>CM030358.1:203880742-204463399 GCA_017893485.1 Hemerocallis citrina | reverse complement strand
TCCGACGATCTAGTCAGTTACTCAAAAAAGAAATAGTAGCTAGGGTTCAGGGGTAGAAAGTTTGAATACCTGGCCAGTGGGGGAGGGGGTCTGGTATTTATAGGTAGAGGAAACAGGTCTGAGATCCGGCTGGGCCGGTTCAGACCCGTTTGCTCATGGGCCTGAAGTGGAAGAGGCCCATCCGGCTCTGGGTTGATATGATGATCAGGGAAGAGCGGGTTTTGAGGAGATCTGACGGCCCAGGAGGGGCCACGTCATCTGAGCCATATCACACAGAAACTAGAATCAGGTCGAAATTAAGGGTCTTTACTGAACAGTAAGAAAATTCTGCTAGTATAGTAGTTGTTTGCAAGCATAAAATAGTGTATAAAAGTTATCAATTAAATCCACAAAAATTAGGAGTTAATTCCAATAAAGTCTAGTTGTAACCAGCAAAATATTGGATTAAAATATTATTTTTAACATCAGTAGAAAAAAATAATAATCATACAGAATTCATAGAAAAACTGGATCTGGACTTTTAAACACATTTGTAGTAAAATAGTCATAACTCGAAACTCATAAATTGAAATTGAGATCTATCAGAAAATCTAGAAAGTAGACAGAATTCTCTATAATTCATATTCACAAAATATTTTCATATACTGACCTTAATGGGGTATAAAATACTGATCAAAAACGGGGAAGCGACAAACAAAATATATCCTTCATGCACAAAAACAGCTAGTTTACATGAAACTCATCCAAATCATAACCAAACAAGAAATATGGTGTACTAGATGTCCACGCAACATGGTATAGGGTATTTTACCGGTCTACAACAAGTATAGTACAACTAACACAACCGAGCACACGATATCATACGAACAACATGTATGTACACAACAAGAAGTGGTCATCCTTAGGTTATTTCATGTCATGTGTGTCATGTGGCAACTACAGGCAGGTCAGCACAATAGAGACAAGATATCACCGGGGTTCACACAAGAATTGTCTCTAGAAAACAGCTACACTACAGACGGTATTTAGTACTTGTATTACACAAAGAAAAGAATACAAGTTACTTGCCTGAGAGACGATGATAGGAACGGCACAAAAGCAAGAATAACAGGAATGGACTCCCGGGCAACGAACTCAACTGAACGAACTACACAACCACGAACCAAACTCACAAAATACGAACAAAACCCAAGATCACACTAACACGTGCAACTAAGAGAGAGCGAGCGAGAGAGACGACGGCGATTCACGGTGACGACAGTGGCTGCTGTTGCTGCTGTTGGTGTTGCTGCCTGACATCGGAGGGGGAGGAACAGCACAATCGTTGTGTTGTGTTGTGCCGTAGCTGAGTGACCGGGAGAGGGGACCAGGGGTGCGTCGAGATGTGCAGGCGGCAGGGCAGGGGAGACTGGGCGCCGGCTGTGGTCGTGAAAGTGGCTGACATCGGGATGAGCAGGAGGACGGGGGACAGGGAGATAGGAGGTCGGGGAGTTTGGGGAAAGCGGCTGGCAGTTGGAAGATGAACAGAGGATGCATGGGTATTTATATATGAGATGCAGAGAGTTAGGGTATAGGCTGAAGGGGGGTGACGGGTTGAGCATATCGGGTTTGGGTAGTTTAGGTGTACGTTAAGCAGAGTATAGGTTTTATATTGGATTTGGGTATTAGGTTTTGTATATGGGTTTTAATTGGGTTAAAACATATAGGGCATATAAACAAAAATTCAATAAAGGATGGGAACAAGATGAATAATCAAAATGAGACATGAACAAATAAAATAATGGGGATCAAAACAATAATGGCCCAATCAAACAGAGACGAAATTGTAGGTTGACAAATTGAATCAAAAGATCAAATAAAAGGACGACAATTAAATAGATGAATATATTGAAAAAGAAGATCCAGCACATGGTCCAGAAGAGGGATGCAAAGAATAAAATACCCAAAAAAAGAAATACACCCAAAAATACATAAAATGGAAAACAGAGGTTACAGTTGCCTTCTTTTTCTTGGTGTTGTTGATCTTCTTGTTCTTCGGCATTGACGATGGCTTCTAGATTGAGCTAGAGGGGCAATTTTGAAGCTAGTAGAGAAGATTACGAAACCGTAATTGAGTCCACACCAATTAAGATGCTGCTTGAGCGCCCGAGGTGAGCTCCCAGGCCGTTATACTTAGGCTAAAACTGCTTAGACGATGAGTACTTCGTGTTCGTAGACTCCCTCGCTTCACCTTCATATGGTAGATCTCCAAGACCTTCTCGAAAAGACACTCCATGAGGTGGACTTCCTCACCCTGAACCATTCTCCCCACCACACGAGGATGTGTTGAACTTCCAGGACAAACCTCCTTCAGTTCGACAAGCTCCAAATCCCTCTTGACTAACACCTTCTTCAGACGTTCACTTTCGAGCATGGTCTCAATCAACGAGTGGAAAAGACGAACAATCTCGGTATCCCGGGGATCCCACCGGTGTACACAACAATTTGACGACACCAATAATGAAGTTACAGCATAGACATGTACTAAAACACTTAGCTTTGACTTTGAGAAGCTTTTAAAATCCAACAAACTACATCAAATTTTTGCACTCAAGGGTTCGACACAAAAAATTCATTAGTTAAGAAAAAGGTTCAAAGCGGTGGCTAGCTGTGTTTCGAAAAAGTTACAAAGTGAAAGTAGTTCTAGCGATGGAGTCGAGAGAGCACATCTTTGCCTATAATGGGGGTCTTCGAATCCCATCTCCAATACTCTCTTCAGAGGCTTCGAGGTAGTATCCTCCCTGACCTCCTTGGGGTTTCCTTCCTCACCAGTCCAGCTCTCCTTAGGGATCACAACTACCTCGCCCTTCTTGGGGCCAAAGTGATACCACTTGCCACCGAAACCAGCAACCTGCTTCTCCACGTCCTTGAGGGCTTGTTATAGCCCTGATCTTATGTGTTGATGAGCATGTCCAAGGCCTCGATTTGGACACTCTCCATCTCATCATTCTTTTCTTCCTCCCAATTTGCCTTCTTCTTCAGCAGCCTCTCCCGCTCGACGTTGAGCGAGGTGGCCTCCAACTGCATGTCCTTCTCCTTCTTTTTAGAAACTTCGAGCACCTCTTTGGTGTCGAGGATCTCCTTCAGCAACTTCATTGTAATGCCTCTTCATCCCACCAGGCTTGAGAGAAGCCTGAAAAATCTCCAAACACTTAAAAAATTGAGTAGGTAAAAATTAAAAGGATGAAAGGGCATGTTACGTACCACAACTTGGGCTCAAGAGAAGTTGAGGTAGTTGAAGCCAAAGGTCTTGTGGGCCAACATCGCCCGATGTCGGGGTGGAGCTAAGTTATTTATGACCTCGACTGTGACCCTCACCTCAATCATCGATTCCGCAATGATCACCTTCCGGTCACATGATAATTCGTTGCTGTCTGGGAGGTGAGGCTTGCACAAGCATGAGGGGTGAACTCAGGGAGGGGAAATTGAACAATTTAGGCGGCAGCGACAGCCGTGGGGCTCAATGCCACCCATGTTGGCCTGGTGAGAGAGTCCTCTGCAATCACCATCACCTTCTTCGAAGGTCGGGAAGTGGAAGTATACCACGATGGCCTCTTCGGAACCTTCAGCTTATCGGCGACCCTCTTGCTAAGGAGCTCGACCCTCCTAGCATTATTCTCCTCTTTGCTGATCATCTATGCAAAAAAACAATAGATAGACAAGTTAAAAAGAAGTTAAACACTTACCAAGAGGCACGAACAAAGAACATACTCGGGTCCGTCAAACTCAGTCCCCACTTAACCAAGTGCCTCTCCTTCAAGCATGCCTCTTAACTCCTCTGCACTACCAGCAAGTACTTCGAATTCCAATCCTTTATGGATTCGGGCTGCCCCTTAAACGTGTGCTTCCCAGTCCCAGGGGAAAGGTAATACATACCATCCAACTTAGAGAGAGTTATGGCCAAAGCACTTGGGAAAGATCTTGAGGCTCAGAGGCATCCCTGTTCGCCTGCACAACAGGAAAAGGCTCACCATGTGCATCCACGAGTTAGGTCTCAGCTGCATTGGATTCACCCCGAACCAGTTGAACACCTCCTTAATAAAGTGGTGGATCGGCAGGTGCAAGCTAGAGTCGAATGCGTCGAAGGGGATCATGCAAAACCCAGGGGCAAAGATACTGGTGGGTCGGATTATGGGGTCAGGGAGAAGCAACTTGTACATCTTTGGAATGGAGTAGACGTTCTGAAGAATTAAGAGATCCTCTCTTGAAAGAATATTTTGGATACAGTTTGCTTCGATTAGAGCCTTACCCACAGGGGAAGGCACAGAGGTCTGAATCTCACCAAGCCTTTAAGATCCTCAAGGTACACCTGAACCAATAGCAGAGCTTGAAGATTGGGGTGCTCCATACCGCCTTTCCTCAAATACTCAATGAACTCCTCCTTGAAAAAAAATTCACAACTGAAAAGACTAACTTCCTTTTTCCTTTACTCCTCGAAGCTTTAGGAGCCATGAAACATTCTTCGATTTCATCCTCCCCCTTAGAAGGAAACATCTCAACCTCCCCCCATCCGCGGACACCTCTTTGATCGCCCTCTCCTCCACCTGCTCGAAGGACACCTCTTCTTTTGCCCTCTCCTCCAACTACTCGGAGGACTATTGTTCAACCTCACTATCCCCTCTGCCGAATGTAGAGGCTGTCACCGGGCTAAACCCTACATATTATTTTAAAATAAAATTATCTAAAAGAAAGAGTCGGAGAATTTGCTACATAAAATGACCAAAAAACAAACCGGAATAGGAGATGGAGATCTATAGAAAGTGCAAAAAGAAAAGATAAGTTCTGATAGAGAAATAAAGAGTAAAAGTGACAAATGAGAGGGAATGGAGATTTTATAGAAGGAGGGTGGAGAAGAATCTCGAAAGATGGCTCGATAACTGCGACGATGACGTGACACGATCTTTGCCACCCACATGTCACCCTATCCAATGGTGAAAACTTAGAGGCAAGAAAGACCACGCACGGATGATTTCTTAAGTTCGAAGGTTCGCCAAACTGAACCCCTAATAGTCTTTCTTGCCAAAAGTGGTGGGTTCAGTGCTCGGCCTGTCGTTCGAGTCCTTTTGCAAGAAACACGCAAAAATAACTTAGGCTCGGTGCTCGGTCTATTGTTCGAACTGTCTCAAGAAATGCAAAAAATTACCTAGGCTAGGTGCTCGACCTAGCTCGAGCTCAGCATAAGAAATGCGCAAAAAATGCTTGGTGCTCGGTGCTTGACCTGTCATTCGAGCCCCTCGCAAGAAATGCACAAAAATTGCTAAGGCTAGGTGCTCACTGTTCTTCCAGTCATTCGAATGCTTCACAAGAAATGGAAAAAAATTACTAAGGCTCGGTACTTGACCTGTCATTCGAGCCCCTCGCAAGAAATGAGCAAAAATTGCCAATGCTCGATACTCAGTGTAACCCCTGTTTTCTGTATTTTGTACTTTTCTGGGAATTTTTATTAATTAATTTTCTTCTTATTCTTTTCCGAACCATGTAAATTGATTTTCTATTAGTGGCATTTATTAATTGCTTTCGACTCAAGTTTGTCTCCCAATCTATTTAATCTGTCTGCTAAAATTTTTGTTGATCATCATGTTCAGAATTTTGCTTGTCATCACACCGAATTAATCTATTTTATTAATCCTAATTGATTTATTTAAATTACTTCTAATCCTATTGGATATAATCCATACCCACTAAACCCAATAACCCAATATCCCATTACCCTATAAATATGCATTAACCATAAATTATTAATTAACCATAACTATACTCTCTCTCATCTCACGCCGCTCTCTCATCCTTCCCGACTCTCTCTTTCTCTGTTTCGTTTGAACCCAACCACCCCCTTCACCTTTCCGTCCTCCTCCGTCTCAGCCGACCACAACCACCTCGTCTCCTCGTCCTCGTCTTCACCTTCTCATCCAACCACCGAAGAATGCCCCCTCCATCCTCATCGTCAACCTCCCGCAACCGCAACCTCCATCTTTGTCATCCTCACCCTTTCGACCGCTCGACCTCACCCTGCCGTCCCCTTCGCGTCGATGCTCTGCAACAGTCGACCACCGCTCGACGTCCAGTTCCGAAGCCATTGCCATCGCCATCTCCACCTTTCCTCTATTTTCTCCCCGAAACAGAGCATCGCCAACCGAAGCCCCCTGTTCACCGTCGACCCTCGCATAAGCCTTCCTCCACTCAGTCGACGACCACCCTCGCCCAGTCGCCGACCTAGCCCCGTCAGCCTCCGCCAGTACCACTGTCGCAGTCCACCACCATGCCGCTCTTCGCTGTTGATGTGCGTTGTTCGGTATAGGAGTCAGCTGTTTGCTATTTTGTTTGGGTGGATCGCTGTATGCTGTTTGCCGTGTGTCTGCTAGTTGCTGCTGTGTTGGTGTGCACGTAGAGTGCACGTGCCTTCGTAAGTTCGGTTGTCGCACGTGTTTCGTCGTCTGGGATTCTCATCCCGTTATTCTTTATATTCGAATTTACCGTTTAACAGACAATTCTCTCTTGAACTGGTTTATTTTTCTTGTTCAAGAATTTGTTGAACCCCGTAAGTAGATCATCTTTTAATCATCATGTTGTTATACTATTCATCTTCCGTTGAGTATATTGAGGGTTTACACGAGTTAACCCAAGATATTCTTGACTTCGTGCCTTTATTTTTGATTCAATCTCTAGTCCCTATTGCACATTGCATATGCACGAAATACATGAAAATAACGATCCATGTTATAAAATTGTTGGATGAATTGAATATTTCCGATTGAATTTGATTTGATGAATTAATTGCCATGATTATGAATTGCACCATAAATCTGGAAAATGGTATGCTAATCACCAAATAAAACTTTTGTTAATTGATTTCCATAATATTACATGCTTGTGTGATGAAAATATTGCCAATTCATGTTTTTTTTCCTTCTGGCATGCTGTTTACTTCTTTTTGTATCAAAATTTTGAACTTGTTGCTGTTGTAATTTGAAAGAACTTTGTGAATATGAATTGTAGCCCCATGTGTCTATTTTCTAGAATATTTGACGGAATTGAATTCCGATTTATAATCTATTAGATATCAGTCTTTTAGTACTACTAGGTCTGAATTTTCAGATTCACAATTTTATGTGTATCACCCTGATTTATTAGTAAACAGAATATGTTAATAGTAAAATAAAAATATGAAATTAATTTGATTGAGACTAGACATGTGTAGGAATCACCTTGAATATTTGTAGATTTAATTGATGAATTTTCTGATCTGAAACATATGTAAACACAATCTTTAACCTGCTGTCTGAACATAAAATCTGTAAAGAGTAGGAATTTGAACCTAGTTTCTTTGATTTTCATATATCGTGTGTATATTTGCTGGAACCGGTAGAGAGTCTAGTTTCTAGAAATTCTGACGGATCCAGATTTTCTTTTCTATAGCAGCGAGAATATCTATTTTTTATAGTAACGTCTTACTGTCCAGATTGTATGATTTGTGTTGATTTAATATATTTGCTTCTTGCTTTGTCTATAATGAGTAGAATTAGTCACACCTAGCATGAAAAAACCTTGAAATCTTCTTGCATGCTCATGTAAGATGAAATAAAATATTAACAAGTCGGGGTATTATGTGTTGACTTGGTAGTGAACAATCGGAGATTGTACCCGGTAGGGCCCTTTACTGCTTGACATGATCTCTGTACTAACTGATGGCCATAAAATACTGCTTGATAATTACTTCTACTTTACATTAATTACTGATTACTGTGTCGAGTACATGAACCGTGAGTTCACCATCATAGTCTAAAACGTTCGCTTGTTTGCTTGCACCGAACCTGTGGAATGGGAAGCAGTAGTACGTGTACTAGATAGGTTAATAAAATGATTAATAACCCGCACTTGACATTTCATGCTTGATCTGGTATACTTTCATTGATATTAATCTTGAATTGAAATCATTAATTTTTGCCTAATTAAACATAGAACTTCGACATTATTGCCAATCTTTGCTTTTGTTCTTGAGTTGATCCCATCCTATATCCTTGATGTACCATGCTCCTTTTGTTCTCTGTTTTCCTCTACTTACTGTCCACGACTTACTCTAAGGACATTATTTTCTCTATTTTTAGATCACCAGTTTACAGGTACCGAAGGAGCAATACCAGAACGAATTGGTGAGCAACGATTCTAGAAGATGGAGTTCAAGAATAGATTTCTTAACTTATATTTATGCTATTTTCCCCTTTGAGCATTGTCATTGATATTTTCTTTGTTTTGGGCTTTTATGACTGTAGTTTGTATTATCCCAGATGTTCGATATTATTTGGTAAATTTATTTCATGATTATTTTTTAGTTTATTCATTGTTTATGAGGTTATTCCTTTCTTGTGTAATTGTATTTTCTTGTATATTGTTGAGTTAGACTAGTACAGCTTATGGATGGTGTTTACATCATTCGCTGGGCCTTCGTTACGTACTTGTATTCCTGTATTTTGGGAGGTGGAGCGTGACAGGTTTTTAGTGGTATCGGATCCCAGGTTTAGCTAATGTATTAGTCATGTTTGACTGATATGTTAGTCAAGTCTGGTTTAGCCAGGTAAACTCAATAATGTGCACACCACATTGATCACATGAACATGTAATAACCAACATATAATCTGGGTACTGACCATATTTGATCTTGTTTCAGGATATGGCTCAGAGAGCTTCATCCGCTTCCCGTCCGATGAATGAGCAGCCAGATAACGTTGCTATTCTTTAGACAATGCAGCAGATGATGGCCCTTTAGCAGTAGCATAATGAATTGATGAGGGTTGCATTGGATGCGGCCAACCGAACTTCCGCTGTACCTACACCCTGGCCACTGCCACCCAAGCTCGGCACAGTGGCATACTTCATGAGGCTACACCCCGATAAGTTTTCGAGCACTAAGATGCCGCTGGAGGCCGAGCAATGGCTTATCCGGATGGAACAGTTGTTGATTGCGGCTCGAGTTGCTGATGTTGATCGTGTGGATGTTGTTAGCATCCAGCTGGTGGATCTCACCCATATCTGGTGGCGAGCTGAGACTGGAAGGCTTGCGATGCCCATCGAATGGGCCATCTTCATGGAGAGCTTCATGGTAAAGTTCTTTCCCAGTGTTACCAAAGCGGAAATGGAACTGCAGTTCATTTCCTTAACCCAGGTCAGTCAGATAGTGTTCTTTAATGTCATTTGTCGTTGCCTACTTCACATGTGAAAATATTAATTTAAGCATTGTCTTGACCCAGGGGAACCGTTCCGTGGACGAGTATGCTGCAGAGTTTACTCGGCTTAGCCGCTTCGCTCCTGCCCTAGTAGCCACTAATGAGGACAGGGCTCGTAGATTTGAGTTGGGTTAGTGCTTTCCCATTCAGGACCGTTTGGCTGCTCTTCGGCTTCGCGCCTATGCTGACGTTCTGGATGCTGCCCGGATTGTAACACCTATTTTTCCTATTTTGGATTTTTATTGTATTTTTATTTTCTTTCTTGATTATTGTATCTGGATTCTTTCTATTATATAATTTTGTTTTTCTTGGGTCCATTTATTTTTCTTTTGATCATTCCGTTCTCTTTTCTTCTATTTTTGGCTCATTGAAAATTTTTGCTCTTCGTGATTTGAGTTGAGTTGTTCCGCTATATGTTCATCCCATTTTTTTATGCTTGTTTTTCTCTTTTTGGAGCCTAAACTTGTACCCTAAACCCATTAACCCGCAACCCAAAACTCCAATTCCTTAATCCCTATAAATACCCCATTAAATAAACCCTAATTAATTCCCTCTCTCTCTCTCCGCCGCTTTCTCTCTCCCCCTACCCTGCTCTCCCCTGTTTTAGTATTCAACCCAAACCGAACCCAATTTCCGTCGCTCCTATTGCCTTCTCGTTGCCTCTCCGACCACCACCTTCATCCCCTCGTCATCCTCATGCCGCCATCTCATCCCTGTCCTCATCACAACCTCATCGCCATCAACCCCCCTCGTTTGAACTTCCGCTCGAACCCATCTTCGTCGTCAGCATTTCCCATAGCGGCCCCACCACTCGTCGCCTATCCGCTTTGTCGACCCTCTCTGTTCACCCCCTCAACCACTGCAGATCCCTCCTGGCCCTCATCGTCGTTGTCATCCAAGCCGAGTGCCTCGCTGTTTTGCCTCCCTTGCTTTCAGAGTGAAACAGAGCCACTCGACGCCGCCGCTTTTGGCCGCTGTCGTCACTTCCCGACTGCAGAGTCACCGTCGTCGCTGCCTCGCACCCTCGCCGACGAAGTCTCCAGACGTTTATCCCTCTCTGTCGCAGTAGAGAAGGAAGAAGCACAGTGGTGCTTTTGGGTGTTTGCTGTTCGAGTGTAGGGGATCCGAGTTCGCTGTTTACTGTTTGTTTTGGATCTGGTGTGGAGTCTTGATCCGCTGTTTGGGTGCTGTTTTCTGTTTGGTATTTCGCTCGTGGTTGCACGTATTTCTGTGTTCTCGTGGATCGTCGCCTGGGATTCTCATCCTATTATTCTAGATATTCGAAACTGCTAAATAACAAGTAAGTCTCTTCTTGAACTAGTTGTTTATTTTGTTCAAGATTTCTTTGATCTCTGCGAGTAGATCTAGTCCTTTTCTTTATCGTACTGCTATTTAAAATCCGTTAAGTTTATTGAGGATTTACACAAGCTAACCCGATATACTCTTAACATCGTGCTTACCTCTTTGATCTAAAACCTAGTCCCTATTGTTTCTTGCATATGCAAATTTACATGAAAAATAACTAGATCCATGTGTTATAGAATTGTGTGGCAGATTAGATATGTTAGATTGATTTGATTTGATGAATGGATTACCATGCCTGTGAAATTGCATCTTAAAATTGAAATCATGCATGTTAAACATCTATTGGCACTTGGACTATTAATTAGCATGAATTGTATGATTGTATGATTAAATTGTTTCCTATTCATATCAAAATAAATTCTGGGCTGCCGTTTGTATCTTTTTGAATCAGTTTTTTGACCATGTTGCTGTTATATTTTGAAATAACTTTATGAATATGAAATTTAGCCCCAGATATCTCATTTACTACCCTTTTTAAGGATTTGAATTCCGATGTGTAATCTGTTAGATATCTTCATTTTAGTACAGCTGTGTCAGAATTTTCACATTCACAAATGCATGCATATCTTGCTGTTCCATAATTTAATTGAACATGTTAACAGTAAAATAAAAATCTGAAATAAATCTAGCTGAGACTAGACATGTGTGGAAATGACCCTGAAACTTTATAGATTTATTTGATGAGTTTTTTGACCTAAAACAAATACGTAAACACAATTTACAGCATGTTGCCTGAACATAAAATCTGAAAAGAATAGGACTTTCACCCTAGTTCCATTAGCTTTCATATGTCGTATATATATTCGCTGGAACCGGTAGAGAGTCTACTTTCTAGAATTTCTGAGGGATTCAGATTTGCTTCTTTGTAGTAGCAGTAATCTGTGTTTTTATACAGTAAGGTCATACTGTCCAGATTATGTGATTGTGCTAATTTAATATGTTTGCTTCATGATTTGTATGTAACGAACAGAAATATTCACACCTAGCATAATAAAACATTGACACCTTCTTGCATGCTCACATAGGATGGAAATAAACTAATAACAAGTCGGGGTATTATAGGTAGACTTGGTAGAGAACCATCGAAAAATGTACTCGGTAAAGGCCTTCATGCTCGCATGAACACTTGACATGGAAGGAGGAAAAATATTGATTGGAAGGAGAAGTATTGATTACAAATGATTGATTGTATATTATTATTATCAACGCCGAGTACACGATCCATGAATTCATTATCAGTCTAAAACATTCACTGTGTGTTTGCGCCGAACCTGTGGAGTGGGACGCAGTATTATATGCACTAGATAGATTAATAAAATGATTAATAACCTGCATTTATCATCTCATGCTTGATCCTGTATTGAACTTGACTTGACATCACTCATTACATGTGTGATTAGTTGTAAACCTTTGATATTATTGTCTGCCTTTGCTTTATTCTTTGACTTTGATCCTGTCCCTTTTCTTTGATATACATGCTTCCTTTATCCTCTGTTTCTCTCTACTTTGTTGTCCACGACTTGCTCTAAGGATATTATTTTCTTTCTTTTTAGATCAAGAATTCACAGGTACTGAAGGAACCATACCAGAAGGAATTGGTGAGCAACGATTCTAGAGATGGAGCTGAATTGTGCTGCATAAATCTATTTACTGCTAGATTATTTCTTTGAATATTGTTATGACTTTGTACTTTATTTTTGGGCTTTATGACCCGGAGATTGTTTTTATCCCAGATGTTGGATATTATTATTGTTGGATTATTTTATTTATTATTGAAGTTATCTTTGATTCATGTGGTTATATCTTTCTTGTGTGGCTGTGTTTATTCTTCATATTGCTGAGTTAGTCTGGTACAGCTTACGGATGATATTTACTTCATTCTCTGGGCTTACGTTACGTACTCGTATTCCGTATTTCGAGAAGCGGGGCATGACAGGTTTTTAGTGGTATCAGAGCCCATGGTTGAATAATATATCAGTTAAACATGACTAACTTTATAGATGTTTTGCTTTGATTGATATATTAGTCAAGTTTGGCTTTAACCGGGTTAACTCAGTAATTGCACACCACATTGATCACATGAATGTATATAATAACCAACGTATATCTGGGTATCTTTTGATCCTTTTGGACCCTTCATTTCTCATTGTCTTTTGCCCCTTCCATTCATTGATTCCTTTTTGGGTATGTTTTTATCTCTTTTGTACCCGTATTCTTTTGATTCTGGAATGATCCATTCTTTTTATTCCCGGATGTTATTCATTTTTCTTTTGCACTATTATTCGTGCATATATCCTGCTAGCACCTTATTCTTTTGCTTGATCTTCTTCTTCTATGTGTTATTTTAGTCTTCTCCCTTCCAGCTCATGTTTTGTTTAATTCTGGTGCTACCCACTCTTTCATTTTCTCTCGCTTTGTTGATCAGCATAGTTTGGCTAGCGATGCTATGCCCGCAGCTTGGAACATCACCACAGGTGGATGTGTCATTGTCTATTCTAGGGTATGCAAGCAGAGCCCGTTGTTGATTGGTGGTGTGGATTTCTTGGTGATTTGATTGTGATTCCCAATTCCGGTTTCGATGTCATTCTGGGCATGCACTGGTTGGGTATTTCTTGTGCCGTGATTGATTGTCGATAGAAGAAGGTGACTTTCAGGCTTTCTGGTCAACCAGAGTTTGTTTTCCATGCAGGTGAGACACCGTTTGGACGTGTCAAGAACTCGATGGATCCCAGGGCTGTTTTGCTTGTGTCGTTGGGCTCTGATGGGATTGTTGCACCCTTAGTTGTGCGGGATTTCCTCAATGTTTTTCCTGAGGATTTGCATAGTTTGCCGCCAGACCAAGATGTGGTGTTCAGCATTGATGTTCAGCTTGGTACGGCGTCTATTTTCAGAGTCCGTATCGTATGGCACCGGTTGAATTGGAGGAACTGAAGGTGCAAGTTCAGGAGCTGCTTGATAATGGTTTTATCAAACCTAGTGTTTCGCCTTAGGGAGCCCCAGTTCTATTTGTCAACAAGAAGGATTGAAGCTGCAGGCTTTGCATTGACTACAGAGAGTTGAACAATTTTACTGTTAAGAATCAGTATCTATTGCCGAGGATTGACGATTTGTTCGACCAATTGGGAGGTGATTCGGTGTTCTCAAAGTTGGATCTTTGTTCTGGGTATCATCAAGTTAAAGTGAAGTCAGAAGATGTTCCAAAAATGGCTTTCCGAACGAGGTACGGGCATTATGAGTTCTTAGTGATGCCTTTCGGAGTTACTAATGCATCGGTAGTGTTCATGAGTCTGATGAACAGGGTGTTCTCACCGTTCTTGGATCAGTTTTTCGTGGTCTTCATTGACAACAAATTGGTGTATTCTTGGAATAGAGAAGATCATGCTGAGCATTTGAAGGTGATTCTGTAGACCTTAAGGGAGAACTAGCTGTATGGGAAGCTCAGTAAGTGTGAGTTCTGGCTGGATCAGGTTGCTTTTTTGGGCCACATTATTCTGGTGTTGGTGTTTCTGTGGATCCGGCAAAGATTTCTGTGTTCAAGGATTGGCCTGTCCTGAAGTCCGTTCCTGAGGTGCGGAGTTTTCTTGGTTTGGCCGGCTATTATCGGAAGTTCGTTCAGGATTTTTCGAAGATTGCTGGACCTCTGACCAGTTTGACCAAGAAGGAGCAGAGGTTTGTTTGGGATGAAGCTTGTGATGAAGCTTTGCCGAATTGAAGCGTCGGTTGACGTCTGCGCCTATGCTGACTATCCCCGACAGTTCGGGTGTTTTGTGATCCATTGTGATGCATCGGGTAGAGGTCTGGGAGCAGTGCTAATGCAGCGAGGCAGGGTTATGCATCGAGGCAGGTGAGATCTCATGAGAAGAAATATCCCACGCATGATATGGAGCTTGCGGCCGTGGTTTTTGCCTTGAAGTTGTGGAGGCATTATTTGCTTGGGGATAGAGTGGAGATATTCACAGATCACAAGAGTCTCAAGTATGTGTTCACGCAGAAGGAGTTGAACATAAGGCAAAGGAAATGACTGGAATTGATGGCAGATTTTGACATCAATTTGCAGATCACCCGGGCAGAGTGAACTTGGTGCCTGATATTTTTAGTAGGAGGCCTGTCGCTATGTTTCTTACTGTGCAAAAGGAATTAGTAGAGGACATGAGGAGGCTAGAGTTGGATATGTTGCTTCCTGGATCCGATCGACAGTTCATGATGGTGCAGTTGCAGTCATCTTTGATTGAGCAGATTAAGGAAGCCCAGGTGGGTAATCCGCAGTTGCAGCAGTTTCGAAGTGAGGTGGAAGCCAGTTTGAGATATGATTTAGTCATTCATGTAGATGAGTCGCTTCGTTTTGGATCTGGGTTGTGTGTACCTAGGGAAAAAGTCAGGTAGAAGCTCCTGGAGGAAGCTCATCGATCTCCATATTCTATTCATCTTGGTAGTACCAAGATGTACAGGGACTTGAAGCAACATTTCTGGTAGCATGGTATGAAGAAAGATGTGGCTAGATTTGTCGCCCAGTACCTGATCTGCCAACAGGTGAAGGCAGAGCATCAGAGGACCACGGGACTTTTGCAACCTCTTCCAATCCCGGAGTGGAAGTGGGAGCATATCACGATGGACTTTGTGACCGCTTTGCCAAGGAGTCCCAAGGGTCATAATGCTATCTGAGCGTTAGTGGATTGGCTGACGAAGTGTGCTCACTTCATTCCTTTCCGTGTGGGTCAGTCCCCAGAGAGTTTGGCCGAGAATTATGTTCAGGAGGTTGTTCGTCTGTGTGGAGTTCCTGTCAGCATCGTATCAGACAGAGATACGAGATTCGGGTCTTAGTTCTGGGAGAGTCTACAGAGGAGCTTGGGTACTAAGTTGAGCTACAGTACAGCATTCCATTCTCAGACGGATAGGCAGTCAGAAAGGACAATTCAGACCCTAAAAGACATGTTGAGATCTTGCGTTCTTCAGTTTGGAGGTTCGTGGGAAGATCATCTTCACATAGACGAGTTCTCTTGTAATAACCGTTACCAGGAGAGTCTCAAGGCTGCTCCATTTGAAGCTTTGTATGAGCGTAAGTATAGATTACCAGTCTGTTGGGATGATATCGGCGAAAGGAAGCTTTTGGGTCCTGAGTTGATCACGAATACAGTTGATGTCGTGGCTCTGATATGGAAGCACTTGCAGACCGCTCTGGACAGGCAAAAAAAGTGGGCTGACTGTCGTCGTAGACCTCTAGAGTTTGTGGCAGGCGACCATGTGTCCTCAAGGTATCGCCTTGGAAAGGTGTTATCCGGTTTGGAGGTGGGGGCAAGTTGAGTCCACGTTTCATCAGTCCATTCGATATTATGGAACATGTGGGCAAAGTAGTTTGAAGGCTCGCGTTGCTGCCAGCTATAGCAGGTGTCCATGATGTATTCCATGTTTCTCAGCTCAGGAAATACATCAGGGATGACAGTCATGTGGTTGACTACTCAGATTTTTCTGTGAGGCCGGACTTGTCCTGTGAAATTCGACTAGTCTCTATTTTAGACTGTCGAGAGAAGGTGTTGAAGAATAAAGTCATCAAGGTTGTTCGAGTTTCTTGGAATCCTCACTCGCCAGGGGAGTCGACTTGGGAGTTGGAGGAGGACATTCGGAAGAAGTTTCCTCATTTGTTTGAGTAGTTGTTTTGCTTGAAGTGTTTGTTTTGTTTCGGGGTTCGCCCTGTGTACCTCTTGTATGAATTTCGAGGACTAAATTCTTCTTGTAAGGTGGGTAGGATTTGTAACCCCTATTTTTCCTATTTTGAATTTTTATTGTATTTTTTTTTCTTTCTTGATTATTGTATCTGGATTCTTTCTATTATATAATTTTTCTTTTCTTGGGTCCATTTATTTTTCTTTTGATCATTCCATTTTCTTTTCTTCCATTTTTGACTCATTGCAATTTTTTTCTCTTCGTGATTTGAGTTGAGTTTTTCTACTATATGTTCATCCCATTGTTTTATGCTTGTTTTTCTCTTTTTGGAGCCTAAACTTGTACCCTAAACCCATTAACCCGCAACCCAAAATCTCAATTCCTTAATCCCTATAAATACCCTATTTAATAAACCCTAATTAATTTCCCCTCTCTCTCCACCGCTTTCTTTCTCCCCCTATCCCGCTCTCCCCTGTTTTTGTCTTCAACCCAAACCGAACCCAATTTCCGTCGCTCCTACTGCCTTCCTGTTGCCTCTCCGACCACCACCTTCATCCCCTCATCATCCCCGTGCCACCATCTCATCCCCGTCCTGGTCCCAACCTCATCTCTATCAACCCCCCTCATTCGAACTTTCGCTCGAACCCATCTTTGCCGTTGCCATTTCCCATCGCGGCCCCCCACTCGTCGCCTATCCGCTTCGTTGACCCTCTCCGTTCACCCCCTCAACCACCGCAGATCCCTCCTGGCCCTCGTTGTCGTCATCGTCCAAGCGGAGCGCCTCGCTATTTTGCCTCCCCTGTTTTCGGAGCAAAACAGAGCCGCTCGAAATTTAGCACCAGATGTCTAGTTTACTAGGTTTTTTTACAGATTTGAATTCTGATGTGTAATCTGTTAGATATCATCATTTTAGTATAGCTATGTTAGAATTTCTAGATTCACAAATGCATGCGTATCTTGCTGTTCCATAATTTAATTGAACATGTTAATAGTAAAATAAAAACCTGAAATAAATCTAGTCATCAGACTAGAAATGTGTAAAAATGACCCTGAATTCTTATAGATTTATTTGATGAGTTTTCTGACCTGAAACAAATATGTAAACACAATTTACCGCTTGCTGCCTGAACATAAAATCTGAAAAGAATATGACTTTCACCCTAGTTCCTGTAGCTTTCATATGTCGTATATATATTCGATGGAACCAGCAGAGATTCTACTTTCTAGAATTTCTGACGAATCCTGATTTTCTTCTCTATAGTAGCGGCAATCTGTGTTTTTGTACAGCAAGGACATGCTGTCCAGATTATGTGATTGTGCTAATTTAATATGTTTGCTTCATAATTTGTCTGTAACGAATAGAATTATTTACACCTAGCATAATAAAACATTGACCTGTTCTTGCATGCTCACATAGGATGGAAATAAACTAATAACAAGCCTGGGTATTATGGATAGATTTGGTAGTGAACCATCGAAAAATGTACTCGGTAAAGGCCTTCATGCTCGCATGAACACTTGACATGGAAGGAGGAGAAATATTGATTAGAAGGAAAAGTATTGATTGCAAATGATTGATTGTTAATTATTGAATGTAAATTATTGTTATCAACGCGGAGTACACGATCCGTGAATTTACCATCAGTCTAAAACGTTCACTGTGTGTTTGCGCCGAACCTGTGGAGTGGAACGCAGTAGTACATGCACTAGATAGATTAATAAAATGATTAATAACCTGCATTTATCATCTCATGCTTGATCTTGTATTGAAATTGACTTGACATCACTCATTACATGTGCGATTAATAGTAAACCTTTGATATTATTGCTTGCCTTTGCTATGTTCTTTGACTTTGATCCTGTCTCTTTTCTTTGATATACGTGCTTCCTTTATCCTTTGTTTCTCTCAACTTTGTTGTCCACGACTTGCTCTAAGGACATTATTTTCTTTCTTTTTAGATCAAGAATTTACAGGTACTAAAGGAGCCATACCAGAAGGAATTGGTAAGCAGCGATTCTAGAGATGGAGCTAAATTGCACTGCTTAAATCTATTTACTGCTAGATTATTTCTTTGAATATTGTTATGACTTTGTACTTTGTTTTTGGGCTTTATGACCCGGAGTTTTTTTTTATCCTAGATGTTGGATATTATTATTGTTGGATTATTTCATTTATTATTGAATATATCGTTCTTGTGTGGCTGTGTTTATTCTTTCATATTGCTGAGTTAGTCTGGTACAGCTTATGGATGGTATTTACATCATTCACCGGGCCTACGTTACGTACTCATATTTCGTATTTTGGGAAGTGGAGCGTGACACGGATTCAGGAGCAGACTCTTAGGAGGTCGGATGTTTCTCAGCAAGCTGTTCTGCACCCTGCTGTAGTTCGAGACCTGTTCTGAACCCTCCCGCAAGAGCACAGCCGTATCCGCCTACTGCCCTGTGGACTGTTCAGACTTGCGACTACTGTCATAAGGCTGGACATTCGCAGCGGGACTGCAGGTAGCCAATCGGCTATGTCTTGCATGTGGAAGTAGTGATCATATGATTCGGGACTGTCCTAGGAGCCAGGCAGCTGCACGATTGGAAGTGATGCTTAGCAGGGAGCATTAGCTTGTGGTCAGGGCGGACCGCCTCTTCCACCGCAGATGCAAGCCTTTGATCGGAGATGTGTGGCCCCTAGAGGAGGCCAGACTGGGGGCCATTTTCAGGCCTATAACCTGACTGCCGAGGAAGCAGAGGCAGCTATTGGAGTGGTTGTAGGTATATCACAGTAATTGTATTGTTTATTCTTTCCTTATTCTATTTCTGCATGTTATTCCTTTTCTTTTGTGCAATTATTTGTGCATATATCATGCTTGCATCTCATTCTCATTTCTTTGATCATCTTTAGGTGTTATTTTAGGTTTCTCTCTTCCAGCTCATGTTTTCTTTGACTCCGGTGCTACCCACTGCTTTATTTCCTCTCACTTTGTTGATCAGCATTGTTTGGCAAGCGATGCATTGCCTGCAGCTTGGGACATCACCAAAGGTAAAGGTGTCATTGTATGTTCTAGGGTATGCAAGCAAAGCCCGTTGCTTATTAATGTTGTGGATTTCTTGGCTGATCTAATTGTGATTCCCAATTCTGGATTTGATGTTATTCTAGGCATGGAGTGGATGGGTGTTTCTTGTGCCGTGATTGATTACCGAGATAAGAAGGTGACTTTCAGGCTTCCTGGGCAACCAGAATATGAGTTTCTTGCAGGTGAGACACTATCAGGGCATGTCAAGAGCCCGATGAGCCCTAAGACTGCTGCACTTGAGTTGTTATGCACTGATGGGGATGTTGTACCCTTGGTTTGCGGGATTTCCTTGATGTTTTTCCAAAATAATTGCCCAGATTACCGCCAGACCGAGAAGTAGAGTTCTGTATTGATGTTCAGCCGGGTACGGCTCCTATCTCGAAGAGTCCAAATCGTATAGCACCGATTGAATTGGCGGAACTGAAGGTGCAAGTTCAGGAGTTATTGGATAAGGGTTTTATTAGGCCGAGTGTTTCACCTTGGGGAGCTCCAGTTCTGTTCGTCAGCAAGAAGGATGGCAGTCGCTGACTTTGCATTGACTATCGAGAGTTAAACAACGTCACTGTGAAGAATCGGTACCTATTGCTGAGGATTGACAATTTGTTTGTCCAACTGGGAGGTGCTTCTGTGTTCTTGAAGTTGGATCTCTGTTCTGGTTATCATCAATTTAAGGTGAAGTCAGAGGATGTTCAGAAAATGGCATTCCGAACTAGGTACGGGCATTATGAGTTCTTGGTAATGCCTTTCAAGGTTACCAATGCACCAGCTGTGTTCATGAGTCTAATGAACAGGGTGTTCTCGCCATTTTTGGATCAGTTTGTCGTGGTTTTTATTGATGATATCTTCGTGTATTCTCGGACCTGGGAAGATCATGTTGAGCATTTGAGGGTTGTTCTGGAGACTTCGAGGGAGAACCAGCTGTATGTAAAGCTCATTAAGTGTGAGTTTTGGCTGGATCGGTTGACGATGTGTGCCCATTTCATTCCCTTCCGTGTGGGTCATTCCACGGAGAGTTTGGCTGAGAAGTATATTCAGAAGGTTTTGAGGTTGCGTGGAGTTCCTGTCAGCATCGTATCGGATAGAGATACAAGGTTTATGTCTCAGTTCTGGGAGAGTCTGCAGAAGAGCTTGGGTACTAAGTTGAGGTACAGTACCGCATTCCATCCACAGACAGATGGACTGTCAGAAAGGACAATTCAGACCCTGGAAGACATGTTGAGATCCTGCGTTCTTCAGTTTAGAGGTTCGTGGGAAGATCATCTGCACTTAGCTGAGTTCTCATACAACAACAGTTATTAGGCGAGTCTCAAGGCAGTGCCATTTAAGGCTCTGTATGGGCACAAGTGTAGATCGCCGGTATGTTGGGACGACATCGGCAAGAGGAAACTTTTGGGGCTTGAGTTGATCACAAAGACATTTGATGTTGTGGCTCAGATCAGGAAACACTTCCAGGCAGCCAGGATAGGCAGAGGAAATGGGCTGACTGTCGTCGAAGGCTTCTAGAGTTTGTGGCATGCGATCATGTGTTCCTCGAGGTATCGCCATGGAGAGGTGTTATCCGATTTGGAGGTGGGGGAAAGTTGAGTCCCCGGTTCATCAGTCCATTCGATATTGTGGAACGTGTGGGATAGGTAGCCTACAGGCTTGCGTTGCCATTGGTTTTTGCAGGTGACCATGATGTATTCCATGTTTCTCAGCTCAGAAAATACATCAGGGATGACAGCCATGTTTTTGACTACTCAGAGTTGTTCGTGAGGCCGGACTTATCCTATGAGATTCAGCCATTCTCTATCTTAGACCGTCGAGAGAAGGTATTGAAGAATTGGGTCATCAAGCTGGTTCGAGTTTCTTGAAATCCTCACTCGCCGGGTGAGTCGACTTGGGAGTTGGAGAAGGAGATCAGGGAGAGGTTTCCTCAATTGTTTGAGTAGTTTTATTTTGTTTTTGCTTTCAGGGTTGCCCTATATACCACTTGTATGAATTTCGAGAACGAAATTCATCTTGTAAGGTGGGTAGGATTGTAACCCCTGTTTTCTCTATTTTGTACTTTTCTGGGAATTTTTATTAATTGATTATCTTCTTATTCTTTTCTGAACCCTATAAATTGATTTTCTATTGGTGGCATTTATTAATTGCTTTCGACTTAAGTTTGTCTCCCGATCTATTTAATCTATCTGCTAAATTTTTTGTTGATCATCATGTGCAGAATTTTACTTGTCATCATACCCAATTAGTCTATTTTATTAATCCTAATTGATTTATTTAAATTACTTCTTCTTCTATTGGATCTAATCCATACCCATTAAACCCAATAACCCAATATCTCATTACCCAATAAATACCCATTAACCCTAGATTATAAATTAACCCTAACTATACTCTCTCTCATCTCACGCCGCTCTTTCATCCCTCCCGACTCTCTCTTTCTCTGTTTCGTTTGAACCCAGCCGACCCCCCTCGCCTTTCCGTCCTCCTCCGTCTCAGCCGACCGCAACCACCTCGTCTTCGTCCTCGACTTCACCTTCTCATCCAACCACCAAAGAACCCCCTCCATCCTCGTCGTAAACCTCTTGCAACCGCAACCTCCATCTTCGTCATCCTCACCCTCTCGATCGCTCGACCTGAACCGTGCCAACCCCTTCGCGTCGACGCCTAGCAACCGTCGACCACCGCTCGACATCCAGTTCTGAAGCCATCGCCACCGCCACCGCCACCGCCATTTCCATATTTCCTCTGTTTTCCCTCCGAAATAGAGCATCGCCAACCGAAGCCCCCTGTTCACCGTCGACCATCGCCTGAGCCTTCCTCCGCTCAGTCGACGGCCACCCTCGCCTAGTCTCTGCCCTAGCCCTGTCAGCCTCTGCCAGTACCGCCACCGCAGTCCACCACCGTGCCGCTCTTTGCTGTTGCTGTGCGCTATTCGGTATAGAGGTCGGCTGTTTGCTTTTTTGTTTGGGTGGATCACTGTGTGCTGTTTGCTGTGTGTCTGCTAGTTGTTGCTGTGTGTTGTGTGCACGTAGAGCGCATGCTCCTTCGTGAATTCTATTGTTGCACGTGTTTCTTCGTCCGGGATTCTCATCCCGTTATTCTTTATATTCAAATTTACCGTTTAATAGGCAAGTCTCTCTTGAACTAGTTTATTTTTCTTGTTCAAAAATTTGTTGATCCTCGCAAGTAGATCATCTTTTAATCATCATATTGTTATATTATTCATCTTCCGTTGAGTATATTGAGGGTTTACACGAGCTAACCCAAGATATTCTTGACTTCGTGCCTTTATCTTTGATTCGATCCCTAGTCCCTATTGCATATTGCATATGCACGAAATACATGAAAATAACTAGATCCATGTTATAGAATTGTTGGATGAATTGAATCTTTCCGATTGAATTTGATTTGATGAATTAATTGCCATAATTCCAAATTGCACCATAAATCTAGAAAATTGCATGTTAATCACCAAATATATAATTTTTTTGATTGATTTCCATAATATTAAATGCTTGTGTGTTGAAAATATTGCCAATTCATGTTAATTTATTTTCTGGCATGTTGTTTACTTCTTTTTGTATTAGAATTTTGAACTTGTTGCTGTTGTAATTTGAAAGAACTTTGTGAATATGAATTATAGCCCCATGTTTCTATTTTCCAGAACATTCGACGGAATTGAATTCCGATTTATAATCTGTTAGATATCAGTTTTTTAGTACTGCTAGGGCTGAATTTCCCGATTCACAATTTTATGTGTATGACCCTGATTTTTTAGTAAACAGAATATGTTAACAGTAAAATAAAAATATGAAATTAATTTGAAAGAGACTAGAAATTTGTAGGAATCACCCTGAATTTTTGTAGATTTAATTGATGAGATTTCTGACCTGAAACATATATATAAACACAATCTTTAACCTGCTGTCTGAACATAAAATCTGTAAAGGATAGGAAATTGAACCTAGTTTTTGTGATTTTCAGATATCGGGTGTATATTTGCTGGAACCGGCAGAGAGTCTAGTTTCTAGAACTTCTGACGGATCCAGATTTGCTTTTCTGTAGCAGCGGGAATATCTGTTTTTGTACAGTAACGTCCTGCTATCCAGATTGTATGATTTGTGTTGATTTAATATATTTGCTTCTTGATTTTTCTATAATGAGTAGAATTAGTCACACCTAGCATGACACAACCTTAACATCTTCTTTCATGCTTACATAGGATGAAATAAAATATTACCAAGCCGAGATATTATGGGTTGACTTAGTAGTAAACAATCGGAGACTGTACTCGGTAGGGCCCCTTACTGCTTGACATGATCACTGTAATGACTGATAACTATAAAATACTGCTTGATAACTACTGCTACTGAACATTAATTACTGATTACTGGGCTGAGTACATGAACCGTGAATTCACCATCACAGTCTAAAACGTTCACATGTATGGTTGCGCTGAACCTGTGGAATGGGACGTAGTAGTACGCACAATAGATAGGTTAATAAAATGATTAATAACCCGCACTTGACATTTAATGCTTGATCCGATATACATTCATTGATATCAATCTTGAATTGAAATATTTAATTTTTGCCTAATTAAACATAGACCTTTGACATTATTGCCAATCTTTGCATTTGTTCTTGACTTTGATCCCATCCTATATTCTTTATGTACCATGCTCCTTTTGTTCTCTGTTTTCCTCTACTTACTATCCACGATTTGCTATAAGGAAATTATTTTTTCCATTTTTAGATCACGAGTTTACAGGTACCGAATGAGCAATACTAGAAAGAATTGGTGAGGAACGATTCTAGAAGATGGAGGCCAAGAATAGATAGCTTGAATTATATTTATGCTATTTTTCTCTTTGAACATTGTCATTGGTATTATATTTTGTTTTGGGCTTTTATGACCTGGAGTTTGTTTTATCCCAGATGTTTGATATTATTTAGTGAATTTGTTTTATGATTATTTTGGAGTTTATTCATTATTTATATGGTCATTTCTTTCTTGCATGGTTGTATTCTCTTGTATATTGTTGAGTTAGACTGGTACAACTTATGAATGGTGTTTATATCATTCGGTGGGCCTTTGTTACGTACTCGTCTTCCTGAATTTTGGGAAGCGGGGTGTGACACTCAGCTTGTAGTTTTAGCCCATCGCAAGAAATGTGCAAAAATAACCTAGGCTCAGTGTTCGGCTTGTCATTCGAGCCCTTCGCAAGAAACGTGTGAACATCACCCAGGATAAATGCTCAGCCTGTCAGTCGAGCCTCTTACAAGAACGTGCAAAAATTGCTAAGGTTCGGTACTTGACTTATCGTTCGAGCCCCTCTCAAGAAATGCTAAAAAATTGCTAAGCCTCAATGCTTGACTTGCCATTTGAGCTCATCACAAGAAATGCAAAAAAATCACCTAGGCTCAGTTCTCAAACTGTCGTTAGAGCCCCTCATAAGAAACGTGCAAAAATCACTCAGGCTCGATGCTCGACCTGTCGTTCGAGCCACTCGTAAGAAATGCGCAAAATTGCCAAGACTTGGTGCTCGACCTGTAAGAAATGCGCAAAAAACTTCTTAGTCTCGGTACTTGATCTGTCGTTCAAGCATTTCACAAGAAATGTGCAAAAATTACCAAGGCTCGGTGCTCAGCCTGTCGTTCGAGTCCCTCGAAAGAAAATTGTAAAAATTATCAAGGCTCGGTGCTAGGCCTATCGTTCGAGCTTATTGAAAGAAATGTGCATAAATTGATAAGGCTCGGTGCTCAGCCTGTCATTCGAGCCCCTAAGGCTCCGTGCTCGTCCTGTCTGAGCTGAGCTCCTCAACCCGAACTGAACCTCCTCTTCCGAGCTATACTCCTTGACCCGAACTGAATCTCCTTTGCTGATTCAAGTCTAGCCTCATTGCGTCGAGCCGACCCCCTAGTTTAGAGCTCGGTATGTCATTCGAGCACCCCTGACGTGAAGCGCCATTGAGGGCCATTAGATTTCCTGAAAAGTCATGCATCCCTGATTAGCTATTGGATTTCCATAATCACACATCTTTGATTAGCAGTCAAATTTCCTTAAAAGTCATGCATCCCTAATCAGCCATTAGATCTCCCCAAAGTCGTGCACCCCTAACCTGTCGTCCAATCAGAACTGAGCTTCATCTTATCTTAGTAGAGCTTCGTCCAATCCAGATGAACCCCGTCTGATCCCGACCAAACCCCTTCTAATCTGAACCAAGCCTCGTCCGATCCGAATCGGTCCTCATCTGATCCGAGCTGAGCCTCGTCCAGACCGAATCGATCCTCGTCTGATCTGACCCATTCCCCATCCGATCTAAGCCATTCCTTCGTCCGAGCCGAGCCCCTCCTTGCTCGGTGCTCAGCCTGTAGTTCGAGCACACTTGACGTGAGGCGCCATAAGGGCCCTTGTATATCCTCAATATTCGTGCCCTATTTTGATTTTTAATTAAAATTCCAAACCATGATTATAAATTCAGATAAATTAATTAAAAATTCCCTAACATAATTATAAAATTTGAACATTTAATTAAAAAAAATCAAAAAGTGATTATAAATTCAAAAATTTTAATTTAAAATTTTGAAAATTTAATTAAAAATTATAAAAATACAGGAAAACTAATTGGAGGTCCTCCAAGATAGTTATTTCCAGAAGAAGCTCCAAAAAATAATTCATGTATCCCCGAAGGTCATATATTCTCTCATGATTGCCCAAAACAGAATGAGCTACTCCTCGAAGGTTGCGATACCCAACCTTTAGATGCGTGCAGGAGCTGTGCATTTTGTATCACGCATCTCAAAACTTCCAAGGGCAGTATAGTAAGTTCATATCAGCAGAAGGCCTACTAGAAGAGTATGGGTCGTCTTTAGGCCCACCAGTTCAACCAGATCCACATTTATGGCTTACTTATAGCTACAATGAGGGATTTCCAGCTAATTATAGCTGTCAGCCAAATCTCCTCAAATCATGAATTAAATAACTAATTATGTCTTTTCACTAAGGGGGTCTCCAATTGAATATTGAAAGATAACTTTCCAGATCTATCTTCTATACCTGATTCCTAGCATATAAATACTCTCCCCCTCATTCAGCCAAAGGTAATCATTAGGTCTCCACTAAAAAATTCTAATCTTTATTATGAGTTGCTGATTTGAGCGTCGGAGGGTCTTACGCCGAAGTCACCTTCGGTGCGAGACTTTTTGCAGATTTTCGGACGTTTCCAACCATCCAGATCCAAATTCAGGCATTCATCAGCCTTTCAGATTCATATCTTAATCGGCGGTCAAGATCGTTGTATTCTTCTATTAAAAAAGGAACTCATAATTTGATTGCTTCCACGCTAAAATTAGTCCCAATAATTCCTTCACCTCTTTTTCCTTAGTTTAAGTTTTGATAGCAAGAGGACAACAAATAAGTACAACTTTATTTCCCACCTTTCATTAATTTCTCTGATTAAGAAAGGAAGAGAGGTGGAATAGAGGTTGGCACACCCAAAATGATTATTTAATTTAAAGTTGTGTTTAGTTTAAGCATAAACTAACGTACCTAATTATCGACCGTACAAAGTACCGACAAGCTTAAATAATAACCAAGAATAGACAAATATAGAGACACTCCAAAAAAAAACCAACAATAAAAAAAAAACCAATAATAAAACTCTTACCTGTAACCTGATACCCCACTCTTCCTTTTCCTTTATTCTCCTACTAGTGTTTAGCATATGAGGTGCACCTTTTAATAAATAATTTTTTTTTTACGATAATATAATTTAGCACATGTGAGACACGTATTATAAATATATATTTTTAAAATAATATAAGGAGTTAGAGTTGTACTTGCAATGTACATAAATTATAAATTTATCGAGTATAATAGAAGAGTTGGAGGTGATAGATATATACATGAAGTGATTTACAGATGATAATTCTACTTTCCCTTTAGAGATTAGTATATTACATTTTTTGCCGATTCCGGTATATTACGACACCGACAGCGACAACCAGCCTGCTGCCTCCTGTAATCGTTGCATCAGTAAACGGAGGTGGGGTCCACGAAAAATATATAGGGAATGGGTGGGTTTGTGGAGGGCCCCGCTGAGGGCCCCTCTCGAATAATTTCAATGGTTTATGTCCATACTTTAGGTTCCTATATTTGTGGAAGGGGATCATGTGATCTAATGGTTTTGGATAAAATATTTATTCCTTTTTTCCTTATAATTGTTTCAATATCACCCCGTAATTTTTAATACAATATTTAAATTAATAAATAAATTTTAAATAAATTTATTTTATTATTTTGAATTTTTGTAAAATTGGCATTTTCATACATGCAAAACATTTTTTAAGTGCAAATTTTTACTTTTGAATTTCTGAATAAATTTTTATATTTATAATTGAGTATATTCTAAATTTTGGAATTTTTCTGAATAAAGAAACTATTTTTGTAAATAACTTGAAAGAAAATGGTTTTTGTGCAAAATATCGGTTGGAAGTAAAATTCGAATTTAAGATTTTGTTTTGCCATTTTGATAGGCTGATATGACAGTGGAGAGATTGGGGGAGAGATTTTATCCTTCTAATTTGATTTGATTTGATTTTATTGAGTATATATATATATATATATTTATGCAATTTTGGGATTGCTGGAGACTTTACTGCAAATATTTTTTCTGGAGAATAAAAAATAAGAAATTTATTTGTAAAATCAAGTATTTATTAGTAGATAATAATTTTAATTTTTCTGGATTTTTATGAATAATTCACGTCATGTTTGTAAATATTTCAAAATGAATGACTTTTATGTAAAATTATCACTTAAAGGCAAATTTTGAATTTTTTTAATTTTCTTGGATGTATGTGGGCCGGCCAAATCAGAGGAGTGAGGGGGAGAAATAAAATCTTCTCTCATTTGATTTAATTAACTATAACTACCTAATTTGAAGAGATATATATATATATATATATATATATATATATATATATATATATACTAGTAATTTACACGTGCGATGCACGTTTTAATAATTTCAAAAAATAAAAATAAAAATTCTGACATATAGAGGATTTGAACTGGAAATCTCCTTTATATTAGTTATATATGTGAGTTGCACATGTTGGTAGATTGACAAATGACACTAAGGTCTTCTCCCATTATAATATTAGATATATATATATATATATGTATATATATATATATATATATATATATATATATATATTAGAGATTAGAGATAAAAATAAAAACTCTGACATAGGGAGGATTTGAACTGAAACCTCATTTATATTAGTTATATACGTGCGTTGCATATGTTTGTAGAATGACAAAATGACAAATGACACTAAGGCCTTCTCCCATTATAATATTAGATATATATATATATATATATATATATATATATATATATATATATATTAAATTTGTGAGGGATGTTTTTGCAAAACGCGTCTGATGCGGTTTATTTCTGGGAGACGTGTGGATGCACCAGGTGTGAGTTCGGACTCGATTTATATTTGAAGGAGGATGCTGCTCGTCTGCCGACCCTTGAATGACCGGGTGGAATTCTTGGCGACCTCGGGGCAGTTCGGAGATCTGGGCTCGGATCAGAGGATTCGGATCCGAGGTCTTGTGTACCTGCAGACGGTCCTGAAACACCGGGGTTTGTCCCGATGGTGGACCCTCCGACGATCTAGTCAGTCTCTGTGAGAGAGTAGCAATAACTAGGTGAATTTAAGTGGCAAAAGATTGATTACCTCAAAAAGGTGGGTGAGGGTCTAGTATTTATAGAGAATCCCAACCGAGTTTGGATCCGCTTGGGGGCCGGGTCTGAACCTGAAAGCCCATGGGCCTGTCGTGGCAGAAGGCCCAGGGGGTTTAGGACTGACGTGGCAATACTAGGAGTGGTATAGGGCTGACGTGGCAAAACCCTGAGCGGTATAGAGCTGACATGGCTGATCGTGGGTCTTTTGTGCTTCTGGGAGAATCGGAGGACCTAGGCTGCGCCAGGTCAACCCCCTGCTTTGCCAGAGAGGGGGGGTGCACTTGAGGTTCGGCGCCGTCCCTGTAATGGTTCGAAGCCGAGCTAGATTGCTATTTTTACCCTTCTTGAGTGAGAGTTGTATTGGGCCCTGGTTAGGCCCGCAGGCCATTTTTACACTACCACACAAGCCCCCCACTCCTGCGGGGGTGCGGGAGCTAGCCGGGGAGGAGTGTTCATGGTCGTGGAAATGGGATGGCAAATTGTTGAATCGTCCGGAGGAGAGTATCCTGGTGCCCGGCCCCGCCTCGATATGACGAGGGATTACGCGTTTGACAAGGGCGATGCGAGACGTTGTTTCTTCCTGAGAAGGAGGCCCTGGTGCACGACCGAACCTCGAGATGACGAGGGTTTATGTGTCGGCAAGGGTGATGGCGAGCCGTTGCTTCTTCCTGAGAAGAGTACCCTGGTGCCAGACCGAACCTCGTGATGAGGAGAGATTATGGGTCGGTAAGGGTGATGGCGAGCCGGTGATTCTTCCTAAGAAGAAGGCCCTGGTGCTCGACCGAACCTCGAGATGACGAGGGATTATGTGTCGGCAAGAGTGATGGCAAGCCGTTGTTTCTTCCTGAGAAGAGTACCCTGGTGCTCGACCGCACCTCGAGAAGACGAGGGATTATGTGTCGGCAAGGGTGATGGCGAGCCGGTGATTCTTCCTAAGAAGAAGGCCCTGGTGCTCGACCGCACCTCGAGATGACGAGGGATTATGTGTCGGCAAGGGTGATGGCGAGCCGTTGTTTCTTCCTGAGAAGAGTACCCTGGTGCACGACCGCACCTCGAGAAGACGAGAGATTATGTGTCGGCAAGGGTGTTGGCGAGCCGGTGATTCTTCCTAAGAAGAAGGCCCTGGTGCTCGACCGCACCTCGAGATGACGAGGGGTTATGTGTCGGCAAGGGTGATGGCGAGCCGTTATTTCTTCCTGAGAAGAGTACCCTGGTGCACGACCGCACCTCGAGAAGACGAGGGATTATGTGTCGACAAGGGTGATGGCGAGCCGTTGTTTCTTCCTGAGAAGAGTACCCTGGTGCACGACCGCACCTCGAGAAGACGAGGGATTATGTGTCGGCAAGGGTGTTGGCGAGCCGGTGATTCTTCCTAAGAAGAAGGCCCTGGTGCTCGACCGCACCTCGAGATGACGAGGGGTTATGTGTCGGCAAGGGTGATGGCGAGCCGTTGTTTCTTCCTGAGAAGAGTACCCTGGTGCACGACCGCACCTCGAGAAGACGAGGGATTATGTGTCGGCAAGGGTGATGGCGAGCCGGTGATTCTTCCTAAGAAGAAGGCCCTGGTGCTCGACCGCACCTCGAGATGACGAGGGATTATGTGTCGGCAAGGGTGATGGCGAGCCGATGATTCTTCCCGAGAAGAAGGTTTGAACCGTGTGGTCTGTCGCTTTAGCGGAGTCTTGATGGTGCTTCCGGGATTAGTGTGATGGTCCATTTTTCCAGGGGCATTAAATGACGCTGCCAGCCTGGACGCAGGTGGCGCATGGGCTTCCGTAGATTGGCTTTCCCAATGTCATAAAGGCGGGTCTTGGGGGAGGCTATAAATACCTCTCCCTCCCCTAGCGGGTTTGATCATAGCAAGGGTGGTTCAATGGCCCCCTGAGGTGTCTACTTCGGCGGGCGTCTCTCTTCTAGAAAACTTTGTTGTGGCGCCAAGGGGCCTCGAATCGGTGGCGACTCTGCCGTCTGGATCCTTTTTCGGGTCAAACGACTCTCATACGGATGTCTGGCCCGAGAAAGATCGGGACGGGAGGGGCATCCATCGTGTCCTGGCCCCGGGGGTGAAGAGCCTCGGGTATGCGGATCGATCTTTATTCCTGGTAGGGTTCTAGGTGATGGTGGCTTTCCTCCCACCCTCGAACAATTCGGGGTTTCGGTCGACGAGGCCTCAAGTCCCGATCTGTTCGAGGGTGAGAGAGGAGCCGACCGAGCTCTGGAACCTGGGGCGCAGACGGTGGTGGCTTTCCTGCCACCCGGGAACGATTTGGGGTTTTCGGCTGCCGAGGCTGTAAGCCCCAAGTTGTTCGCGGGTGAGAGGGGAGCCTGCCGAGTCCTGTAGCCTTAAATCTTTAACAAAAAAAAAAAAAATTTCACCGAGCACTTCATCCGGCCCGACCCCTGTGACAGGTTGCCAGCCTGGCACTGGATGACGTCAGAAGCCCATGTTTCGAGGACGTGGCACGGTTTTCTAGGTGGCCGCTACACGCCAATTGGTGAACAGTAATTGCTGAAATCGAGGAGTCGTTTCTCCCCTCTATTAATGTTCCCCCCTCTCCTCCTATCGTCCACTTCTCATTTCGCATCTTTCTCTTTCTAACAGATTTCCCAACATCTCAGTCTTCGTTCCTACCCTTCGCTGTACCAAGTTCGTTCTTCCGAGGCGACCCCCGGTTTGTTGGTAAGTTTGTTTTTAGTTTAGGCACAGATGGATAGGGCTCAGTCGGGCTCGTTGGCATCGACGTCTGGGGGGGGGCGCAAATCCCGCCTCCAGACTGACTTCGCGGGAGGAGTCGGATCTCGAGGGGGAGTCTGTTGGTGAGGAACAGCCAGTGTATGACGTGAAGCCGCTGCGGTCTCGGAGGCTTTTTGTTGTGGAGAGTAGTGATTCTGAGGAGGAGGGGGGCGGTAGTTCTGCCGAAGTTCAGATTCTCCGGATGGTTTCTGGAGAGGAAGGGGGAGATGAAGGGGCTCAGATAGGAGGTCAGGGCGTGGGCTCGAGCTCCATGCCGATGGGTCTGGGGCGATTATCAACCCCCTCCCCTGAACGGACCAAGAAGAAGAAGAGGGCTCCGAAGAAGAGGGGGTCGAGGATTGGGGGCTCGAGTCAGGCGCCTGTTGACTTGACGACAGGGTCACCCGTACGGTCTAAGCCGTTCCGTCGGTACCCCGACGATCTTTCTGATAAGGAGGAGTGTGGGGTTCAACCGTCGTCGCCGAGCCGGAAGAAGGTGATAATGGACGCATTTCCGACCGTTCTGGAGGCAGGTAACTTAGAGGCTTTGCGGTTGGCATACCATATAGGGTCCGGCTATGAGCTCATGTTGCCGAGCTCTACTCTTCGACCGACCGACCCTCTGCCGGATCGGTATTGCGTCTTCCCCGTGGATGCCTTTATCTCCGGCTTTAGGTTGCCCGTTCACCCGTTCGTCCGAGAGGTGCTGAACTGGGCGTCCGTGGTGCCGATGCAGTACGGGCCCGATTCCTGGAAGCAGATCATCTGCTTCGTGTTGTTGTGCGGGGAGCAGAGGGTACCTCTTCGGTTGAACGTCTTCCGAGCGATGATGATGATTGGCTCGTCGGCTGAGGGTATCTATTACATTTCGCCCCGGGGCAAGTCGAAGTTTGTTCATGGTCACCCGGACTCCATCAAGGAGTGGAAGAAAAAGTATCTAGTGATCCGGAGTGAGGAACCTTGGGATATTCCCACTCGGTGGAATCACTATAAGCCGAGCTATAAAACGCCGAGGTCGAGGGACCTGACTACCGAGGAATGGGGTTTTGTTGAGCGTCTCCGTTTGTCATATAGCGTCGACTGGGCGAAGGTGACCGAGGGCCACTTGACGAATGCCGGACTGAGCCCGGCCGATCCATGTATGTAGTTGTTTCTTTCTTTTTGGCTTTGTTGTTCCTCCGTGCTCACTGTCCTTACTGGACTTTTTCACAGGTATGGATCCTGAGTCGATCAAGCCGAGGAGGCGCGAAATGAAGAAGGAGGAGGCCGAGAAGAAGGCGAAGACGAGGGGGTCGTCCCAGGGGGTTTTCGAGGCCTCTATTCAGCCGAGGGCAAAAAGGACTCGCTCGGAGATGGTCCAGGATGCGGCGGTTCAGGGCGATCCGGACCAGGGTAAGGTAACCGATCTTGATAAGGGGAAGGGCCCTCTGGTGGATCCGGAGATAGAGGAGAGGCTCCGGCGACCGTGGGTGCCGGACTGGTCGATTCGCGAGGGAGACAGTTTGACCCGAGGGCGGCAAGCCGTCGAGGTGGCGAGTAAGTTGGCGACCCCCCGGGATCGCTCGGAGATGAAGGCCGAGTCCCTGGACGCGGCGTATACACGCCTCGCACAGGCCAATGTGCTGGTAAGTTTGTCAGCCTCTCTTGTTCCGCAATTACGTTGTAAAGGAGGCTTCCTTAGTTGTGCTTGGTGATTACAGGCGACCGTGCAGGGGGCCCACATGAAGGGCCTTTACGAGGCTGCTTTGAAGCGGGAGCGTGATAGGGCGGACAAGGCCGAGCAGGAGACGAAGGTGATGAAGATAGAACTCGAAGGCTCTCAGAAGAGGGAGCAAGAGATGAAGGCGGCATTCGACAAGGAGAGGGGGGAATGGGCGGAGAAGATGGCGGCCCAGGAGAAGGAGTTTGCCAAGGAGCTGAAAGAGTTGACAAAGACGAGTCAGCTTCTGGTGATCAATGCCCAAGACAAGTGTTATGCGAAGGCACTCAGCCACGTGAAGCACTTCCACCCGGCCCTTGATCTGTTGAACTTCGAGTATGACATGGAGGTCGACGGGACACCGAAGATTCCCGGCGAAGAAGGAGCTGTTCCCGACCCGCCTGTCGACCCCCTCGTGGACCCGCCTACCGATGCAGAGGTGGGAAAACAGACTATGTAGTTTTTCGTCTTTCTATTTTCTCCCCTCGATTGTATTTGCCTCCTGCGGACTGGCCACCGCATTTTTTGTAAGAAGTGATTCAATTTTCAGAATAAAAATGATTTTTGACCGGCCAAGTGTTTTGAATTCGGGTGTTTCCTGGCTCTCCTTGCCTATGCGTTTTGAGTTGGCCGGTTTTCTTGTAGGCTGCGGATCTTCTTCCCGAGGCGGACCCCCGCAGCTCCGACGTGGCGTGGCTCCAGAGCAAAGTTGAGTCCCTAGTGGCCACGTTGGTTCGCTACCGAAAGGGGGCTGGTGATACTGACGCGGCTTTTAATTATTACCGGAATAAGTCCGAGGCCTTGAGTCAGGAGGCGAGCCGGCTGAGGAAGGCGATGGTGGAACGGGACCTAGGAGGCGTCGGTCTTGGACATACCATGTCGAACGCCTCGGTGCAGAGGCCCCCTTCCGAGAGGTTACTTCGTGATGTCATAGTGGAGAAGGAGATGGAGATACACCGCTACAAGACGATGCTAGGCGTCTCGTCCTCTTCTTCCGTGGGTCGGCGAGCGGATGGAGTTCCTTCCGCGCTGCTCCTGCTGGAGCGCATGCAACCAGGGGATGCTCAGAGCTCCGTGGCTGGTGCGTCGACCGCGGCTGAGCCGGTGGACCGAGATGATGATGAGAGGGCTCCTAGCCGTTCGGTCGGAGTGGTCCCGCCCTTTGTTGGACCCCCGGGGCCCTAAGATGGTAGCTTCCTTCGGCTTGAGATGAGTGGAGCGGTCCTGTAACGGTCATTACTTGTTTTCTCATACTCAACTAAAGGTATGAATAAAGAATTCTTTTTTCTCTTTCGATTTACTTAGGAATGCGGTAAGCGTCGGCGGAGGCGCGGTTCGGCTTCTTCGATTTATGAGGGATCAACGCGGGGCCCTGGGAAGGGCCCCTGGCCCGAAGCTGGGTTGGGCCTACCGAGGTACTGAGGACGGTACCGGAGTGAGGGTTCGGGGACCGCTCCCGATGTTTGGCGTTTAAGTTGGATCTGCCGAATCATTTGGAGTTTTGACAAAAAAGAAAAACAAGGGATTCCTTTCATACCAGATGGGGGGGGGGGGGGGTCGTCGAAGCCGCCCTTTACATATGAGAGTTTACAAAGGGTTTTTCATACATTAGCCAATTTAGACCTTATGTTCGCTTCTCTAGGAACTTCGTTAGGGGCTCGGCGTTTGGTTAAGAATCTTCGGATGGGAGTGGCCCAGGGCTGGTGTCATCTTGAAGCCAAGTATCGAAGGCCAGAAGCCGGAGGTGATGGACTTCCATGAGTACTGTCTGATCGAGACCCTCGAAGGAGGAAGGGGCGAGTTTGGACGGTGCGTCTGCTTGAGCGTTCTGTGCCCGGGGGACTCTGCTAACAGTGGCGCAGCTGAAGGATGCCGGGAGTCGTTGGACTGTTGTCGAGCCTCCAATCATGCACTCATCGCGGGCCTCGTATTCCCTGGTGATCTGGTTGACCATGAGCTGGGATTTGCTGAAGAGATCCCAGATACGTCGGAGGGCTTTTAAGCGAAGATATCTTCGTTGCGGCGGACGCGGGCGGTGCTGCGAGCGACTTATCCGGAACTACTTTGATTCCTCCTTGGCGTCGAACAGGGCCTCTTCTGGTTCGTCGAAAGGCTCGGGAGCTGGGCCATCTCTCTCGGGTGCGAGTTCAGTGGCGTCGAGAGGGAACACACCCTCTCCGACGGCAGTCATATAGCACGACTGCGCGACTTTGTGGCTACCTCGGGCGATGCCTACCCCTTGGTGGGTGGGGAATTTGAGTTTTAGATGGTAGGCCGAAGGCACCGCTTGGAGGGAGGTCAGTCCAGGTCGGCCGAGAACGGCGTTGTAAGCTGTCTTGAAGTTGACAATCATGAAGTCCATGAATTCGGTCCTCTCAACAGGAGCCGACCCTGCGGTGACCTCGAGGGTAACAATCCCTTCTATTGCGACAGGGGCGCCGAAGAATCCATGCAACGGGTATCTGGCGGGCTTGAGCTTTCCACCGGGTAATTTGAGGCTCTCGAAGGTTTTGAGGAAAAGAATATTGACTGAGCTACCGTTGTCAATGAGGATTCGGCGTACCTCGCAGTTAGCCACGTGGAGGCTGATGACGAGGGCATCGCAGTGGGGTAGGTGAACGTCTTCGAGGTCTTCTTCTGAGAAGCTGACTGGCCCCGGCTGTGGTTTGGACGAGGGGTTGTTTTGGACAGCATTCGCCTCTTGGAGGAGGGCTTTTCGGGCTGTATTTGACCCTCCCCCTATCGGCCCTCCGTGGACATAGTGCAAGATGAATGGCGTGTCCGTGGTTCCCTTGGACCCGAGATCCTGTTCACGGAGGTGGGTCGTCGTATGGTTCGGGGGCGAGAGTCTCCGTCTCCTGTCGTCTTGCCGATCCCGGCGGCCTTCTCGGGTGAACTGTCGGAGGAACCCTTGTGAGACGAGTTCCTCAATTTCGTCTTTCAGGGCTCGGCATTGATTGGTATCGTGCCCGTGGTCTCTGTGGAAGCGACAGTAGAAGCGCTGGTCTTGATTCCTGTTGCTATTAGGTCGGGGAGGTAGTCGGACGATGCCTTCGTCTTCGACTTCCAAGAGGATGGCGGATAGGTTGTGGGTCAAGGGAGTGTATCTCTCGAAGCGGGGGACCGGCGGGACCTTCTTCATGGCCCCCACGTCCCTCGGAGCTTTCTTTGATGGTTCGACCTCTCCGACCTTCCTCTTTCCCTTGTCGATGGCCTCCCGGGTATCTTCGGGATTAAGGGCCTCTTCTGCCCTGATGTATTTTTCGACCCTGTTGAGGAGATCGGGAAAGTCGACGGGGGGCCTCTTCGCCAGCGAAGCTTTCAGCTGTCCATGACGAACGTTGTGCCGAAAGGCCGTGGAGGCGACGCCTGGATCAAGAGAGGAGACCGACCTCGCCTCCGTTGTAAATCTTCGGATGAACACTCTGAGGGATTCTCCCTCTATTTGCTTGAGCCCCAGTAAAGAAGCGCTAGTTCTCTCCGCCTTCCGGCTGGTGACGAAGTGGGCGAGAAAATTGCCCTCTAGTTGTTCGAAGGAGTAAATGGAGCCGGGAGCGAGTTTTGAGAACCATTCACGAGCCGGACCTCAAAGGGTGGCCGGGAAGGCTCGGCACAGCAGGGGATCTGAGGCGTTGTGAATCATCATGAGGGTTTTGAAGCCCTCCACGTGATCAGCAGGATCTCCCTCACCGTCGTAGGTCTCGTACTGAGGAAGTCAGAAGTCCCGGAGTATTTCTGCCTGGAGGATGGGGGCGGAGAAGGGAGGTCGGATAGGTCTGTACCCCTGAGCCGCTCTTTGGCTGTCGTCCCCTATGTGATCGAGGCGATCTTCCATTCCTTGGAGGCGCCTTAGGAGTATGTCATTGCCTTCTGGCTGGATTGTTGATGGTCGGGACACGCTGGCCTTGGAGTCCGACCTGGTTTGGGAACGGAGTGTTTCTCCCCTGGGGGCCCGTCGGAGGGCCCCGAGAATTTCTCTTCGGAAGTCCTGGAACTCCTCCTGAGTGACGGGGGCTCCCTCGACCCTGTTTGGCTGGCCAGAAGGTCGCCTTCCGATACGGCTGAGTGCGGGCCTCCGTCTCTCGGGCGTTGGTCGTGGATGGTTCGGGGCCGGGTTGGAAGCGGCCCTTCCCCTGCTGCGGGTGATTTGACGGTTAACGATTATTCCTCGTAGGTCGGGCTGGACTGTACGGGTGGCGCTTTGCCGGGATCCCTGACGGGAATCCCCGTGCCTTGATGCGCGTGGCCCGGCATTGGTATTTGGTGGGGGTGTGTCCCGTCGGTTGACGGTGGACGTGGCCTCCTGGCCCCTGGAGGCCATCGGAGTTCGGCTATCGAGGTCGCTTGATGGTCGTGCTCGGGTCGGCTTCTGAAGCAGTTTTCCCACAGACGGCGCCAACCTGATGCGGTTTATTTCTGGGAGACGTGTGGATGCACCAGGTGTGAGTTCGGACTCGATTTATATTTGAAGGAGGATGCTGCTCGTCTGCCGACCCTTGAATGACCGGGTGGAATTCTTGGCGACCTCGGGGCGGTTCGGAGATCTGGGCTCGGATCAGAGGATTCGGATCCGAGGTCTTGTGTACCTGCAGACGGTCCTGAAACACCGGGGTTTGTCCCGGTGGCGGACCCTCCGACGATCTAGTCAGTCTCTGTGAGAGAGTAGCAATAACTAGGTGAATTTAAGTGGCAAAAGATTGATTACCTCAAAAAGGTGGGTGAGGGTCTAGTATTTATAGAGAATCCCAACCGGGTTTGGATCCGCTTAGGGGCCGGGTCTGAACCTGAAAGCCCATGGGCCTGTCGTGGCAGAAGGCCCAGGGGGTTTAGGGCTGACGTGGCAATACTAGGAGTGGTATAGGGCTGACGTGGCAAAACCCTGAGCGGTATAGAGCTGACATGGCTGATCGTGGGTCTTTTGTGCTTCTGGGAGAATCGGAGGGCCTAGGCTGCGCCAGGTCAACCCCCTGCTTTGCCAGAGAGGGGGGGGGGTGCACTTGAGGTTCGGCGTCGTCCCTGTAATGGTTCGAAGCCGAGCTAGATTGCTATTTTTACCCTTCTTGAGTGAGAGTTGTATTGGGCCCTGGTTGGGCCCGCAGGCCATTTTTACACTACCACAGCGTCAAAGAAACCCTAAATCTGAATTCCCGGCCTATATAGATAGCAGCCACTTCTTTTTTTTCTTTTGTTCACAAAATATTATTTTTTCTTTATTATTTTCGGAGTTTGAAACTTGGATTTTTAGACTTTCGTAAGGAGGAGGAAGAGTCTTCTTTCTTGATTATTATTGTTCTTCATTGATCTTCTTTGAGGTGGGTGATACTTCTCATCTCTTGAATTTTTATATGCTTGTATAATATGAAGATGATTGATCAAATATGATATATCTTGCATGATTATAAAACTTGATGTTGATCTATCAAAGGACAAATCTTAATGAAAAGTAGTCAAAATAACATCTTCATGAATGAGAACCTTAATTGAGATGAGATTACCATGTATAAATTATTTATTGGTGTTAGAGATTGGTGATGAATGAAAGAACCAGTTTTAATATGTATGATCATAGAGTTTATAATAGTTGATGGATATTTGTTGCAAAAATTTATAGACCATTGAATACACGCAAATTCATTGCTTGGTGGATTAAAAAGTTGCAATTTTTATAAGAAAATTCTCTGTTCTAATTAGAATTAGTTTCGTGATGTAGATTCTAGAGTTTTGATGGTTATATGATGAAGGATTGTGTATTAAATATTGTGTTTTAATATTATGACTTAGAGATTTTCATGAACATACTGTAGGGTTTCGGGGCACAAACGCAGCGAAAAAGAAATGAAAACAGATCCGAAACCCTAACCCTAGGATCCGTGTACAAGACATGGCTGATAATGGAGAAACAAAATTTTACCTTTCGGAGCTTTACGAAGGCTGAAAGATGGAGGTTACAATCACCACGCAACCCTTGTAGCTAGATCCGCGTCTCTAAAGCAGTCCACACGAACGTCCGATCGTCCAACGATCAAGGGAGCCGGTACTAGCCGATGATGCTTGCCTCTCTCTCTCTCTCTCTTGCCTCTCAACAGTTGAGCGGCTAGGGTTTTCTGTGAAAACGAATTTGTCAAAGATCATTCTAAACCAATACATCTCTATGTATTTATAGGGAGAGAATGAGGTGGGCTTAACCGTAATCAGTTTGGCTTCTGATAAGACCAATCTGATTTGGTTTTATCATTTAAATTCGAATTATCCTTTAATTAATTAAGTCCAACTCAATTAATTAAATAACTAATTTCGAATCATTTAATTTAAATTCCGAATTTAAATTAATACTCCTTTTAAACGTTCTAAGTGTGTGACCCTTTAGGTTATTATTACGTTGGCAATAATTTTATTATCTAATAATAAAATTATAAACAATGAGCGGCATCTAGTAATACATCATTGCTACCCAAGTAATAATAATAATTGGTGATTCAATTAAACCTTTCGTGACTAATGTCTCCATGTAATATAATCCTTTTAACCTTGATATTATAGATTAAACTAGAGGCATGGTTCGTGTCATCCTCTTAATAATTTAATCTTTATTTTCTTGATCGATGAGTAGACTATTCAAACAAATCAATATTTGAGCATGACCATGCATTTCATAGTCTCACTCAAACAAGAGGCCGATAATATCGCTCCTAAGATTAGGAGGGTTAAATTCCATCTAGATCATTCATATTTCTCACACGATTCATAATGAACCCAATACTATCTTTATCATTACCCGATTAAAGATAACTTTTGATAGAATCAAAGTACATTAATTCTCGTGTAGAAATATAATGATTTCAGGTCAGAGGACCATTACACCATTATCACAGTGAGATTACTTATGACACTTATTTATTTATTCCATGTTGAATCTCACAGTGGGTCTGTCCAGTACAATGTACTCTTACATTTACCTATGTATTGATTTTAGTATCTTTATACTAATGACCCATGAGAGGTGGTCATCAATCAATCAACATACTAGTCTCAATGTATTATTACTGTCCTAATAATAATACTCGACTAGGGACATTTAAGATTATTATACTATATATAATCTCATGTTCATATAGTTCGTATTAATAATCTAAGGACATTTATCATGCTAACATTTATAACGCAGTAAACACGAAGCATAATAAATTATTAATATAATCAAATAGAACATAATGTCAATAATACTGATTACATGATATCATTGTATTGCCTCTAGGGCACCTACACTAACAATCTCCCACTTGCACTAGAGCCAATCACTCATGTATCGAATACCAATGGAACTAGTGTGACCCTCGTGCTTCTGCTGCGACAAAGCCTTAGTCAGTGGGTCAGCTACGTTATCATTTGTATGCACTTTACATATATGTATATCTCCTCGTTCATTAATCTCACGAATAAGGTGATATCTTCTAAGTATATGTTTTGCCCTGGAGTGTGATCTTGGTTCCTTTGCTTGTGCTATGGCTCCACTGTTATCGCAATAAAGATCGATAGGATCTGCGATCGAGAGAACCACACCAAGCCCTGTGATGAAATTTCGGATCCAAACTGCCTCCTTAGCTGCTTCGCAAGGAGCAATATACTCAGTCTCCATTGTAGAATCAGCTACTGTTTCTTGCTTTGAACTTTTCCAGCTTACAGCACCTCCGTTGAGACAAAACACGAAACCAGACTGGGATATAGAATCATCCTTGTCTGTTTGGAAACTAGAATCAGTGTAACCTTTTACCACTAGTCTCTCTTCTCCCCCATATACCAAGAATGAATCTTTAGTCCTCTTCAAGTACTTAAGAATATTCTTGACAGCTGTCCAGTGACCTTCACCTGGATTAGACTGGAATCTGCTCGTCATACTCAAAGCATACGATACATCAGGACGAGTACATATCATTGCATACATGATAGATCCAATTGCAGAAGCATATGGAATCTTACTCATGCGGTCCTTTTCATCCAATGTTTTAGGACTATTGTCACTCGAGATCGATATCCCATGAGACATCGGGACAAATCCCCTTTTAGCATCTTGCATCCCAAAACGATGTAGTACTTTGTCAATATATGTACTCTGATTTAGGCCGATCAATCTTCTGGATCTATCTCTATAGATCCTGATCCCTAATATATAGGTCGCCTCGCCTAAATCTTTCATGGAGAAATTTTTTCCCAACCAAGTCTTAACAGCCTGTAGAGAAGGTATGTCATTCCCGATAAGTAATATATCATCAACATATAATACTATGAATGCCACATGGCTCCCACTAACCCTTTTGTAAACACAAGATTCATCTTCGTTTTGAATAAAGCCAAATTCCTTGACTGTCTGGTCAAAACGAATATTCCACCTCCTTGAGGCCTGCTTCAGTCCATAAATGGATCGACGCAACTTACATATGCTTCTAGCATCCCTTGGACTGACAAAACCTTCAGGTTGTGTCATGTACACATCCTCTTCAAGGCTCCCATTAAGGAAGGCTGTTTTGACATCCATCTGCCAGATCTCATAATCATGATAAGCTGCTATTGCAAGCAAAATCCTAATGGATTTGACCATAGCTACAGGTGAAAATGTTTCATCATAGTCAATACCATGAATTTGTTTGAAACCTTTTGCAACCAACCTAGCTTTATAGGTCTGAACATTTCCTTCCATGTCGATTTTCTTTTTAAAAACCCATTTGCACCCTATAGGTTTTACCCCTTCAGGTGGATCAACCAAAGTCCATACTTGGTTATCATACATGGAATCCATTTCAGATTTCATGGCTTCTAGCCATCTCTCAGAGTCAGGACTATTCATAGCATCTTGGTAGGTGAGGGGCTCATCTTGATCTATGAGCATCAAATCACCATTCTCTATTAAGAGAAATCCATAATATCTCTCAGGTTTATGGCGAATCCTACCAGATCTACGAAAAATCTGTGTTTCTTGAGCAGTGTCATCTTGAATATTATCTTGAATATCCTGCTCAAGTTCCAATTCGGGTTCAACATTATCTTGTGGGTCTCGAGCTACATCGAGTTCTATTTTCCTCCCACTGATTCTTTTGGAGACTAGCTCTCGTTCAAGAAACACAGCAGTGCGAGAAACAACTATTTTGTTCTCGGTCGGATTATAGAAGAAGTAACCCTTAGTTTCCTTCGGGTACCCCACAAAATAACACTTGTCTGATTTTGGTCCAAGCTTGTCAGAGATCATACGTTTCACAAATGCTTCACATCCCCATATTTTTCATAAATGACATGCTTTGACGTTTCTCAGTCCATATCTCATATGGAGTCTTTTGAACCGCTTTAGTTGGAACTCGGTTTAGTGTATATGCAGCCGTTTCTAGGGCATAACCCCAGAAACTTATTGGAAGATCAGCATGACTCATCATCGATCGTACCATGTCCAACAAGGTACGATTTCTCCTTTCAGAAACCCCATTCCATTGTGGTGTTCCAGGAGGAGTGAGTTGTGATACTATACCACACTCCTTTAAGTAATTCTTAAAATCATGGCTTAAGTATTCACCTCCTCGATCAGATCGAAGAGTTTTAATACTTCCGCCTATTTGCTTTTCTACTTCAGCTTTAAATTCTTTGAACTTTTCAAAGGATTCAGATTTGTGTTTCAAAAGATACACATATCCGAATCTACTGAAATCATCAGTAAATGTTATGAAGTAATAAAAGCCACCTCTTGCCATAGAACGCATTGGATCACATACATCACTATGTATTAGTTCTAATCGTTCGTTGGCCCTTTCACCTTGTTTAGTAAAAGGAGCTTTTGCCATTTTACCAAGTAAACAAGCATCACATTCATCGTATGATTCAAAATCAAACTTATCCAAAAATCCATCTTTATGTAGTTTGGATATGCGATTCTCATTTATATGGCCTAATCGACAATGCCAAAGGTATGTTTGATTTGAGTCATTTGCTTTAAGACGTTTATTCATATTATAGACGGGAGTAAGATCAAGATCTAGAACATATAAACCATTAAATAAACGCGCTACACCATAAGTTAAATCATTTAAAGCAAAAGAGCAACAATTGTCTTTTATTATAAACGAAAAACCCTTCTTGTCCAAACAAGAAATAGAAATAATGTTTCTGCAAATCGCAGGCACGTAATAACAGTTCTCAAGTTCTAAAATAAGCCCAGAGGGCAACGACAAATAATAAGTCCCTACGGCCAAAGCAGCAACCTTTGCTCCATTGCCAACGCGTAGGTCGATCTCTCCCTTTGCCAAAGATCTACTCCTTTGAAGTCCCTGCACATTAATACAAATGTGAGAACCACATCCAGTATCCAATACCCAAGATGTAGAAGTAGATAAATTGACTTCTATAACATGAATACCTGAATCAGAAATATTCAGAGATTTCACGCTCTTCAGACTTTCCAAATAAGCTGGACAGTTTCTCTTCCAATGACCTGGTTTCTTGCACCAGTGACAATCACCCTTATCAGGTTTAGCAACACCACCTTTAGGCTTGAGAGCTTTCTTGAAAGTGGGCTTGGAAGGAGCAACTGCATTAGATCCAATCTTTTTCTTGCCCTTCCATTTCCCCTTTCCCTTAGCACCTTTATTGCCCACCATCATTATGGGAGCATTCTCAGGTGCCTTTTGCATGTTGACTTCGGTAGTTCTTAACAGTGCCAACAATTCAGTGGGTGTTTTGTCTTGCTCGGTCATGATGAAAGTCATAATAAACTGGGCATAGTTGCTGTTCAAAGATTGCAAGATAATATCTATTTGAGCCTCTCGAGAAAGCCCGGAGCCCAAACGGTCTAGGTACTCAAAATACCCAATCATCTTCAGAACATGCGGTCCAACCAGGTTATTTCCTTGCTTGTAGTTAAAAATTGCTTTGTACGTATTGAACCTTTCTTGACGAGCTTGTACTTGAAACATCGTCTGAAGATGCTCAAGCATAGCATAAGCATCCATATGCTCATGCTGCTTCTGAAGCTCAGCACTCATAGTTGCAAGCATGAGACAAGCAACATCCGTCGCATCATCAATATGCTTCTGGTAAGCATTTAGTTGAGCACGAGTTGCACCGTCACCAGGATGGACCGGTGGAGGAATTTCAACAACATGGAGCTTACGCTCCTGCCTGAGCACAATCCTCAAATTCCTAGACCAGTCAAGGAAGTTTGTTCCTGTCAGCTTGTCCTTCTCAAGGACTGATCGCACGGAGAAAGAGTTGTTTGTGTTTTGCGCCATTTAGTATCTACAATGTTTAAAAATGCATAAGATAAGTTAGATTGTCAAATTATGTTCAAGTGATCATGGTACATTCAACTTAATATACCTCCCACTATTTTGTTCAAACTAATAGCCCTTACTATCAATTCGGAAACTGATTTTCTAGTGAGCCAAGATCCATATTTCATTATGCCTTGAGTCAGCGTTGGCCAATTCTCCCAAAACATAACTATTTAGGTAGACAACATTTGTCAATTATATCACATATAATTCTTGGATAGTTTGGTGAACAACTATTGTTCTAATTTATCTAATAAATTTTGCCAAACTCTATGCTTCTAAGTTCACTATCCACAATCCTATTGTGACGACTTAGTTAAGTTGGACCCAATGATTAACATGACGAATATCACATTTATTCTTTCGCACCTAACCACGATTAAAAGGAGTGCTCTACTTTGGCAAACCCACCCCTTATGATCTAGGCTTTGATGAGTGTTAATGCATTGGAAAGCATCTAATTAACTTAATATTTTGTTAAGGGGTTTACTTATAAACGATCATGATCCCATCATAAAGAGATTCCCAATTTGTCTTGGAACTAAATATTTCAAATCAAAAATTCATTGAATGAATGATTTCCAGATCAGAGGTTAACGCACAGACGACATTATTGGCACCCCTTTTCTTACAGATTCGTAATCGGTTGTTGACAAAATCATTCAATCGTTGAATCAATGAAAATTCATATTTAATTGCCGTGTTTCATAAACACGAGAATCTCATGATCGTTTGTTTAAAGTTCATCTTAAATCGTTACAGATTTTATCTTGTTTAAGCAGGCATGGCATGGGTGATGTATCTAATACATACATTAATACATTATTAATCTAATTGAAGCATGCATCATAATGTATTCTACACAGACATTCATACATCAATATGTAAAGTGCAGTAAGTAAACGTGCTTGGTTATGGCCTTTATCCTACATGATCCTTTCAAGCTAATGAAAGGATCGAGGTCAATCTATGGTGGAAAATATAAATACAATTACATGTCTTCATTCTCCTTGGTTGCTCCATTTCTTGGATCGTCCTTCAATCTTCAAGTACATTACATTGAATAAATGAAAACAACTTGTACTTATGTACTTACATAATAAAACTCAAGTTACATTCGAGATTATACAATTACAAGAATGAAGAAAACGACATGCAAGTCGTATTTACAAAACCAAAACCATAAACCATTAATCTAAGGGTCTTAAGGCCATAACCAGCACCATGCTTAAGTAAACAATTAAGAACACAAAAAATATATACAGCAGGGGTCCGGGGGTGGCAACCCCTGGGCGGGGGTCCGGGGGCGGGGGTCCGGGGGCGGCAGCCCCCGGTCAGCTCGAAATCAGAAATTTTTTTTTAATTCCTGAAGACTATCCCTATTCAGAAATCATCGATTTCGAACAACAGATCATATCTTTTAGTCTCTGCCGCCACTGCATCATATACAGTTCCGGAACCATGTATCATATACATTCATATCAGATCCCAGTTTACAGATCGTGTCCAAACACCATCTGTCCATTAATTTATATCACCATATAAACCAAACATCATGCATAACATACAAAATTGCTTACTGATCAGTCATGGCAGATTGTAAAACATCAAATCACAATATATAGCATAACAGAATCATATATGATCGACATAACATATTATAATCGACTTATCGTATAACTGTATCAAGGTAGATTCATAAAACATGCATACATGCATCGAATGCAGTAAACACGTAACCAAATCAGCCCCTTATACACGAGACTCTGATACCATTGTAGGGTTTCGGGGCACAAACGCAGCGAAAAAGAAATGAAAACAGATCCGAAACCCTAACCCTAGGATCCGTGTACAAGACATGGCTGATAATGGAGAAACAAAATTTTACCTTTCGGAGCTTTACGAAGGCTGAAAGATGGAGGTTACAATCACCACGCAACCCTTGTAGCTAGATCCGCGTCTCTAAAGCAGTCCACACGAACGTCCGATCGTCCAACGATCAAGGGAGCCGGTACTAGCCGATGATGCTTGCCTCTCTCTCTCTCTCTCTTGCCTCTCAACAGTTGAGCGGCTAGGGTTTTCTGTGAAAACGAATTTGTCAAAGATCATTCTAAACCAATACATCTCTATGTATTTATAGGGAGAGAATGAGGTGGGCTTAACCGTAATCAGTTTGGCTTCTGATAAGACCAATCTGATTTGGTTTTATCATTTAAATTCGAATTATCCTTTAATTAATTAAGTCCAACTCAATTAATTAAATAACTAATTTCGAATCATTTAATTTAAATTCCGAATTTAAATTAATACTCCTTTTAAACGTTCTAAGTGTGTGACCCTTTAGGTTATTATTACGTTGGCAATAATTTTATTATCTAATAATAAAATTATAAACAATGAGCGGCATCTAGTAATACATCATTGCTACCCAAGTAATAATAATAATTGGTGATTCAATTAAACCTTTCGTGACTAATGTCTCCATGTAATATAATCCTTTTAACCTTGATATTATAGATTAAACTAGAGGCATGGTTCGTGTCATCCTCTTAATAATTTAATCTTTATTTTCTTGATCGATGAGTAGACTATTCAAACAAATCAATATTTGAGCATGGCCATGCATTTCATAGTCTCACTCAAACAAGAGGCCGATAATATCGCTCCTAAGATTAGGAGGGTTAAATTCCATCTAGATCATTCATATTTCTCACACGATTCATAATGAACCCAATACTATCTTTATCATTACCCGATTAAAGATAACTTTTGATAGAATCAAAGTACATTAATTCTCGTGTAGAAATATAATGATTTCAGGTCAGAGGACCATTACACCATTATCACAGTGAGATTACTTATGACACTTATTTATTTATTCCATGTTGAATCTCACAGTGGGTCTGTCCAGTACAATGTACTCTTACATTTACCTATGTATTGATTTTAGTATCTTTATACTAATGACCCATGAGAGGTGGTCATCAATCAATCAACATACTAGTCTCAATGTATTATTACTGTCCTAATAATAATACTCGACTAGGGACATTTAAGATTATTATACTATATATAATCTCATGTTCATATAGTTCGTATTAATAATCTAAGGGCATTTATCATGCTAACATTTATAACGCAGTAAACACGAAGCATAATAAATTATTAATATAATCAAATAGAACATAATGTCAATAATACTGATTACATGATATCATTGTATTGCCTCTAGGGCACCTACACTAACACATACAAATGCAAATTTTTAGTTGATAAAGATTTAATCTTATGAAGAATATTTCCATTGTTTTAATTGTCAATTTTTCTATATAAAACCATGCTCAATTTTAGGGTTTGAGATATATATATGGTATAAATATTGGTATATGTTAAAGAGTTTTAAAATAGTTTTCGGGTTTGTACAGTACCTAGGGTCTGTACAGTATTTGATATATCAATATTTAACGCCTTTTTAAATCAGTGGAGGCACATGGGATTACTAGATAGCCCATGTGGGCTTGGGCGCTGGGTGTGCTGTTCGAGCCTGGGTGAGGCCCAGTTTAGCTTTTTTTTAGTTTTAAAGCTCTTATTTTGTTTTTTTTTTAGTTTGTCACGCCCCGCTTCCCAAAAAGAAACACATAATATGAGTATGCGACACAAGTCCAGCGAATGGCTTTCACCATTCATAAGCTGTAAAGATCTTTACAACATATGCAAGAATAAACAAGAGATATGCAAGAGAAATAATCAACCACGCATGAATAACTGAATCAATATAGTCAACAAGATTGCTTGAAAGCAAGAATACTGAATCTCAAATAATCAAGTCTGGAACAAAACACAAGTCTGGGATAAAACGCCCAATACAAATATCCATATAACAAATTACAATTATTCAAGATAAGCAATAAGAATAAATAAATATAGCAAGAACTCCAGCCAACTAGAATCTTTGATCACCTACTCTGTCGGGCAGCTGGTCACCAAAGTCTGCAAGTGACAAATTTGCAAGAAAATGAAAGAGAAAACAAACGCCCGTCAATGCAAGTTACGGGCTGTTTGTAGTGCAGACAACAAGTACAGGAAAAACAAATAGAAAAGAATAGAGTGACAGCGGAAGCAAGTATAGTATGGAAAGATGTAACAGCAAAATAAAGCAACTAACTCTGCGTCAAGAATAGAACAAGTAGCATGGCAAAATAAATTGGTGCAAGTGGCATGTAAACGAGTAGCGAGTAACAAGTGTCAAGTAGCATGTACAAGTAACAAGTAGCAAGTGTCAAGTGATCATATTGTTTCCAAGTCTTAGTTCTATCTAGGTAGCACTTCATGCGTCCCAAATTTTTACCACATGGTTGCTACATTCATGCAAGTTACGTTTCAGATTTCATAGTGGATCATAGAGGGCAGTGTACTCAGGGAAAAGTATCAAGTAACCATGTATCAAGTATCACGTCTCAAGTATCAAGTGTCAAGTAATCACGTCTCAAGTATCAAGTATCAAGTATCACGTAGGATCTATGGATCCCCTTCCGAGTACACATTTCTGTATTTTCCATTATTAGATCTTTCCCTTTAACTCCAGATTAGTTTCTTGTTATTATTATTCAAGCAAGCATGGACGTGCACAAACATGGCGAGAAACATGGTAAGACAACAAGGGACAAGTACAAGTTGAATAAAGGACCCGAACGGATGACAAATGACTCAAAATAGACTAAGACAACGAAAATTCTAGTTCTGGACAGCAAGACAGTACTGCACCAAATCTGGGATTTCCGTTGCCACGGACATGTAAATCTGGATCCGTCAGAAAATCTAGAAACTAGACTCTCGGCCGAATCCAACACATATATACAAGTCACATGATAATCACAGAAACAGGGTTCAAAACAGAATTATACACAAAAAACATGTTCAGCCAGAAATCGCAAGGTTGTATTCACAAGAATGAAAATGGCACAAAAACTTACTGATTAAATCTAAGAAAAATATTGAGTATTCCCCAGTATGTCTTGTATCAGTAAATATAATTTCATAATATTCCAACATGGATATCATAGTCAAAGAAATTCGGGAAACAGCAAGTTACAGCAAGTTTGTAAATCTGAAACACTTGACACAGCAGTACTAAAACAACGATAGATTATAAATTATAACTCAAAATCCAAATACGTCAAAAGGGTGATAAAATAGATACATCAGGCTACGTTTTATATTTACAAAGTTTTTATCAACGGCAACTAGAATCAGGTTTAAAACATGGTTATTTACTGAACAGCATGCAAATCTATAAATGTAGTAATTTGTTCACAAGTATAGAATAGTTTATAGATGGCATCAAATAAATCTACAAAAATTTGGAGTTAATCCCAGTCAAGTCTAGTTATACCCAGCAAAATATTAGGTTCAAATTTTATCTTTATCATCAGCATTAAAAAAAATAACTCTACAGAATTCACCTAAAACCGAATTTGGAATTTTTAACACGTCTGTAGTAAAACAGCAATAACTCACAACTCAAAAATCGAAACTGCGAAACTGAGATCTATCAAAAATTCTAGAAAATAGACAACGAGATCTTCGATATTCATAAATTAAATTGATTTATTGACCTCAACAGGGTCTAAAATACTGAAACAAAACGAGTCAACAGCAAAAACATAAATCTTTTGATGTATTAAATCAAATAGTTCATATGCAACAAATCCAAATTATAAAAAAATTCAAAACATGGTATAATAGATGTCCAAGACAACATGGTAAGGGTTTTTAACAAGTCTACCACAAGAGATTACAACTAACACATCAAGCATGCAACAAGGGTACAACATATCATGAATCACGAACAACATACATACATGCATCAAGTCTAGATTATTTCTAAATTATTTTTCCTGTCGTGTGTGTAACAAAGACGACTACAGATGGATTAACAAATAAAGACAAGATCTAACAAAGAATTTTCATGAAAACGAATCTAGAAACAAAAGCCACACTACATGCGTTATTTAGTACTTGTATATTCAACAAAAAGGAATACAAGTTACTTGCCTTAAAATTGACGACGGATCTGATGGAAAGAGAGAATAACGTGAATAGATTCCCGAGCACGAATACGATATCATGAGCGGATCACGAACACCACGCATGTATCACCCACGTGCACACAAACCCAAAATTTAAGAGAACAACCCGCAAGCACCCAAGGCAAAGGCAGCCCGGGGTAAAGGAGGTGCGCACAGGGGATGACGGTGGCCAAGGGGCGACAGCGGGAGTGGGCGGCACGGCGGTGCTGGCTGTGGGCTAGTGCTGCTATCGCTGCTGGCTGTATGTTGGCACAGCGGGAGAAGAAGTGAGAAGAGAGGTCGAGGGCTGTCATCGAGGGGGAGCACAGGGCGACGCTACTGCTGGCTGCACTAGCGTCGGGGTGAGGCAGCACAAGGAGAGCCGAAGGGTGGTCGAGAGAGAGGACGGGGTGAACACAGGGGGATAAGGGAGAGATGAGATCGGGAGTATGCAGGAGGTAGGGTTGAAGAGAGAGAGCGGCTAGTTTTTAGATGATTAGGGTTTGATTTAAACAGTGGGTTATATAGGAGATATTATTAGGGTTAGGGTAGAAACGGGTTGGGTTGGTGGTAATGGGTTTTAAAAAAAAAATCCAATGAGAAATAGAATAGGGTATAGAGTAAAAGGGTTATAGGATAATCGGAAGATCCAATAAGAGGTAGAATAGGATATAGACTTAAACAATAATTAAATAGGTCATGAACAAAATAATTAGGATTAAACAATTCAATCGGAGACAATAATTTGACAGAAAAATTAAATCGAGAAATATTCAAGGCCACAAAATAGAATCAAAGGCAAGATAGAAAGATAGATTTATTGAGAACGAAGAACAAATACATGGTTCAGAAGGAACAGAAGAGTACAATATGAATAAATACATGGAAAAAGATAAATACATCCAGAATACGAGAAAAGGGACAACAGGGGTTACATAGTTTTTGGGGTTATAAAGCTTTTAGATTTTTTTTTAAAAAAAAGGTGTTGGGTGGCAAATTAATTTAATAAATTTTAATGTTATAAATTATTGATTCTAAGACTTTAATTTTAGGGAACACATAATTTCAGATTTTAAGAGATAAAGTTCCAGATTTTCTTTGATGGACTGTTTCAGTTTTAAAAGAATTAAAATCCCAAAATTTAATGTTGGAGTTTTAAATATAGAAAGAAATGTTATAAGATGAGATGAGAATATTTTTGGTGATTTTGGATTTGTTTCCATAAATGAAATTGAATAATTATGGAAGTGGTTGTTTTTTTTTAAATGAGGGAAGAACATTTTATAACGAGCTATTTGTTTGCGAAAATTAATGATTTTTTAGTTGAATGTGAAAAGGATAGAGATGCATTAAGTTGAGACTAATGTGGTTTTGTGGAAAATCGTATTTTATGAAAGTTGAGAAGATTATGAATGAACCGTTGAGGGTTATTTTTTTGAGATTAGGGTTAATGTGGGATACCCTAGAGAAGGAATGTGTTAATGTTTTAATTGTGAGGACTCTCGAGGTTGAATGAGATCCTAACATGCCGGCAAATGAGATTTTATGGAATTTTGGCCGATGGGGCTTTTGTTATCGATTCAGTAGAGTTAAGTCTGCTAGGGTACACCAACTCCAGGGGGACTGTGATTTTCTTTAATTAATAATAATAAACATAAGGACATGAACTAGGTTGGGAGTTGTGACGAAACTTGGGCAACGTAAGCATGAGCTCTGTTGTCGGTCGCTCGAATGTATTCCAGGGCTGTGCATTGTTGTGTCTCTCTAGTATGTTGCGCATTGATGGTCGGCAGGCCTATTCGAGGAATGTCTAGGAATGAGACATATTTGGTATGTTCGCGTGTTAAGGGTCGGCATGCCTATTCACGGAATGTATGGTATTTTCGCGTGTTAAGGGTCAGCAGGCATATTCATGGAATGTACGGTGTATCTGCGCATTGAGGTTGGCAGGCCTATTCGCGGGGTACACGACAGGGAGGTAATTCTCTAGAGTTAGAGCGATGCTTGCGGGGTACTGGCGTGTCTACACTTATACAGCTTGGCGTGTTGCGCACCGGAGCTGGGGTCCATTCACGGAGTACGTAATCTTGTTTCTGTCACCGTAGTCGGTTAGTTCCATAACGTGGTGATTGAACCCAATAAAGTGGAGAACAATAAGGGCTTGCACCAGACCTATGTAGTATGGGATGCATAGAAACCAGCAAGTATGCATTAGAAATCATCATAAGCATTGTGTTACTTGACTTGTTTTATGCATGCTTGTTTTCTGCTTTCGTCTCATACACATGACACTTAGCCTAGATTCACTTGTTGTCTTGTACTACATTTATTGCTATTCCATGTTCTATTTATTATTGTTTATGCATCATTTATTATTACTATATTAATATGCATCAAGTTTGTGGTTGTGAGATCTAGAAGTATCATTATTACTATAGTTGACGTCATTTACATTTAACTGACGTGCCCACTTTCCATTCAGATTTTTGCAAGATTTTTAGTTAGGATAGAGTTGAATCAAGAAAAGCTTGGGGTTTAAATGAAAGTTGAAATTTATTATGTTGTAAAGAGATTGTAATTAAAGTGTTTATTTCCGTTGTGTTGTAAAGAGATGATGTAATTGTAGCGCCCCGAATTTTTAATATAATATCTCAGAAATATATGGCACAATTTCCAGCATCAACCTCAATCGCAATAGTAAACATAGCCAAAACACAGAGAAAATTTTTCAAATTTTATTACATTAATTCTTTACAAAGCACAGCGAAAAAACAAACACCTTAAATAATAAATTCTTTCTTTTACAATACATTATTTTACAATTTACATAAGCCATAACATCATTCTATCTCATGCATCCAAATCCCAAAGCTATAGGTACCTACCTGTGAAACATGAGGCTAGAGATAACTCTAACCCCCAAAACTACAGGGGTCAGCCATAACGGTGTGAGTGACATAAAAATAAATGTAATATAAATAAAACATAAGGCATGGAGTCATAAACATCATGTATTAACATCAAGAAATGAAATAAGAAATAACAATAAATAAAACATGAAAACATCAAGTGAAACTAGGCTAAGTGTCAAATGTAGAAAAACAGGAAACAACATGCATGAAAACAAGTCAAGAAAACATCAATGCTATATGCTGACTCTCTAATGTAGACTTGTCGAATTCTATGCATCCCACTCTACATAGGTCCGGTGCAAGCCCTTAACGTTCTCCACTTGATAGGGTTTAATCCCCCGTTATGCCACTAATCATACTACGATGATTACTATGAGATCTAGATAAACTGTGAGTATTAGCCAATGCCTCGATAATTGCGGAGGTCAATCTCTATCCACAGATAATTTCGGAGACTATTTCACTCACACCTGTGAATCTTCGAGAATACCCTACACCTCAAGCTATGGCACCTGATCACACGAATACCCCATGAGTGTCGCATCGACCCCGATATTTCCGAACATCAATCCCACACAGCAGGTAATTCCAGAGACTATTTCACTCACACCCCGATAATTCTGGGGATTATCTCACACTGCAAGCCATACTGAGGTCCATAACCCATGTTCTTATTTCATCATATCACCATCTAGTGCATGTCCTTATCTTGTTAATTTAATTAATTATTTATCAGATTGCGAATCTCTTAGAGTTGGTATACTCTATCGGGCTTAACTCAACTGAACAACAACCAAAATCTCAACCGCTGGTAGCTAAGGCCCCACTCAATCTCTAAAGACTCATAACTTAACTATCAATATCAAAACATTCAATAAAACTCTTAGATCTATCATCAAAACGTTTATAATAAGAAATTGACAATGTCCAAATCCATTTAATGTACTCATGAAATTCCAGAATTTAAATAAGATATTAAAAACCACTAAATAACAGAAAAACCATATTTTTAAGTCGTAGAATATCACCAAAACATCAATTCGTTGAAAACACATATAACTCACTTAATAAAGTCATAAGAATACAATTAAAATTCAATTATATATAAAAAATAACTCTCTGTAAAATACTGTAATCTGTAGTAAAAACATCATTTAAAACAGTAGAGCAATAGTCCCAAATATCGAGGAAATAATCAATTTTAAAAAATGAAGAAAATTCAATAAAACAGCCAAAATAGCAATTGACGGTCGACCGCTCAAGAAGGGCAGTCGACTGTTAATTAGAAATCCCCAAAATAGAAGTGTGACGGTCGACCGTGACCTGCTATTCAGCCAGTTAGGGCTTTTGGTGCATGTTTCGAATGATACTCAATTAAATCTTTGTAAAATCAAAATCTAACTTCCTGAGATGATCAAACATATCTTGTACAACATATAGGAGTTATTAAAACACATCAAAACACATCAAGATCTCAAAAGAGTGATTTTTCACAAAAATCTTTCAAAACAGCAACTTAAGGCATATAGTGTATATAGGTGTGTATTAGCACCAGTTTAAGCGTCAAAACTTCATCAAATAAGATTAGTAAAAGGTTTTCAAATCGATTCAGTATTGAACAACTCAGATCCAATCGAAAACTTCACAAAAATTCACAAAACTCAATTTTCGGCTGATCACACACAGACCCGGAGCAAGCCTCTTTTTAATGCTTCAAAACTTAATCTTTTTGATCCAACAAATCCTTTTATTACTTGTTATACATATACCCATTCACTTACATCAGTTTACCCATGAATATACGCAATTATAACAAGTATTAATCAAGTTTTATCCATCGCCAATACTCAAACAGAGCATGCATACATGCACACACAGTAGGGTCATCTTTAATTGAATTTGCAATAACATCATACAACTCAACATATATGCTCAAATCAGCAACAATAAGATTGAAAACATCCTACTCATGATTTATATTAGATTCTTAACAAATCTCACGTTATCAAATTAGGGTTTTAATCATCAATAGTATAGTTTCATAAAAAGATTCAATTTTAAGTCCATCTACTCATCAAAATTCATTATATCTTCATACCATCATCTAACATGCTTTCTAATAGATAAATCATCACATACAATATGCTTAGAACAATAAGAAAACAAACATATGTCACTCACCTTATTGAAGAATCAACCGAAAATAATAAAGAAATAAGAAAAATTCCTCCTTTCGCAAGAAAATCAAGATAATTGCTTTGAAACTCCAAAAAAATAATAATAGAGAAAACCTTTTGTGTTGTGCAGCAAAGAGACGGCTGCACCCCACCTTTAATAGGCCGGAAATCAAAGTAATTAGGGTTTTTGAATAGAATTGCAAAATATCTCTTTTGAATATACCTTTACATATATAAATTCTTACACTTGGAAATTAGATAAAACCATATTAATTGAGATTTAAAAACAAGAAAAACTACCCTATTATCAGCCGACACTGTTTTGAAAATCCAGAAAAATGAAATTGCACTTTTGCCCCTCTAAGTGGCAATTTTGCAAAATACCCTTCTTTATCAAAACTTGCAAAATAAACCAAATTTATTAAAACAAAAAGTAAACTCTTTACCTCTAAGTTGACTAGCCATCATGCCCAGCCCAAAAATCTAAAAATCTGGAGTTTTTACTCCAAGTGGTAATTTTGCACAAAAGTCCCTCTTTTTGTAATATTTGCAAATAGGTCAAATAATTATCAGAAAAATCCAGAAAATTCAAAAATAATATATAATAATAAATAGTAGGTTTACCCAAAATAATTTTTGACTTTGAACTTTCCAAGAAAATATTTGCACGTGTAAAAATGTAAATTTCAGAAAAATATTTATTAAATCACCAAAAATCATTTAAATTCATTTATTAATCTTAAAAGCATTATTTTAAAATCTGGGGTATTACAGTAATAAAAAGTTTAAATATTTCCTGTGTTTTGTATTGTGTTTATAATTGCAATTGAAGTCGATTCTGGAAATTATGCCACTTATTTCTGATTTTATTTATTGGAAATTCGGGGCGCTACATTACCCTCTTCCACAGCTCATTTCAAACAACCCATCATTCTCATGGAAACTCAAACAATTTAAGTACTCAATATAATGAAGAATCAATGATATATTTTATTAAACTCGAAAGAATTACAATTATTATTTGAATGTCAATAGCAAAAGCAAAGGCGACCGCGATGTCAGGCCGAGGATGAGTTCGGATCAGGTTAGAAATGGGATCGTGTTTGGAATGAGAAATGCTACAATTTACCACATTTTCTACCACAAATCCACATGGGGTTTGTCTTTTAGTGATTAAGAGCATTTGTAGTCGTTGCTACTCAAATAATGGGTATTTGGCATATAGAAATAGAAATATGAGTTTCAACTGTAGTCGTTCTAACCCAAAATTTGGGTTTTCATCCACAAATGAAAAATAATGTCACGTCCCAAAAAAAATCATTTTTTATGCTGAAAAATCTCGAACAAAAAATAATCAACCGTCGCTGATTTTTTTTAAATATAATTAAACGGACGGGTAATGATATCTCATTCGTCGATTTATTATTTTTTTTTAAAAAACAAAACGAACGGACGAGAAATCATTTCCCGTCCGACGGTATTTTTAAAAAAAAAAATTTAAAGTCACGGGCGAGAAATTATCCCTCGTCTGATCGATCGTGCCACATTTGAAGCACAGATGAAATATTGTGTCTCGTCACTTACGAAAAAATCCACAAAAAAAAAAACGTCAAACGGTGAATCATTTGCCGTTTAATTCTTATTATCTTTTTTTTTAATTCCTAAATTTCCCTTCATCTATCTTTCTTTCCTCCTATAAATTTTCCTAAGATGTTTGTTCATTCAAAACTCAGATAACCTTCTTCTCCTTTGTCCAAACTCATTTTTTGCTTAAATCTTAATTCAGCCTCCAAAGTAACATCCTTGAATGTCGGCTCGAATATTTATTGGTAAGAAGAAATCAAAGGGTCAAGCAAGTTCAAATCAGTGCAATACAAGCAAACAACCTAAATCGGATACTCCTGATATGGATTTAAGCGGTCCGACAAACTAGAAACGGATAGTCGACAACCGGGCTCATATTTGTAAGCATATTAATGAAATATATTTTGGGGATTTTGTGTATTTAGGGAAAGTTGGAATGGTCCAATTAAAGCATACAAGATATGCTCTCGTTTCCCACTAGTGAAGGAAATAAGTGATAATGCAGGCTGGCAGTATTTTTTCATAATTGATACTGGAAAGTCATCTCATAAGCTTGTCGAGGCCATGGTTGAGAAATGGTGGGACACTAACCACACATTTCATCTGCCGTGCGGTGAGTTGGGATTCACCCCATTGGATTGGGCAATGCTAACAGGAATATCAATCGGAAATGGTGAGAAACGACCATGTAACGACGAGGAATATCACTTCGAATTAGTTCAGACCTGCTTCTTTCCTAAAATAACTGCCGATGATTGGAAGTCTCAGGGAATACGCTGTTCATTTCTGAAGAAATATTTTCACAGCATTGTGAATGAGGAAATCAAAACTGATAACGTTAAAGCCATGATAGTTGCACACACATTCCTTTTTTACTTCTTTGGTGGATTTCTTTTCTCCAATGCTGCTTCAATTGTAAGTTGTGGTTGGCTTACAGCCCTTGAAGATCTTACTAAAGTGGGCACATTTGATTGGGGTAGTCAAGTTTTGGCACTGTTATACATGTCTTTGGATCCTTGTTCCTGAAATTAAGTGAAGGCTTTCAACGGGCCATGACAAGTACTCGAGGTACCCGATATTAATAAAGAGTTTTTAGTTTACTATTAAATACAATGTTATTTATTTCATATTTCAAACTAATACAGTCTTGTAATCTTATTACTAGGCTTATGAATACACAGATGTATGTGTTCCAATAAGTGCAGCAACAAAAAATCTTGCCGACTCATTATCCAACGCAAACAAACGGCCAAAAATTTCTCATCGGAATCGTAGTGAATTGGAAAATCGAAGAACTGATCAGGTTAGATACAATATCTCTGTAGCCAGGTATCAATTAGAGATGCGGACTTCAGCATCTATTATATGGCAACCGTATTTTAGATCATCATATGAGGGTGAGCATGATATTATACTTACAAATATTATGTCTCGTCACCGAGTTGTTTTCCAGTTTTGCAAACAGATTAAAGTGCGTATTTATATCCAATTATTCGAACTTAAATTTTTCGTTAAATGTTGAGTTTTCTAAACTACTAATTATGTTATAGGGTGTTTGGTATCTTGGTGATCGTTGTTATCGTCAATTGAATGGGATTATTGTTATACCGAGATACCCGTCGATTGTTATGTTTCGAATATCACCACAAGATATATGTCCACCTATAGACGCTTCTCATTTGGTCCAGCCTGTACACCAACGTATATATGATCAGTATTAGGCCAAAGTATTAATAAGTGCTATTATGAAGAAAATCTCGCATGCGACAAATATTGATTTAATTGGACTAGCTAGCATTAGTGATTTGACTGCACAGTTACCCTTTCCTGCTCCCTCTTTCTAAGCTCCATCAGAGTATGTAGCACAACCGCCTCAGGATCTACCTGGATCCTACGGGGAGTGCATAGTGTATTTGTCATTGTATTCTAGGGGTACAGTTACAAGAAGTTACCCACAATAATCCAGTAGTACGGATGAACAATTACAACGACTCATTTTGTCAGAAACAGTATTGAGGTCCTCTATTCCTACTCAAGTTATCTTTTATAGAAGATCGGTATCAAGAGATCTCCCATCTTCTTCTAGTCGATGGGTATTGCATAGGAATATTGAATACATAAATACAGGTACATGTAATCCAACACCCAATTTCGTTCCATTTACACAACCTGAGTATGATGATTAGGTAGTGTGTATTTGTATGATGTAATGTAAATGTCAATAATGCTTGTAATTTTAATTCGTGACTTATCCAATTAGTAGCAAGTTTAATTTGTTTGTGTAAGAAAATTGTTGATCATGTGCCCACATTTGGAGGAGTTTTTAGTAATATCCAACATTCATCATTGGATTCTAAAATCAACGTACCAAAAATTTGATCAAAAGATTTCCAACATTTCATGTCATATCATATCAACACTATTTATGTATTTGTCTCTTTCTTTTTGGCTAGTATCAATTGATTCAACCATTGGTTATTTAAGTGTATGGCATTTTGCATATACATACAAACCACAACCAAACCACCTCTTCTCCAATGGCCGCTAACAGCTCTTCTTCTAACTCTACTTCATCAGACGAAGAAGTTGATAGTCATGTGAGGATTATTAATAACCGTATGTAGATATTATCGATGGCCGTTCAACAAAATCAACATACAAACTACCGTCGTTATAATCGACGTGAAAGAGAAGATGGTGACCGATGTCTTCGAAGGGATTATTTTGCCGATAAACCAATTTACGGCTACACTCTATTTTGAAGATGTTTTCGTATGCACCGTGATTTATTTAATCGAATAATCGAAGCTACTGTAAGTTATGATAAGTATTTTCAACTGCGGCAAGATGCAACAAAAGCTTTTGGGTTATCCTCGCATCAAAAAATCACAGCGGCTATAGGTGTTTGGCGTATGGAACTTCTGCAGATGCAATTGATGAGTACATGCGTATTGGAGAATGTACGGTTCTAAAAATACTGCATCAATTTTGTGTGTCAATTGTAAACATATTTGGCCCGCAATATATGAGACATCCAACGACTGATGATGTGCAGAGGTTATTGGAAGAGAATTCATCTAAGGGTTTTCCCGGAATGTTAGGTAGTGTTGATTGCATGCACTGGGCATGGAAAAATTGTCCCGTATCCTAGCATGGTCAATATATCAGTCACGTTCGTGAACCTACAATCATTCTCGAAGCAGTGGCCTCTTGCGACCTTTGGTTTTGGCATTCATTCTTTGGCATGCCTGGATGCAATAATGATTTGAATGTACTTAACCGTTCTCCACTATTCAACAACATTCTCGATGGTTGTGCACCGCCGGTTGAATTTGTGATTAACAATCGTACCTATAACATGGGGTACTATTTAGCTGATGGTATATACTTCTTGTTGGCTACTATAGTGAAGACTTACTCTGTCCCAGATACACCGAAAAAAAAAGAAATTTGCCCAAATGTAAGAAGCTGCACGAAAGGATGTTGAACGCATTTTTGAGGTATTACATGCACGATTTGCTATTGTTAAAAGTCCATCCAGACTTTGGGATGGTGAAAGTCTCTCATATATTATGAAAACATGTATCATATTACACAATATGATTGTTGAGGACGAAAGGGAAGAAGGGATTTGTGAGTATGAGTACGACCAACATGTTGACTCGACCTTCATAGTACCTAATAGGTCTGGACCAACTGAGTGTGCAGCTCGAACGACACGTAATGTACAACTATATGACAGAAAAAAGCATCATGTTCTTCGAAATGATTTGGTCGAACATATTTGGAACGAATATGGAGATGATGAGGATTGGCTCTCATAAGTTAGTGTTCATGATATGCGTATCTCATTATATTATTGTATGAGAATTTTGTTTCAATCAATCAAATATGGATTTCAATAAAAATGTCAACTGTTCCAAATGTTTTATCTTTTTCATATTACAACATAATAAAATACAAGATGTAACTAATAAGGATGAAATAGAAGCCTAATACATTTATTCCGATTTAGAAGCTAATTAATATGAAAGAGAACATACGACAACATATAACTAATAATTAAATACTACTTTACCCCGGATGGCAGCCTCTTTTTTGCATAATTTCATTTTGTCGACACATGAAATATTAACGTTGAGTCTTAGATAAGCTAGTGAGGTCCATACTCATTATCTGATCTTCTTCTATTCTTTCTTTCAATTCGTAGTCGTTTTGTTTCATCGCCAACCTCTTTTCCTGCGTCTCTTTATAAAAAGAGTTAAGAATTTTTGCCTCTTCAACCATTGCAGCAATTTGGTTGATTCGGCTGTCCTCTTTCCATTTTTCTTCTCTTCCTTTCTGCCAGATGGTCGAAAGAGTGGTGTAGGTGCATCGACGCCATTGGTATATCAGAATCCCAGTCGACGCTTGTGAGCAAATATGTTGTACTGCCACCTTCACCGGATTGAGAACTCGGGATTGTTTCAAATACATGAGTTGTACGCAAGAAAAATTTTGGTTGATCTTTAAGAATTTCGTAACACTCATCGAATTTGAAGGTTTCCCAACTATTTGCATGTATTCAATTCGAGCATTGCGTTCTTTTCCATAATTAATAAATGTAGATTAATAATGGCGTAAATAAACAATAAATACTTTAATGCACTTTATTTAAAAACTAAACACACCTTATCCGCCTCTGTAGTACCGCTTGCCGCTCTATTTGTGACATTGCTCAACTTCACACTCTACAAAGCAAATTCTTTTGAAATGGATGAGAATCGACTGAAAAGAGAGGCGACAGTTCTATCGGTAGTAGTGCCTAAGAGACTGACAAATGTAAGATAAATGTGATCCCAAAATTGTGTTCCCGTTTGATTGCTACCGATCAACGAATCTTGTGTGATAGCAACACAACTTTGGGCCAAAATAATCTCTTCAAAACCGGAGTATGCCCGACCTCTATTTGGACGATTCGCCATGAAATCGATTAACAAAAACCGAAATAAGTAGATAGAGAAAGATGCAAAAAATAAAATTGGGGAAGAACCGAATGTAGAATGAATCAAAATGTGTTTGGAAAACAAATGAAAACCACACACGGTGTGGATGAAATTTATAACCAATCGTTTTTTCGTAGCCATTGTGCTTTGCTTCCAAAAAAATAGCTGTTGGAGTAGGAAATATGATTGTTTCTAAATTTTAGCAGTTGGAGGGTATATGTGTAAATCACTAAAATAAATAATTTTTAAAAAAAATTAATAAAGGGACGGAAGATGATGAACCGTCCCTTCATTTTTTTGCAAATTAAATTGAGGGACGGTGAATCATTTACCGTCCCAAAATTTTTTATAAAAAAACATTCGGACAGAAAATGATTTCCCGACCAATCGTATTTTTTTTTTAAAAAATTGTTTCGGAAGGTAAATTAATACCCGTCCGATCATTTTATTTAAAAAAAAATTGTCTGCGATGAAAAATGTCTTTCATTCGATTAAAGAGACGAAAGAACTCCTATTGTTTCCATATTCCTATATCGTCTACCAAATATAGCAAATCACTCATTGTTCACCAAATACCCAAATTTTGGGTAACTACAACACCTATTTTTTCTATTTTTTCTAAAATTTGGGTAAAAAGCCGACGACTATAGATGCTCTAATGGACTCAATAATCACTCAAAGACAAACCCAATATAGGTTTGAGATAGGAAATGTGGTGGGTATAGCATTTCTCGTTTGTAATTGAAGGAGGCTCGGGCTTGGCTTGGAATGAGATGGGGTTGGCGATGAGGATGATGATGACGCTGAAAATAATGGAGGTGGAGGAGATGGGTTTCGATGGAGATGGTAGTGGAAGATGATGAAGTGGAGGTTTAGGCATGGAGGGGATTAGGCTGCAGAAAGTGATTAGGCTCGGTTTGGATCTGAATGATGGTCAGGATCAGATTGGGTTTGAATGGAGTTGGGGTTGGAGTGGGGCAAAGGTGGAAATGATAAGGATGGAGCTCGATGATGGAGGTGAAAGTCGATGGTGAAGAATGGAAATAGATTTTGGTGGAAGGCAATAGTAAAGATGATGGGGCTTGTGCTGTGTATTTGGAGAGAAATGATTGGGCATGTGATATTTGCAAAACAGGCTTGGAATTAATGGGTATTTATAGGGTTGGGTGAGGAATTAAGAAGGTAAATTTATTTTTCTAAAATAATTAAGAGGGATTATGAGAATTTTGAAAGGGATCTGAATTACATAGTGTTCATGATGCTGATATGTGGTTTGGATGAGATTTAATAATAAATAAAGGAGAGGGATAAAATGTCCTAAAAGAACACACATGCAATTTGCCTAACGGGACTAACTCCTTTGACTTGTGTTGACCAAAAATTTATGGGGGTTTCTGCGTGAATGATTTGGCTTGTTAACCTTCTTTTTGAAAATATTTAGTAAAATACCCTTGTTTTGAAAATAATTAGTGAAATACCCTAGTTCTTAGTTAGATTTCTATAGTATTCTTCTTATAATAATTTTTATAGGATGTATAACCTTTCGACAAAAACTAAAAGTTTTTGGGTTTTAGGATAATTCTTATTTTTATTATTAGATTTTAGTTTTTCTGCTTTCTACCTTATAAATTATTTATAAATATACGAAAAATTTTTAAAATTAAATTAAATTTACTTACTTTGTACTAGCTCTGATACCACTTTAGTGGGTGCGTGAAATCTCTTAAGTTGTAGGTGTGAGTAGCGCGTAATCTCCTGGAGACCTGAAAATCAAAAGGAAGAGAGTATCAAAAACTTTTAAAAGTCTAAAGAGTAAAGTCTAAAGAGTTGAAATAAGGAACAAAGTTTGGTGAAAAATAATATTCGTCGAAATAATGGATATTGTCAATTCTGAAAAAGTAATCAGGAATGATGGTAATATCGTCGTCATCGTCGTCAAGTTCTCTTATATATTCTGATTCTGTCTCATATCCTTCACTGTTACTATCATATGGGGGTTTTTCGAGTTCTTCTGTATGTCTATGTTCTCCTCTATTCTGTTCATGTTCTTCTAGAAATTGTCTGTATGCAGTCGTAGGACTCCAAACGTAACTACTAAATATACCATTTTCATAAAATAACAAAGATCTTTCGTGATAAGTTAGGTCGTCAATTATTTCAACATTTATATTACTAGTTTCTCCAGGAATTATTTGGTTTATTGTTATAATTATTACTCGTTGAATGCTAAAAAAGAATAATTTGAATTCGTAGCAATCATCCATGCTTATTTGTCTATGAGGATAATAAACATCAAAAACTAGCATTCTATCACTTCCTTGGTAATTAACCATTAATTCAAAAATTGGTGAGGCAATACCAAAATTATTATCCATTAGTTCTTTCGAACAATAAGCAATTATGAAATAAAGAGCAGAGAGAGATTTCTAAGGATACCTAAAAATCAAAACAAAATGGCCCATCATGGTTCCGACCTAGTTAAACTTTGTTGATCTATTCTGTACCCGTTACTACCAGTGGATAAAATACCCCTGGTATGCACCCCGATTTCTGTGCTCCTTTTACGTTCTTCCCATCTCAAGATTACTATGCCCTCAATAGAGCTTCATTCAAGAGATACGTCTAGAACAACTAGTAGCACTTCGGTACAGACAACCGCAAAAGTCTAACTATAGAATGTTGCAAATGAGTCTTTTTGCAAGATTATTTAGGCAGAGCCTTATAAAACTCTCTCTAAGGGAAAGGAATTTAGTTGTTCATACCTTATTTTCTACAGAAGCTGATAGATGAACTCATAAAAGATATTTTATTTCCTTCAAGCTTGTTACAAACAGACTCTCTAAGATTATGAGAAATTTTTGCTCTCCAGATCGTCTGCCTTCTCCCTTACCCTGCCTTACCTTTTATAGACGAAGGGATGGCTTTACACTAGATACAATTTACATCATTGCTTACATCACAGATACAATTATTGCTTTTCTTACATCAGTGCTTACATCATAGCTAAATAATTGAGATAATTACTGCTTATGTAGGGGACATCTTCACGTGCTTCACATCAGGAACAGTTCTTCGTCAGTCTGCTCTTGTCCTTTTCTGCAATAGTCACATGAATGCTGTGGTTCCATCCTCATCAATCTACAGTAGTGGACAGTTGTTTCTTCCGTCATTGTCATATCTCCTTTATGCAAGATTCGGTACCAGCTGTCAAAGACTTCTTTCTTTAACCGGGGTTGTTTAATTTTTGCTATGCTGTAGATCATTAATTTTTGTGGATCAGGGCTGTCATAGATCCATATATTACCTTCTCTACTTTGTATGTCCTTTAGTTCACAATACATTTTTCTAAATCCCGTAGCTCTTCTTTCAGGAATTAGTTTTTCAAATTCTTCGGTTTTATATGGTATGATACTGGTTGCTCCAAACAAGATTTGCGTAGTCATCCCTATTTTAATAATATGTTCAGCTGGTAGTTCTTCATTATCTTCAAGGAATTCTGGAATTGCTGAAAATATACGGACATATATTTTGGATGCCTTTGTAAGACCAAAATAACTTTTAGCAGCTTTATATACTTCTTTTGGTAACTAGCTAAGTTCTTCAGATTCTCGAGATGGATAAATGCAGTGGATAAGTCCTCTTTCGAACAATACTCTTACGGTTTTTGGATTTGCTCCTGGTAGTATGATCGCTTTGTTCATATGTTGCTGAGAAATAGTTTTGATAAATTGGTTGACCTGAGTGGTCTGGCATAATTTCTCAATATATTGTAAAAATAAATCCTTCTTGGAGTATTTTGGAGGATCCGAGAGTAAACTCTCTTTGTAGGTAGTGGGCTGTATGGATGTGGAGTTTTCTTCTTGTGTGGCTATTTTTGTGATCCCACTTGTATTTTGTGGGTTAGTAGGTTCACTCCCTTCGCTCATTTTTTCAATACGATCCGTACTTATATGTTGGTAAAATATACTTTGAAGACCACATATTTGCAGCTGTAGTTGGTTAAATGCTCCTTTTAATTGCTCCACTGTCTCCTTTAGGTAGACTATATTGTGTTCTATTTGCCGAACTCTGGTTTCCATTCTGCAACAAATGAAATAGTTAATTTCTTGATAGAAAATCAGCTAAAATATTAAGTTTTCCTTTTATATTTTCTATTACGAAATCGTAATGTGCTAACTCCATCTGCCATCTTATCAATCTTTTATTTGCTATGGTTGGGTCTATTATTTTATTAATCCAACTCTTTGCTTGGGTATTATCTGTTCTTACCGTAAATTTTGTATGTATTATTAATAGTTCAAGCTTTTTTATAGCTTTTAAGATTGCTAGTACTTCTTTTTCGTTTATGTGGTAATTTTGCTGGGTTTGTGTGAAAGATCCACTAGTATATCTAGCTAATTTTTCTTCACTTTCTCCTATTTCAATAAATTTTAATACTGCTCCCCAATTGGTTTCACATGCATCAGTTTCTATTATTCAAGAACATTCTTTAACAGGTAATCTTAGCTTTTGTAACTCTGAAGTTTGTTGTTTTAATATTTTAAGTCTCTCTTCATCCTCCAGGGTCCATTCCCATTTTTTAAACTTTTTAAGTTTTTATTGCAACCAATTGGTTTTTGCTGATAAATTTGGTATATAACCTCTTGTTTGATTTAGTAATCCTATTATAGCTTGCACTTCTCTTTTTTCTTTTAAAACATTCGGAAAAGTCTTTATTTTTTCTGCTATATGTGGTTGTAATTCTATTCCTTCATGTGATAATTTTGTTCCTAAGAATTCTATCTCAGTTTTGAATAATTCCATTTTCTTTTTTGATAGTATAATGCCTGCATTTTTCACTATTTCTATGAATTTTAGTAGATGTTCTTTATGTTGTTCCTCGTTTTCTGATCCTATTAGAATATCATCTACATATACTAATATGAATTTGTTGTATTTTTCAAAAATTTTATCCATATATTCTTGAAATATTCCTGGGCTATTTTTATAACCGAATGGTAATACATTCCATTCGTAAAATCCTCGAGGTGTGCTAAATGCCGTTAAAGGTTTTGAATCTTCTGTTAGTTTTACATGATAAAATCCTGATTTGCAGTCAAATTTCGAATATATTTTTCTTGTTCTTACTGTGTTAAGTAGTATTTGCATATCTGGTAGTGGGTATCCAAATCTCTTAGTATTTTTATTTAATTCCTTATAATTTACTACCATTCGAGATTTACCTCTTTTTCCTTCTGAATGTTTTTTTACTATGAATGCTAGTGATGAATGTGGACTTTGTGATTTCCTTATATAATTATTTTCCACTAATTCTTTTATGTGTATTTTGAATTCTTCTAGGTCTGTTGGAGTATGTCTTATTGGTCTAATTTTAATTATTTTGTTTTTATCTATTAACTCTATATGTGCCGTGTGTTCACTTAAGTTCCATTTTGCCAAGGGGTCTTCTCCGCACAGATCTTCTAATTGTTTTTATAAAATTTCTTTTGTAGTTGTTACTTGAACTTGCTGTATTCTAGTTTTATTTGGTAAGTATTGGTATTCACCACGCTGGGTTGAAGAAACTCTGATGTGTGGTAGGTCAGTTTTGGAATATGGTTGGGTTATTCTAATTGCTATTGCTTGGTGTCTGCAAGGTGTTGTAAATACAACTGATTTATGTGATATAGTTATGGGATAGTATTGTTGGAAAAAGTCATTTCCTAAGAGTACGTCATTATTCATATCGTCAAACTGGTATACTATAGGTATTTTTAGTATGTAACTTCCTATTTGTACATTAACATTTTGTTGATATTTGTCTAGTATGATGGTTTGTCCAGTTAATCCAGTTATGGCTTTTTTATTAAAACCATCTCGTTTCCATTTTGGTAGTATATTTTCGCGGCATAAACTAGTACCTGCTCCGGTGTCTATTAGACTGTGATAGTTTCCTGATTTGTATCCTTCGTAAACAAATTCTGTTAGGATGTATAATGTGTTTTTTGTTGCCCTTAATGGATTCATTTGTCCGATATCCGATTTATTACTTTGCTTTCATTGTTTACTGTTATTGTAATTTTTTCTTCTTGAATTGAGTAAGGTTGTACTGATGTAAGGAAGTCAGTTCCTAATAACATATCATTAACATGTTGTTCTGGGTCTACATGTAAGTGTAACAACATTTTCTTTCTACCATTTATCCTTAGTGGTAGTATGATTTTATGTACAATTGGATGTCTATTATTGTAATAATCTAGGTAATAATATGGGTTATCTAATGTTATCAATTCAATGGTTTTTATATTTGTTTGTTTAATATGTGAATTAGTAGCTCCTGTGTCAACTAAGGCTATTTGTTTATTCCATTTTCCGTTGTCATAATATTCTATTTCTATTTTAAATTGGTTATTATTTTGGTATTCTAATGTATTTATTATTGGTATTAATTCTAATGCTTGTTGTTTATTTCTTATTGATAGTGACCTCTTTCCGAACATTATTTGTGGTGCTTTTCTTTTTTCGGTTTCTTTTGCTTTATTAAAGTCAAATTCTATATAATTTGGTATAGTCATTTCAGGGTTTTCTCTAGCTGGTTTGTATCTTATGATTTCGCTGAATAGCGACTCTATTTTAAAATTGTCTGTATTTCTATTCTTTACTTCGTGCTTACTAGTGAAAGCGTAAATATTTCTTATTTGTATGCTCATAACTTTGCTTTTTTTATCATTTCTATACCTGATAACCTATGATACATGACTAGACTTTTATCTTTATTTTTCTCTGTCATGCTTATAGAGAAATTAGGTTTTATTGTGAATTTTATCTTTTGGTACATTAGGTTTCCTTGCACTACTCCTATTAAGGCATCCTGTGTACTTGATATTATCCTATCATCCATTAGATATATTTGGAGGGGTGTATTTATTCCTTCCTTAAAATAGGCTTTTATTATTATTTGTACAGCTCCTAAATGTATGTGTCTTAATATTTTTCTGGTTTTTTCGCTTATCTTTTTCATTTCTTGTCTTATTATTCTTTCTGTTATTAATGGGATTATAGTTTTGCCTTGTGCTTGTTCAATGTCTATAGGTTGTTCATTATTCCTAGCTATTACTATGGTGCTTTTCTTTCTTTCAAATATTGGTAGTTTAAAGATTTCTTTTGGATTTATATCTAATTTGGTCTCTCTTATTTTATCGTACTTTTGTATGTCAAAGCACATTCTTTCTCTTAATTCTTCATTGTTTTCTTCTCTTTCTGAGGGTTCCCCTATTTCTGTTAGATCAGTTAACATGTATATTTCACATTCTTCTGTTTCACTTTCACTACTTCCACTATCTTCTTCCATTACCATTATTTCTTCATCTTCACTTATTTTTGACCATTCTTCATCATATTCTATGGGTTCGTAATTTATGTTATTCATTTCTTCAATTTCTTCCACGTATTTTACATTTTCTTTTTTCATTCTTTTAGGACAATTTGGTGATATATGTCCTACATCTCCACATATGTAACAATTACATTTTTTTGGATTTTTAGTATACTGCCTAGTTTTATTTTTATTCATTTTTCTAAAGTATTTTTTAAAAGGTTTTCTATATCTCTTAAAAGTTTTCCTATATTTTGGTTGATATTTTTGTAATTTGTGATTATTCTTCTTTGTGTATTTATAGTTATTATATCTATAGTTATTATTGCATCCCCAATGGTTTGGTCTTGCATCTTCACAGCAAATTCTTTGTTTATATGTTCTGTAATATTTCATTGTTGCTCTGGCATCTTGGCATACTTTGTCTCTATAATCTTTTACAAATTGCGTTCTATACCCTAAAGTGTCTACTTCAGGTTTCACTTTCTCATTTATGTATGCACTGTATATGTTTATGCTCCATGGATCAGGTAATTTTAGAAAGAACGAGTCTAAAATTGGACTCCGTTCTTCTTATGTATAATAACTATCTTGATAATATTCTCGGAATTCACAAGCATAGTTGTCAAAATGGCACATGTCGCATGTTTCTAAGTTACTTAGTCTCCATCTTGCTTGATTCTTTTTATATATAGTGTGTTTTTCTCCTTTATCGTATACACTGAATTCGGTTCTTATTGCTTTTTCGTAATTTGTAATTATTTCTTTTAAACCTAACGTCCGTTGTGCTGAACTTTCTTTAGTTCCTTTATCATCAATTGGTCTTGATTTTCTTATAGTATTTCTCTCTTCTTCTTCTAGTCCATTCCACCATTTTGCTACTACTCCCATAAAGGTGGCTTCTATAAATTTCTCAAATGCATTTCCGTTAAGGTTTTGTCTAAATCCTACTATTAGTGACGCTTTTACCCATTCTTCAATTGTTCTATCTACATCTTTTACGCAATCTAGGTCTAACCATTCTCCATTTCCTGCTATTCCTTTTTCGAAGTGTTCTGTTGGTTTATATTTTGGAGTTTCTTTTTCTTTATCTTTTCCTAGTTGCATTCTTCTTTTTGTATTTTGCCATTTCCATGGTAATTGGTATGGTTTTTTGTTAGGTGGTGGTCTTAAGATTTCATACATGTTACTTGGAATTTCTGAAGATTTTTCAATAATCTTATCTTGGTCCATTTTTGTTTCTTCGTTTGTTATATCTAGATTTTTCAAGGCTTCTTGCACTTCTTCTGAATTAGGATTTGCCATTAAATCTTCTATTTCCAAGATATTTATATTAAGCTTTGTTATGGCTTCTAGTTCTTTCATACCTTCTTCTGTTATGCCCAATTCTTCTTCTGTGTAGTCTGTCATATATCTCCCTAATTCTTTTATATTTTTATTTATGATTCTTAAATCTTTTCTTATATCACTGAACATTGCAGGACCGTTGTAATCTTCTTCCAAATCTTGTATGTTTAAATAAATTTTTGGCTCCATGTCCTATTATTTTTTCTGCTAGTAGGTGTTGGTAATACCAACTTGCTTCTTCGTTTCTGTAATCTAATACTTTGTATGCTATTTGTTTTTGTATCTCTTTAGGTAGTTGATTAGTTACTTTTATTGTTAGTAATAGGTATTCTGATATTTCTTTACTGGCAATATGCTTACTTTCCACTAATCTTTTATCAACGTATCTAATCTTGAATTTTGAAAGATGTTTTAATTTAAGTTTTTCTATTTTCTGTGAATTATCCAGCTTTTCTAAGGTTAAGGTGTATTATAGTTTATAATTTCTAGAGTAGGGTTATATATAAATTTTTTTTTTTGATTATTATGATTAAAAGGGGTAGTTAGCTAAATATTTTAGGAAGTGGGGGTATTTGGCTTAATTTTTTTGAAAAGTGGGTTATTTACCCACTGTACTCTTTCTGCGTTGATTTATAAACCCAGAGGTGTGTTGACCAAAAATTTAGAAAGGTTTTCTATGTTGACTTGCAAGTATGGAGGGGTTTTTTTAATGTATTTTACCAAAAGAATAAAAAAGTCGAATTAGAATTATACTCCATTAAACTTTAACTTCTTTATACCTAGTTTTGATGGAACATGATGAACTTTCGTTAATTTTTTACTGAAAAAGCAACTAATAAAAGGACCTCAACTTTTCTTTTAAAAAAAAGGCCTTAAACTCAAAACAACTAACAATATGGCTGGCGAGGAGTTTAATCAATTTGTTAACGCCTAACTCCATCTCCAATCTAATCAAGTGCAAGGGTTAATCGCATACCAGTGTGTACCTCTGAAGATTCTCAAACTGCTCGTTCGTATTTTAAGGGGGGGAAAAGGAATATGTGGGTACATCGGACGGAGCAAGACATTTCTAAGTAGGAGTGCCACTTATTTTTTGACATCGAGAAGTAGTTGGCAGATTTTTTTTGTTTGTGTTTTGGAAAAATCAAATTTGTTAAAACAAAATAAAGTCATATAACAAAACTTATATCTATAAATTAAACGATAATTGATGGTAAAATATCATGAAAATGTTTTTTTTTGCACTTGGGCTTAGTCTACAAAAATTACTGTCAACAGATCAAATTTTGTAAATGTTTATTTAAAAGAATTTAGTTTTGTTGGGAAAATAGATAATGAATGAATAATTTTGGTTCTTAGCCAGTAGTGAAAACAAAAAAAAATCTAAGTCATTATGATTTTGATTGATACACAGGCTAATTGAGAGATCTTAGATTGAGGTAAGAACACAAACTAAGATCAATCTTCCAATTAAAATACCGAGAAAGTAAAAAATGAGTGAATAAATGAATGAAAAATAAAGTTTATAAACTCTTTCAACTTTAATTGATCGAGTGAGATTCAATCCAATTTGTAAAATATTAGAGATTAACTCACAACGTAATTCAATAAGAAATGAGTCAGAATTAATAAATTATGTACATAGATCTAAAATTTTCTTATTCAAGTTCCAAATTTTAAGACAAACCAAAAATATGGCCCCACATATAATTTTTATATGGAAAGGGTTGTTTAGAAAAGAAAAATAATTCAAGGGCTATTTGTCCCTCCTACCAAAGGGTAGCTCCTGTGGGTAGGACAGAGATGCTCACTGGATTTTCTTTGGAAATGTTAATGCTTAGATAGCAATTTAACTAATTATTTACTAGTGTTATCCCTTGCAAATTACAAAGCTTAAAATAGTTTTGTGGAACTCATAAAATTATATAAAACTCTAAAAAAATGTGAGAAAATTGGGAGAAACTTATGAATATCATTCATACTGTAATTACTGAAATCTTCATTATCATCCCTCGCATAAGCAGATGGTTTAACGAATCACTGCCAAACCACAATGTTATATAATTGAATATGACAAAAGTTGCTTTTTTTGTTTTTTTTTGGGGGGGGGGGGGGGGGGGGGGGGTGGATTTGTGAGATTTTGTAAGATTGAAAAAGTAAGAGGGGAAGAGACTTATTCGAGGGATTGAAGTTTTTATTTTGTTTTTGTTTTTTAATAAAAAATCATACGTAGTGCACGTGTTAGTTAAATATGAATCCCTACTTTTCTTCTCATTTCTCCATTTTTCAAAATAGAGGAATGAGAAAGGGGTAGACTCCCTCTTCTACTAAAATAAGATATAGATATAATTAGATTAGACTAAAATAATATAATATAATTTATTTATATTATAAATTCCAAACTTATATAGAAATATCTAGTGTACCCTTGTGCAATATTGCACAAACTTATATAATATAAAAGAAAATAATATAATATAATATAATACAATATAATATGTAGTATAACCCGTGCAACACTGCACATGTTTTTTTAAAAATAAGAAAATAATAAAACTTTTTTTCAAAAAATCATATAATAACATCTATATAATAATGAAGATTCCAATTCCAATTTGGATGAAGAGTGGGGAGTTATCTTCTAGACAAAAGTGATATAACATAATATATTGTATTGATTCCAAATTTTAAATTAATTTTCAGAACTTTTTTATTAAATTTTCGTATTTAATAATAATTTTGGGAATTTTAATTTAATTTCATATTTTAAAATCATTTTCTATGACTTTTTATTGATTCATCGAGCTGGTGCGATTTTTGGAGCGATCTGGATCGCCCAACGAGCATGTGCTTGCCCACTGAGTGGAATAAGGCGTCAAGATGATGTGGTGATGTGGCACGACCTAGGATGTTGATCACATGATGGGCTCGCCCGCTGAGTGAATTGGACATTCATGATTGAGTGGCGGCGTGGCACGATCAGGAGGCTCAATTACGCACGTTTTTGCGCATTTGGATGATCGGACGGTCAAAAATTGAGCGAAGGTGGTGGCTGGGTGTGTGCACATGTTAAGGCATGTGTGAATTCCTATTTTTTCTCTCCTTACTCTATTTCAAAATGAAGAATGGAGAGAGAGGATACATTCTCTCTCCTATTAGCATAATATATAGATATAATTTTATTATATTTTTCTAAATTATGTTTTTTTGTCATGAGAAAAGTTAAAATGAATCATGCCTTTTGAAGAAAGCCTACCATACTTATGTCCTTAAACCAAACTAGTAATTTACACGTGCTCGATGCACATCTTAATAAATATATTTTTAACTAAACAAAAAATTTAACCTGGTTTGGCTTCGAACCTGAGATTTCCTTTAAAACGTATTCGTAGAAATATTTGGAAGAAAAATGGATATTTAGCCACAATGAGCTAACTCCCAAAACCCGTCCTTAGTTCGGCTTGCAGGTTGCAACTCGCCCAACTACTCGATACAATGATCTATTAGATCGTGCCTGTTGAGAGGGTGGTTTGGGCAGTCTGTAATTCAAGGAGAAGAGCGCACTGAACGACGGATGGGTAATACCATGAATGGCCATTTATGATACTATGCAATTTTTTTCGCTTGATGTACATATAATATGTATGGGATTAGCCGCTTCAATGGGATCTTTCATTCTGGTTGGAGGAGAAATTAATTATGCACAGGCGATGCACGAGTTGACAGATTTATAAATGTCAACTTCTATTCTCCCATTATAATACTAGTAATTTACACGTGCGACGCACGTATTAATATATATATATATATATATATATATATATATATATATATATATATATATATATATATATATATATATATATATTTAAAGTAAAAATTTAGACGTAGTCTGAGATTGAACCTAAGATATCCTTTATAATAGTTATGCACGTGCATTACACGTGTTGATAGATATACAAATGACAACTCATCTTCTCCCATTATAATATCTCTAATCTCTAATCTCTAATATTATAATAGGAGAGTTGGGGTTGTCATTTGTAAACAACCTGTAATTTGTAGACATTCAACCATATAATCTCAACCATTCATTTTTAAGTGGGAGTTATATTAACCATTCATTTACTCAACTATTGTTAAAAACCATAGTACCCTCAAAGTTTAAATTTGTTTACGACATAATTATTTATAGAAGTGTCTTTCATATAAAATAGAAGTTTGTGCTACTAGGGGTAATTTGTAAAAAGTATGTGATGAGTAAAGGGAAGTCTCAGGTTCGGGGTCAGGTTACGTCTTATTATTTACTATATAAAACAAATTAATTAGAGCGTGCATTGCACGTGCAGATTACTAGTTAGAGATTAGATACAGAGATTAAAGATTAAAGATTAGAGATAAAGCCTTTAAGACCCTGAGTTGGAGCCTAGACATCTCTAAATCTCAAAAAGGTTTTCATTAATCTCTATAGGAGTTTGTGGAGAGACTACTATGCAAATAACGATTTGTGAGTAAGTTGTTTGGAATTAGAGCATTTTTTGGTGAGTAAGAGCATCTGTAGTCGTGGAGACCCAAATTTTGGGTATTTGGCAAATGAAAATGGAAAAAATGACTTTGCGTTACAGTCGTCGAATGCCAAAATTTGGGTTTTTGAACGTTTTAAAATCTGAGACGAAAGATTATTTTGCGACCCACGTAAAAAAAATTGTACAAATAAATTTGAACGGACGGAGGATTAATTATCTTCTGTTGAAAATTAAAAAAGTAATTTTGAAATAAAATGACGGGATGGGAATTTTTAAATTTTTTTTTTCGAACGGACGGGAAATCATATCCCATCCACCGAAAGATTTTTTTTTATATATAAATGGAACGGATATAAAATAACCATTAAAAAAAATAAAAATTTAAAGGGACGGGGAATAATCCATCATCTGATGATTATGCGTGAAAAAAGAAGAGCACAGACGAACTTTTGTTCTCCGTCTCTTACGATAAATTTATATATAAAAAAGTTTTCTAAAGGCAAATGATTTTGCCATTTGGATTTTTTTGGAACTAAAATACCCTTCGATTGATTGGGCTCCTCCTTATATATAGATTCATAGTTAATCTTCAAATCTGAGCTTCAAACAACCGATAAACATAACATCGCCTCTGTCCCAACTCTTTTTTCTTAATTCTACTTCAAATCCAACAAAAATAAATGTCGATTAGACGATTTATTGGTAGGCTCAAATCAAAGGATCATGCTAGTTCCGATCATGGCAATAGAGGCAAACAATCTGAATCGGATACTCAAGATATCGATTTAAGCGATCCAACAATGTGGACACCGGTAGTCGACAACCGGCCTCATATTTGTAAGAATATTACTGAATTCTCTTATGGTGGATTTTGTACATTTAGGAAAAGTTGGAATGGTCCAATCAAAACTTACAAGATATACTCTCGTATCTCAGTAGTGAAAGAAATAATTGATAATACTGGATGGCAGCGTTTTTTCACAATTGATACAAAGAAATCATCTCGTAAGCTTGTCGAGGCTTTGGTTGAGAGATGGTGGGACACTACCCACACATTTCTTCTCCCGTGTGGTGAGTTGGGATTTACCTCTTTGGATTGGGCGATGTTAACGGAAATATCCATCGGAGTCGGCGATCAACCATGTAACGATGAGGAATATCCATTCGAATTAGTACAAACCCGCTTCTTTCTTGAACTTACTTCTAATGATTAGAAGTCTCAAGGAATACATTGTTCATTCCCGAAGAAATATTTCACAGCAGTGTGAATGAGGCAGCAAAAACTGACAACGTTAAGCCATGAGAGTTGCCCGTGCATTTTTTTTTTTACATCTTAGGTGAATTTCTTTTCACCAATGGTGCTCCCGTTGTTAGGTGTGGTTGGCTTGCAGCCTTCGTAGATCTGAATAAAGTTGGCATATTTGATTGGGGTAGTCAAGCTTTGGTACTGTTATACATGTCTCTGGATTCTTGTTCCAGGAATAAAGTAAAAATAGTCAACGGTCCATGGCAAAAAATGGAGGTAATTTTATTAATTAGAGTATTTATTTAAACTTTAAAATACGCATATTCCATACTAATACATCTTTGTATTCTCAGTACTGGGAATATGAATACACACATGTGTGTGTTCCAATCAGCGCAACAACGGAAAGTGTTACCGACACATTGCGAGTCGCTGAAAAGGCCAAAAATTACACGTTGGAACAAACGTGAATTGGACTATCGAAGAACAGATCAGGTTAGGTACAATATATCCAGGGCCGGCCGTGAGTTCCCCGGGGCCCAAGGCAAAAGGCCCAAATAATTATTTTTGAGACCCCTAATTACAATTTTTTTACATGCCAAATACATGCCTATATTTAAAAGGGGACTACAAATTTGGGGGCCCCTAAAAGTGCAAAAAAAATCGGGGGCCTGAGACGGCCACCTCACCGGCCTCAAGGTGGGGGCCGGAGCATCTATTATATGGCAACGGTATTTGGGATCTTCACATAAGGGTGAGCATGATATTATGCTCGCAAATATCATGTCTCATCACCAAGTTGTTTTCCAGTTTTGCGAACAGGTAAAAGTGCATATTTGTAACTTTATCCCATCTTATATTTTTGTGTCGTTTATCGCAAATGTTCAATTTTCTAAACTACTAATTATGTTGTAGGGTGTTTGGTATCTTGGTGATCGGTGATATCGTCAATTGACTAAGATTATAGTTATACCCAGAGACCCACCAGTTGTTATGTTTAGAATACTAGTACAAGATATATGTCCACCTATTGACGCTTCTCATTTGGTCCAGCCTGTAACCCAATGTATATACGATAAGTATTATGCCAAAGTATTAGTAGGTGCTGTTATGAAGAAAGTCTTGCATGCGGCAAATATTGATTTCATTGGACTGAGAGCATTAGTGATCCGACTGCACAGTTACCCTTTCTTGCTCCACCATTTTGGGCTCCTTCAGAGTACGTGACACAACTGTCCAAAGAACCGCCTGTGGACTACGGGGAGTGCATAGTGGAAATGCCATTGTATTCTGGAGGTACAGTTACGAGAAGTTACCCATGTGAACCTATTCATTTAGAACCACACGGTTCAAAATCTTATTTGAGTTTATTTACAACATTCATACCTTAGAAAAGTTTTCAATCTGACAACATTTTACATATTAAATGTAACAGGAGGAAATGTACCAAGAACATGCTCAATCAACTAATACGGAGGCGCAATTACGAAGGTTCATTCTATCATAAACAGTATTAAAGTCCTCAATTCCTACTCAAGTTATAGATCGTCGGAGATCGATATCAGGAGATCGCCCATCGCAGTCGGGTCGACGGGTCTTACATAGGAATGTTGAATACAACAATACTTATTACGAGTCATCCGTTCCAACACTGGATTTCGTGCCATCCATACAACCTGAGTATGATGATTAGATACGGTGTATTTCTACTGTGTAATGTATATGTAAAAATTTGTCCGAATATTGTAATATGAATTGACAATATGCTCTGTTTTAGTGATGAGTCAAAGTTAAAATGAGATCTTTTATGCCAAAACTCAATTAGGAATTTTTTTAGTAATTTGCTTGTAAATACGAGAGATAAAAACATTGAGATCATTTCATGGTTTTGCCCATACGTATGCTTTTCTGAAAAGAGGAGAGAATAACACCAACAGATGAAGATGTCATATCAAAATTTCATGTCACATCCTTTCATACACTATTGGTTTTGTCTTTACCATTTTTTTTGTAACTTCCTTTCAAACGAAATGCTGAATCTGATTGGTTATATAAACCAACCAAATTCCTACTAGCATACCAAATCACCACTTCTCAAATGGCACCTAATAGTTCTTCTTCAAACTCTACTTCATCCGACGAGGAAGCCGATATGCTTGCGATGATTATGAATAGCCGTATGAATGTAATGTCGTTAGCCGTTCAAGAAAATCAACATACAAACTACCGCCGGTATATTCGTTGTGAAAAAGAAGATGGTGAAAGACGTCTTCACAGGGACTATTTTGCCGATAATCTTATTTACGGTGACACTCTATTTCGACGCCATTTTCGTATGCGCCAGGATTTATTTAATCGGATACTCCAAGCTACTGTAAGTTATGATCAATATTTTCTTCAGCATCAAGATGCAACAAAAGCATTTGGCTTATCCCCACATCAAAAAATTACAGCTGCAATACGCTGTTTGCTATATGGAACTTCTGCCGATGCAGTTGACAAGTACGTACTTATTGGCGAATGTATGATTTGAAGATATTGCGTCGGTTTTGCGTGGCAATTGTTAACATATTCGGCCCACAATATATGAGTCATCCAACGACAGATGATGTGGAGAGGCTATAACGACAGATGATGTGGAGAGGCTATTGGAAGAAAATTCATCTAGAGGTTTTCCCGGAATGTTAGGGAGTATTGATTGCATGTATTGGGCATGAAAAAATTGTTCGACAGTTTGGCATGGTCAATACATCGGTCACGTTCGTGAACCAACTATCGTTCTTGAAGCAGTGGCCTCTTACAATCTATGTTTTGGCATTCATTTTTTGGAATGCCAGGGTGCAATAATTAGGGGTGGCGAACGGGCCGAACGGGCCGGGCCGGGCCCAACCCGCGCGGGTTGGCACGCTGGAGTGGGCGGGCCGGGCCGGGTTGGGTTGTTATGCGGGCCGGGCCGGGCCGCCTCAGATTCTGATTTGGGTGGCCCACCCAACCCGTGAACCCATTAGGGCTCAACCCGGGTTGGGCCGGGTCGACCCGCGGGTTGGCCCGTTTAATATATAATTTTTTTTTTTTTTTTTTTTTTTTTGGGTATCTTAAATCGAACTAATAATAATAATAATTTTACAAATGATGTATACAATTATACAAACAACCATATTTTTGTTTGATGAATATTACATTTTTTAAAAAATCATAATACTAAGTAAGTAATACTACTAATAAGTAATAAATTATACAATTCTTCTAATATCCCCAAATGATGTTTAATTATAATACTAAGTCTAACTGTCTAAGTATGTAATTCAGTAATAATACTAATAAGTAATAATACTACAATTCTTAAAATTGAATCAAATATCCCCAAATGATGTTTAATTATAATACTAAGTAAGTAATAATACTATTATACTAATAAACAAAAAAAATCGTAATAATAATAATAAGATTGAAAGAGTGAAATTGACAACAAATTTTGAAATTTTATTCATATGAATTTAAGTTGTACAATTTGAACAATTTATAACGAAATGAAAAATTCAATTCACAAATAAGTTTTATACAATAACATATTTCTTAGTTCTTATGAACAATTTTAATTGACTACAATTTTTCTAATTTAACAAAACAAGAAAAGCTATTGTTGTTGTTGTTGTTGTTGTTGTTGGTCTTCAGGCGAGTTGCTCCCACTTGTGGAACTCGATAGTGCTTTCCCTTGCGTCCTATCTTCAGCCTTCAGCCAGTCTTCTGTGCATACGAGCATCTCTAACGTCTCGGGCTTCATCCGATTCCTGTAATCTGATAGAACCCTGCCACTTGTAGAAAATGCACTCTCAGAAGCAACTGTAGAGACAGGAGGAGTTAGTAAATCTTTAGCCATAATTGATAGAATACTAAAAGTGTGTTCATGTTCTTTCCACCACTGTAAAATATCTAGTGCAGAAGTAAAAGGCTCAGCATCTTGTTGGTTATACCAATTTAATTCATTTGGTTGATTAGTCCTAGGTTTTTTAGATTGAATTTTTTCAAGTAAACTAAATGTTCTATCACCAATTCTACTTTTACCTTTAGAACTACCAGAAGAAGAACTAACTATAGAAGTTGTACTACTAGAAGCAAAACGTCTATCATAATAATCATACAAGTTATTTAACGTAGATTCAAATTTAACTAAAAAACTAGCGCAATCAATTGTTAATTCTACAATGTTATCTAAATATCCAAAAAATATTTCTATCAAATTCTTCGTACCTTCAAATTTGATACGAGGATCCATAACAGTAGCAACACAAATCAACATAGGAGGAGGAAAATAATACTTCAAAAATTTAGTAAATGCAGGTTTTACAATGTCACTAATATGGGTATCATTTAACATTTCGTTAAATGTTTGAACCATGCTAACTAATTCAATAAAAATGCTACTAGAAGTAGATTCATATGTTTTTGAAAATTTTAAAGTTGCGGTTTTAAAAGGTTCTAAAAATTTCAACAAAGATTCAGCAAAAAACCAATCGGCGGCAGTCATTTGAAAATTAGGCATATTTTGTGCGATACAAAAATCATTTACAACTGCTTTATATTCGGTGACAACATTTAGTAAATCAAAAGTAGAATTCCATCGGTGTCTAACATCCTTTGGAAATTTTCTAAAAGGAACATGTCTAGCTCTACACCAAGCTTTCCATTCTTGTAGAATGCTTGGTTTTAATGCAATGAAATGTACACAATCTCTAATTTTAATTATATATGGATCAGCTATACCTAATGCATCTTGAACACATAAATTTATAATATGACATGCACACCTAACATGAAAAATATTGTCAGATGGAGGGTTTAATATTCTTTTTAAAGTATTAATTGCTACATTGTTGTTAGATGCATTATCAAAACTAATAGCCATAATTTTATCGCGAATATGAAAAACATCACAAATTTCTAAAATACGGTTTGCTATTTCAGCGCCACTATGGGGATACGGCAACGACGCAAGTGATATGATTCTTTTATTAAGAATCCAATCATTGTCGATCCAATGACAGGTTATTCCTATCGTTGGAATATTGTTGACACCCGTCCAACAATCCGAAGTTAAACTAACCCTACAAGTTAAACTATATAAAATTGCAATCAACGCGTCCTTCATTTCCATGTACACTTTAAAACAATCCGATTTGCAAGTATTTCTCGGAATTCTTTTAAAATGAGGGTTTAAGGCCGTTTGATTAAAATTTTCCAAGTTCCTACTCTCGGAATAGGTAAATGGTAACTCATCCTTAATTACTAATCGGGCCATTTCCCGATGAACATGTTCGGGATCATAAGGGTGGCTATCTACTTGACCGGTCCTAGGGTTTATTCTTTGTTGGCCTTGTAGTTGATCAAGAAGATCTTTATGATTATTTAGGATGTGCCTACTAAGTGTACCGGTTCCGTCACCCTTTTTGAATTTGTATAGTTTATCACATGATTTACACGCTTTCACACCTACACCCGGAGTATTTTCGTCTGGGATATAATGATAAAACTTATGCCAATCGCTAGTTTCTCCTCTACTTTTCCTACTACTACGGGGTTGTGTGGTGTCGGTTTGTTGTTGTTGTTCTTCTTCTAATTGTTCATGTCCAACATCATCGTGTGTACCCCATTGTTCCATAGTAGGATCAATGTAATCTTGGGCGGGCTCAGTAATTGGGACAATTGGTGGCCTACATGAAGATGAGGAAGAATCTTGTCCACTACGACCGCTACCGCGTGATCTAGACATAGTGTAGTAATGTGGTATGTAAAAATAAATCTACAATGTAGGAGGGGACGAGCGGTGAATTATACAAAAAAAAACTAAAAAACAAGAGGGTTGAGATAGAGAAGTTCAAAAAACGAACAATAATTTTAACTACAACGCAAAAAAAATAATAACAAGAGAAAAGAGATAGAGATATTTTGATACCGTTCACCGTGGAATACGCGTATAAAATAAAACCGTGAAAATTAGAATATAATAGAAAAGATGGAGGAGGGCTTTGCCGATTTCGCAATTGAAGAGTTGAAGTAGATTTGAGTCGATGGTTGAAGAGAGTTGAAGACGTTGAATTTTGTTCTCCGATACGACCGAAATTTGATCGTGTATACGCCTCCTTGTACACTTGTTTGATGATTACTACAATTTTTCAATTTTTTTTTTTGATGTATAATAGTAGAGAGAGTAAGAGAGGGAGGTGTGATTTTTTTGGAGATTTTTGGGGGCTATTTATAGACTTAGAATTGGGAAAAAACAAAAAAAAAAAATAAACTATCTAACTGCAGCAGCAACGGCTCTAAGAGCCGTTGGCTGCATGCCAACGCTGTGAAGCCCAACGGTCAGCCCGGCCTCGAACCGCGGGTTTCGACCCGTTCGACCCGCGGGTCGAACGGTCGACCCGTCACGGGTCGGTAGGTCGAAATTCGCGGGTCGACCCGCGGGTTGGCGGGTCCAATTCGCGGGTTGACCGGGTTCGTGGGCCGGGTTTGGCGAATCAAATTCGGGAAAAAAGCAACCCGGGTCGACCCGGTCCTATTCACCGGGTTCGACCCGAACCCGTGAAATCCTTATGCGGGCCGGGTTCGTGGGCCGGGTCGCGGGTGGGTCGCCGGTTGACCCGGCCCAGTTGCCACCCCTAGCAATAATGATCTTAACATACTCAACCGTTCTCCACTATTCAACAACATTCTCGATGGTTGTGCACCACCGACTAAATTTATGATTAACAATCGTGTGTACAATATGGGATACTATTTAGCTGATGGTATATACCCCCCATTGGTGACTATAGTGAAGACTTACTCAGCCCCAGATACACTGAAAAAGAAAAAAATTTCCCAAATGCAAGAAGCAGCACAAAAGGATGTTGAACGCGCCTTCAGGGTATTACATGCACGATTTGCTATTGTTAGAGGTCCAGCCAGACTTTGGGATGCTGAAAGTCTCTTATATATTATGAAAACGTGTATCATGTTACACAATATGATTGTTGAGGATGAAAGGAAAGATGAGATTGGTGAATATGAATATGACCAACATGCTGACTCGACCTTCATCATACCTAATAGGTCTGGTCCAACTGAGCGTGCAGCTCGAATGACACGTACTGTACAACTGCACGACAGACAAATACATCATGTACTTAGTCTAGATTTTGTTGAACATATTTGGAACGAATATGGAGAGGATGAAGATTAAGCGAAGATGTGTTAGTGTTTATGATATGCATTTCAAATCATTATATTAATGTAATATAATTTCATTTTTGTTAATCGTCTACTTTTATTTCAAAGTTTTTTCTTCTTCATATTACAACATAATAAAATAGAACAGATTACTAATAACCATGAAATATAAGAACACTATTTTCGCAATTAAAAACAAATATTTGCAGTAGACGGTACGACAACAGATAACTAATAATCAAATACTACTTTATCCCGGATGGTAGCCTCTTTTATGCATGATTTCATTCTGTCGACACAGAAAATAATAACACTGAGTTTCAGGTAAGCTACTCAGATTCATACACATTATGCAATCTTCTTCCATTCTTTCTTTCAATTCGAAATATTTTTGTTTCATCTCCAGCCTCCTTTCATACGTCTCTTTATAAAAAGAGTTAAAAATTTTCATCTCTTCAACCATTGCAGCAACATCAGACCCTTCGACGGTGCGCTTTCCTTTTTTCTTTGCTTCTTTTCTATCAGGTAGTCGAGAGAGTGGCGTAGGTGCATCGATATCAAATGGTATATCAGAATCCCAATCTACGTTTGTGGGCGAATATGTTGTACTACCACCTTCACTGGATTGAGAACTAGGGACAGATTCGAAAACATGAGTTGTACGTGTGGAAAATTTAGGTTGATCTTTAAGAATTTCGTAACGCTCTTCAAATTTGAAGGGCTTCCCAGCTAATTGCATGTATTCCATTCGTGCATCACGTACCCATCATAATTAATAAATGTTGATGACAATTAAGTAAACGGCAAATATACTAAATTAATGCACTTCATTAAAACAAAACACACCTTATTCGCCTCCATAGTACTGCTTGCCGCTCTATTTGTCACACTGCTCAACTTCGCACTATACAAAACAACTTCCTTTGACATAGTAGAGAATCGACTAGAAAGACAACCGATTGTTCTATCTGTTGTAGTGCCTAACAGATTGACAAATGTGAGATAAATCCAATTCCAAAATTGTGTCCCAGTTTGATCGCTACCGATCAATGGATCTTGAGTAATAGCAACCCAACTTTGAGCCAAGATAATATCTTCAAACCCGGAGTATGTCTGATCTCTAATTGGACGATTTGCCATGAAATCAAATTAAAGCAATAATACAGAAATAGGGAAATAGAGATAGGGAGAGCCAAATTGAGACTACAGATTTTTTTTCCCGCTACGAAATGAGAACAACAGAGAGTAAGAGGAATTTTTTTTTGTTTGGGCTGTGGAATGAGAAGAACAGAGAGTGAGAGGGTTGATAATTTATAGGAGAATTTTTTTCGAGTCGTTGTGCTGCGTTTAAGAAAAAATGGCCGTTTAAAAAATAGAATATGAACGTTGGGAGAGTAGAAGGGTATATAGGTAATTCCATATTTTAAGTTAATTTTTTATATATAGAGGGACGAAATATTATCCATCGTCCCTTAAATATTTTTTTAATTAAGTGGGACGGGAAATTATATACCGTCCAATTTTTTTAAAAAAATTAATCGATCGGACGGGAAATCAATTTTTTTAAAAAAATCAATCGATCGGACGGAAATGATTTCCCGTCCGTCGGTTTATTAAAATAAAAAAATTTCGGGACGGGATATTATTTCCCATCCGATAGGGTTAAATAAAAAAAAAATCTTTCCGACAAAGATAATATTTTGTTCGATCATACGAACGATAAATCATCTTCGTTTGCTATATTTTTCAAATTCTCATTTCGTCTACCAAATTTGGCAGACTACTGTTCATCCAAAACCTATATTTTGGATTTATGGCCAACGACTGAAGCACACTTTTTCTCAAATTTTGAAAATTTTGACAAAATAGCCAATTACTACATATGCTCTAATGTGTTGGAAACCCAAAATAATTTATTTTTGAAAAAATGAAGAGAAAACATTAGGCCCCGTAATTGTATCTGACCCACTAAGGAATTAGAGCCCTTATTGGACCATCGAAACATTAAATAAGCCACATCGCTCTGTTAAATTGTTTGGGCCTCCTTTCATAATTCTAAACTCAGCAAATAACCAACCCAAACCCGGCCTTATCCACAGCACAAGTCGCCCTCTTCTTTCCTCCACCTGGCATTCCACTCTCATCAAAATTCCAAAACCCTAAATCAATCAAACGTGCTCCTAATTTCATCTCCAAATTCCCAAATTTCGATTTCGATCTTGATGCCAATCTTCGATAATGCCTCCGAAGCAATCTAAAGTTGACCTTGCGAAGAAGCAGAAAATCGTCGAAGACAAAACCTTCGGTCTCAAAAACAAGAACAAGTCCAAAAATGTCCAGAAATATGTGCAATCTCTCCACCAATCAGTTCAACCCAAGCCTGATGCTTCAAAGGCTGCAGCAAAGAAGAAGAAAGAGGAGGAGAAGGCCAAGGAGAAGGAGCTGAACGATCTGTTTAAAATCGCTGTCAGCCAACCCAAAGTCCCACTTGGTAAAAATTTAGAATTTTTGTGGGATTTTTTGAATTTTTTTGTTGGATTTTATTTAGTAGATGGAAGATTTGATTTTGATGAGGGTTGTGATAATTGGTAGGGGTGGATCCGAAGTCGATACTGTGCGAATTTTTTAAGGTGGGACAGTGTGCCAAGGGGTTTAAGTGCAAGTTCTCGCATGATTTGAATGTGCAGAGGAAAGGAGAGAAGATTGATATTTATAGCGATAAGCGCGATGATGATGGTAAGGGGATTTGTGTGTTGGTTGGCTTATTGTATCGTGATGTGAATTGTTTGTTTGTTAATTTGGTGGTTTTTGTTTTGTTTTGTTTTGTTTGATGGTTAGACACGATGGAGGACTGGGATCAGGAGATGTTGGAGAAGGTGGTGGAGCAGAAGAGGTTGGAATATAATCAGAACAAGCCCACTGAAATCGTATGTTTCCATTTTCTCTACTTGTTGATGTTTATGATGTTGTTTTAGTTGCTTTAATATTTTATGGAAGTGGTTTAAATTATTGCTAGTGGTAGGATATGTTTTAGTGTTGTTTTGTTTGCATGTCTTGTTAAAATATGTGTTGATAAGAAGTTGATAATGCTTGGTAGAGTAGTACAAATTGGATTTTGATATCTTATATGTTGTAGTGATATAAATATATTCATGCATAGAGCCATCTCTTAATGAAATTCATAATGAAATTCACTGTAGACGTTTTATATGCTCAGAAAGTATCATTTCTTTGTAGTAGGGATGGAGAGAGGTCGAGAGGGTGGTTGCTACACTGTTATTTGGACTCAAATCTTGGGCTACATGTGTACCCTGCTTGTTGATGGTCAACCATTTTATTACACATACATATATGTTATGCATATTCATCTTGATGTAAGATTATGATAAAGTGAATTGGTAACATCGGTGAGATGTGAGATTGTAGTAGGGGTAGAATGACCCATTTTCTAGAAGGAGTTTGTTGAAAAAGATGTTATTCATTCCATTTGTTTGGAAAGTGATGCAACAAAAGCAATAATCTCCCCAGAATTGTGTTTGTGTTGAGAAAAAGTTCATTTTGGCGAGTGTGATAAATGGAATTTGTTATCCTTAAATAGTGGTAGTTGAAGATTTTTAGGGCTTCGATTTGTGGCCTTAAAATGTTAAATGAGGTAATGAGTAATTTATATAAACTTAGATTATGGAACAAACTTAGAAAGGTTTTATCATGACTATTATCATAATTGGAAAGACATTAAAGTGTATGATTACATGTTTGGAATCTTGAGATTAGAAAAATTAACAATATTACTTGCAAAACATATAAGATTAGAGCTCATCGTGCAATGGGCTATATTTTTCAAATGAAAAAAAAACTTTAGCCAATCGGCATGCAAGGACTCCTACACAAACATAATGAGCACAATAAGATAACACATAAAATTATACAATAATACATCTATACTATTATATATGATGTGACAACGATGTGTGGTTTGACTCTAAATAATGCTATAACATGCCTTACTGCACTTTTTTTTTTGGAAGGCAACATCGCCAATTGATGGTAATTATTATGCCTTGAGAGAATAAATAAGGTCTCAAGGGTGTTGTAAGGCTTAGACACGTGAATACACTTGCTAATAATCTAGTTGAAATTGAAGTCCGTGTTGAATGCATGTTATCGATGCAATATGAGTCACATGACTCCTTTATAGAGAAGTTCACATGCTTCATGGCTCCTTGCGGTTTTGTAGTGGAGAAAATTGTTTTAAACTTGTTGAAAAGGAAAGCTAGTATTACACCTATGACCTTCAACATCAAAAGCAGTTATATTTACCTGGTTCCTCGCCATGCATTAAGATACAATTCAATAATTGTATCTTGACTTCCAATGGATAATGAATTGAAGGAAATCTGAGTGACATACTTTTAGATAATTTACTTCCAACGGCTGAGGGTCGTGGTTGTTTGCTAGTCATCCCAATCTTGGTGATGGTACACACTATTAGGTAGCAATTAGCCAATAACCAATCTGGTTCCGACTAACCTTGACCAGGTATGTAGCAGGTTTGGACCTATCATTATCAATATGGCTAGGATTGGGCTTTTCTTTTCAGCCACAAACATAATATGGTCGATCTTGGGCTCGGGTGTTTAGGCCTGATTGGCCTAAATTATACATATATGCACATAAGTTTGGTGTACTTTAAAAATACATACATAAATCATAATTGCTTATATAGTTATATTTATATATAGTTGCACATGTTGGAAACCATTTTCATAGTTACATTAAAAATTTATTTAGTGTTCAAATATGATGAAGTAAAACTTTCCCTAGAGTATGAAATGTTATAAAGTAATGCGGCCTCTACTAATTGAACTATATCACGTAACAATTACTTTATAAGTTGTGTTATTGTTTATAATTCACTATTTATTATGAATTGTATGAGTAGCCGGGGCTTAGGCGAGAATCTGTTTACATTGTCTAATCCAGATCTGGCCGTGGGCCCCTCTTCATTTAGGCTAGATGGGAAAATTTGTCCAGCTTTGGATTTGTCAAAAAATTTGGACTCAACCCCGGGCCTAAATGACTTCAGGCCAAGCATGGCCTGGAATTCCTCGACCATTATGTTAAGCAACTGCTATAAAATACCTCAATGTTTGTTACAAACATAACTTGTTATTCATTGGAGAATCTTTTTATCTTCTATCCAACTAAAATTGATAAGCATAAATAGCTATACAACCTTAGAGCATCCACAGTCGTTTTCTAAAATTTCCATTTTTCCAAATTATAGCAAACGAATACAAAAGTAGGTCTGCAGTCGTTTCTCAAATTCCCATTTTTTGGCAAACTTGCTATTTCCATTTCTCAAATATGAGAAACGAATTGAGCTTTCTCAAATTATAAAGGACGGGGTATGATACCCCGTCTCTTGGATATAATAATTTTTTAATCGTATCAGACGGACGATCATATACCGTCTCTCCTATTTTATTAATTTTGTTTTTAAAAGGTCGGACGGGGAATGATACCCCGGACGGGGTATCAAACCCCGTCTCTTCCTTTTTTTTATTTGTTTTATTTATTTATTTATTTTTTTAATAAAACGAACGGCCACGATTGAGCGATAGGGAAAAAAAAAATAGGGTGGGACGGGGACACATACCCTGTCCGGGGTATGATACCCCGTCCATGATTCATGCTGCCATTAATGCTGTGCAGAGAATAATTAGGAGTAGTTAAGTATCCTTAATTAGGTTTAGTTAGTATATTAATTAGGTTTAGTTATTTTAATATTATTTAATTTAGTTAATTTTTATTAGTTTAATAGTTAACAAGTAATTAACTTTTTTAAATTTATTTGAAACGATCGGACGGTATATCATATACCGTCTCTCTAAAAAATAGAAAAAATATAGCAAACGACGACTGCAGTGAACGATCGTATTTGCTATTACTGTAGCTGCCATATTATAGCAAATGAGAAAAACGACTGTGGATGCTCTTATAGATAGTTTTTTTTTGTTATAGTGTGTATATATAAAGGCGTAGGCTTTTTTCTTTGAGGATAGTCTAGGACTCTAGAGGTGGAAGTGGGGCTGATCCTGACACAATTTATTAGTCTATTGAACGATATTGCTTTTAGTATAAGGCCCAAATCAATATTGAGGCAGAGCACATTTCTGGGACTGACATAGTTGTTGACATGTGGCGAGACCCACGGGGTCCCAATTATGTACGAATGGTCCGGTCCAGGTATGACATTAACCCATATATGTGGTTGGGTTTGGTGTATATGCTAGGCATGATCCAAGCATGTCCATGTTCCTATCCGCAGAGGAAGCCTGAGATCTACTGGCTCAGGACAGTTAACTTGTTGAGTTAGCAAAACATTACTGCTTGTTGCTTACTTTACTGATCTGGAAGTACTATTGATAGTTAAAGTTCGTGGAATTATCCTCCACTGATATAAGTGGCTGGTGGTTCCATGTTCAGGCCGTACTGATATCCAGTGTAGTCGAATGCGTAAGGCGCAAGTAATTTCAATTTCTCGTAAAAAGCCTGAGGGCAAGGCACAATTTGAGGCACAAGCCTCAGTTAACCGAGGCGCACTATTACTTTTTGAGATTTTAAAAATTCATAAATAGATTATTAGATTATATAAACAGGATAACATCATAGCAACAAAATATATCATACAATGACTATCTACTTAAAAAGTAAGGTATGGAAGACGTACTTTGTAGGTGTAACTTGTAAGTGTAACCGTGTAACGGTGTAAGTGTAATTTGTAAGTTGTAACTGTGTAAGTTGTATTTTTTGTACATTCAACAATTTTTTTTTTTTTTTTTTTTGAGAATATCATAGTGCAGTATTAGTATTACACTATTACAGAGTATTACAATATTACAATTAAATATTAAATATATTCAAGTATTCAACAATTAATTATTACAGTAAGTTTCATCCAAATAGCCTAATAAAGCAGTAAAGCAAAAGCAGCCTAATAAAGCACTAAAGCAAAAGCATTGCACGACTAAAAAAGCAAGAATATTATCAAAAAAATAAAATAAAAAAGAAAGAATAATTTAAATAATAAAAAAGAATATAAATATAAAATCTGTCAAATGACTCAAAACTAAAATAGAAAGAATACTTTAAGTAATAAAAAATATAAAATCTGTCGAAAAACTCAAAACTAAAAAAGAAAGAATACTTAAATAATAAAGGAGGAAAAACAAGGAAAAAACGATGCTGAGGCGCGCCTTTCGTCGAGGCATGCCGAGGCACAAGGCGCTGAGGCGCACAACGCTTCGAACAAGCGGTGTGCTTCAACTGAGTCTTGAGGTGCACCCTTGGATTTCGCTTGCGCCTTGCGCCTGAGGCGTGCCTTCAACATCAGTGCTGATATCCTTATGCAGTTAGGGGAAATGAACTACTTTGTGTCATCTCGGAAGTTTGTTAGATGTATCTTAGTAATATAGCACAGTGGGAACAAAGAGGGAGAAGGGAGTATTAATTGTAGTATGTTAGACAAGTTTATGTTGAAACCAAGCCATTATTATATTCTCTCTTTTCTCAGGTTAGAGAAGGGTTCTCAAATGAAAATACTCAAATGAAGTGTTTGTGTTACATCCGGGTATAGATAGATTGGATTTTGGTTAGGTTTGGAACAAATGGTCAAGTTCATCACTCTTTTGATAAGGCAACCATCTAAACATTAATTCGATTTCACAAGTCAACTAATTGAAGTCTACTGAAGACAATAAATAGAATGGCTGCATTTAAAAAAAATGGCCACTTTCTTATTCTATTAATATCACCACACAAGGATTATTCTCTGTAGTAAACAACAATTATAACAATTTCCTCTTTATCCCACATCTTTATGGTTCACCACAAACTTTTGTCTTCATTCTGCTTTATAACTTAATTCTCTGTCAAATTAACGACTATTGAAATAAGTTATAGCAGCCGACAGTCTAATGTATTTTCCTATTCCTCTCCAACTCTAATCACCACGATTTTATCATTTTTACTCTCTGTCTGTAGTTTTTTGTGTTAACTCTAGTTCTCTCCAGTTTTTATCCTCTCTTCTAATTTATTCTAAATGCATTCATTCTTATCTTTTTGTTGTTTGACATCTATATATAATAGTGAAATTATGTAACTATCTATTTCTTTACCATATTTAAACAACTGAGTTACAAATACTTCAAAATATAACCATCTATTCTCTCCCAAATATATACATAAACTTCCATAAATTCATCCTTGCGAAGTGAAGTAGCAATTTTTTTTATATGAACCGAAAAGAACTTCATAAATTGATATAATTCCTTAAAAACTTGACAGTTAAACCTTATGAAACTCTAAACTGTATATATATTCTTGCAAAAGGATGGAAAATGCCTCAGTTGAAAGGTAGATATGGGTTGTTTGGTCAATTTTGGAGTGCAATTTATATCGTCTAAAGATTCTGTAGAGGTTCTAACAGAATCTCAATCTCTTTAGGGTTATGTTAAAAGCTCCACTAGTTATTAAACTGGAAGCATATTTAAATCCAACTGTTTGCAACAAAGCTTTTAAAACAATTATGACATTGTTTGTTGTATACGTGCATTTTATTATTTAAAAGATTTCTTTTAATGTGTCACATTGTATTTTGTGGTTGTTGAATCTTTTACTGTTATTCAAACCCCATTTTCATGATTCCAATAACCCTGCAAGAGAATTTCTTCGAAGCAAATACCGTAGGAGGAGGAGAAAATCTACACTGAAACCAAGTTCTGAAATATGATTTTATGCATTTTTATGCTTTATCTGCTATCATTTTATTTAAGTGCCAATGCCATTTTTTTCTTCTCTTTTTCACTGCATTCCTGTGGAAACTGCCACAACAAAATAATGCTCGGAATGCTTATTGCTTATGATGATGAACATCTGTGCAGGTCTGCAAATACTTTCTGGATGCAGTGGAGAAGAAACAATATGGTTGGTTCTGGGTTTGTCCAAATGGTGGTAAAGAGTGCCATTATAGGCATGCTCTGCCCCCTGGATATGTCCTAAAATCTCAGATGAAGGCTTTATTGGAGGAAGAATCGGAAAAGATAACCATTGAGGAGGAAATAGAAAACCAGGTATTCATATCCCTACAGTTGTATAACTAGACACATAGCTCTGTGGTTGGCTGGCACTTCCCTTTTTTCCCCATTTTAATAAATTTCCATTTTTTTTCCTGGTTCTTATCTACATAAGAAGTTTGAGTAGGCCCTTCCTTCTTTTAGTGCCATGACCGTGCATAACTTTCACAAATATATTTAAGTTCCTCTTTTTAAATTTCTCTCTTTATACTTTATGATATCATGTTTAATGTTTTTTCTTGAAATATCTCTCTTTTGATACCTTAAAAAGATAAGACCGTCCACTACTATTTACACTTATATTTTGATGTTTTCTATTTTTTTTTTTGTGTATATATAAATGCGGAATAACTGTTTTTTATGAGTTGCAAGCTCAAATTTGAAAATGGGCTGCTTGCCTGGTATTAGGCATGTTGTGTGTGTGTGTGTGTGTGTTTATTCCCTTCATTAAAATGGGGTCGGCTAAGGAATCAAGGCTGGTAGAAGATTTGACAGAGTTGTATGACTGGCTATCGACCTCATGTCAACCCTCTCCAACCAAAAGTCCAAAAATATTCCCTGCACATTATATTATGTCTTTTCTTGGGTGATGGCATTTGCTCATTTAGTATGAATTTTCTGACTTACATATTTACCCTCTCATAGCGTGCCAAAGTTGCTACTACCACTCCTATGACTCCTGATTTGTTCTTCGAATGGAAAAGGAAGAAGATGGAAGAAAGAGATGCTGGTCTTGCTGCAAAACAGGCGGAGAGGGCCAAAAATGATCGAATGAGGTAATATTTTGCTTTACATGTTTGTCTCTAGTTCTTTAACCTTATTTTATCTTTTATCTTATTGATCAATCAATATGTATATCTACTTTTTCAGTGGCCGTGAGCTGTTCATGTCAGATGCTAGCTTGTTTATTGACGACGAGGATGCTGAAGCATACGATAATTTTCGAGAAGATAATGCCACTGAAGAAATGGTAACTCCTTCACCTCTGTTTGTGTTTCATTCTTGTTATCGTGAATAACTTACGGTATTGTACTATATTAATACTCTACTGGCCAAAAGAATTGGAAGCATCTCAATTATGCAACCTTATGACACCTCTTCATGGTTTGATTTCCTATACAACACTAAGTACTAACCTCTGCAAACAAATAAACCAACAATTCAGGTTAGAATAAATTACTTCGTAGGAACCATACTTATTTTTTAGGTTTTTTGCTTTATTTGTCCTTTTTCTTTAAGCAAACAGGTGAGTATGACAGCTTTTGACTGAACAATTGAAAATAGGGATTACAGCTCCAGGCAAATACTGTAGTGAAAAGCGGCTGCCTAGGCTGAGGCATCCCCAAGGCCCTAGGCAGCTGCTTCCAGTTAAAAAAAGAAAAGCAAATTGAGGCATGATACAAAGAGAGAACTTAAAGCTATCATCTCTGCCCTTTTTACTGTGTATTTCTGGCTGCTAGCTGTTGCCTGTCTTTCTCCCTGACAATGCTGACAGAGAATTGTTAGGAAGGATTTTAGTTTCCTCATCTACACCACCTGCTGCCAAAGCAGTACGGAATAAATTGAGCACGTTAGTTATCAAGTGAGCACATAAGTTACAGGTTTAAATGAGTTTTGACCTCACCCAAACTTCTCTCTTAATTACCGTAGACACCATTGAGTCCTCGTGGCAGCGAGTGCAAACTGCAGCAGCTGCTCATGCGCCAACTGCATGTGACAATGGCAGTCTCAGGATCAAGGAGTTAGAAGGCCCTCTAACAAACCCTCTCAGCTATTTACGTGCTATGGCTGACTCAAACTCTCCCACTCTATGGCTGACTCAAACTCTCCCACTCGATAGCAACTAACAAGTACCACTAGGGTCTAGGTGGTGAGTCTGTACGCTATTGAGCAAGAGGTTGGGAATTTGATTCCTGCCTGCATCATTTCCCTTTGTGGTAAAAAAAAGTGTGCGATTACGGCCTTGTCCCATGAAGAAAAAAACCACTCGGTAACAAATTTAATTGAATCCTGAAAATTTGGGTGCTGTGTTTCTCATGCGATATCTTCTCTCCCATCTGCCATGTGGGTCCTCTTCTGGTCAACGCTTTGCCTCTCTAGATTTATTTGTTCTAAGATTTTTGTCAATACAATTGACAAACATTATTGACCTAGTGCATGTAAGTAATTAATTGTCTAAGAGTCTTTCTGCAATTAATAATTGCTTCCAAGGGAGATCAATTGTGAGGGTCAAATAATATATAAAAACAAATATATTCAGTGTATTAAGTAATTTCCATGTCCCTAGCTGTATTGTGTCAATGTTGCCTAATCATAGTGTCTGCAACATGGGATATATGTCACCTTTTCTGTTTCACCGTCCTTTATGTAAGTTGTAAGTGCCATCATCTCACGAGATTTGTTCCTGTGCAGACCAATAATCGGGCAGGATCCGAGGGGCCCAGTTCCTCGACCTACATGGATAATGATGCTGAAGAAGTACTTGCAGAGGATGATGATGATGACGAGCTGGACTTAGATGAACTTAATGAGCTAGAGGCGAGCCTATCCAAGACTTCAATCCAGATTCGTGAACCAGGCATTGAGACTTCATCTTGAGAGTTTTTCAGTCCCAGTTTCTCGTGCCATGACTCACATTCCGTAAGTGCTTCACCCATATTATCATGTGTCGTGAATATCCAAGGGTGGAATTTTTTATGAAACAGGAAAATATGATATAATTTTTGTGGGATCTATATTTATGTGAATTAACTGTAAGGTCGTATCTCTTTCCCTGAGCCGCGGAAGCAAAGTTTTGATGCGGCCTTCTCATGTTGAGCAAGATATTGGAGGTTAGGGAGAGTTCAGTAGATAGCATGATCAAGCTGTTAAGCTTCTTTTGTTGGGATCATGTTAATCTTTGTGCCCATATTGAAAAATCTCGAGTGTTTTTTGAACCGTGTTATGTGGGTGTGTAGGCTTAAAAGCCTTTTGATGGAGCCTAGCAAAAAAGAAAATTATTAAAATATATGACTCGAATCTTTATTAATAATGGCCTCGCAATGTTCTATTGTCAGTACTGTGAACCATGCTTGATGTGTATGATTCAGCGATGTTTGATTAATCTGGTGCATATAAATGAACGTGTTGCGATGGTATGGTTGATGTAACTCGGGTTGTTAATTATTCAAAAAAAAAAACTCGGCGGTCGCCATGTGTGCATTGCTGATTGTGTGGATTTTGATACCCATGTATGACATTATGCTAAGAGTCCCCTTCCGTTGTGCACTAGGCTGCCGTATGCACTCGGTCTTCTCACCTTCGTATTGACGATCTGAGCCGTTCACATTGATCTACACATCTAAATTAGTCTAAATATATAAAATTAAATCATTTAAAATTCATTTGCCTATCCATCTTGTAACTATAAAAAATGCAAAAAATGCAATTTTGTAACACTTCAATGAATGGACAAATGAATTTTAAAAGATTTGATTTTCTATATTTGGACTAATTTAAAAGTGTAGATCAATTTGAACGTTTCGGATCGTTAATACGAAGACGGGAAGGCCGAGTGCACATGAGTGCACGCGAAGGCCTTGTGCACAACGGAAGGGGACTTGTTATGCTAATCCTTATATGCATATATCCGTATTGTTGTGTGTTATCTTCCTCGTTCTATTTGGCCAAATGAACTTTACATTCCCCATCATTTACCTAAATATTTTCATGCGAAAAACCTTTAAACATCCTAAGTTTTTTTCAACTTTATCTTTTGCTGCATATGGTTTCAATTCTACAAAATATTGGGTATTCTCATGGGATAATGTTAGCATGTTTTGCTACCTTTATTATTCAATTTTTTTTTGGGGTTGGAAATTAGCAACATAAGGCTTAAATAGAGTAAATAAGGTAGAAATGATGTCAGACTTGGTAAAAGAGGGTTTGGAGCATCTCAAATGAAGAAAAACAGAGGAAAATAATGTTCAGAGTATATAGGAATAAGTGACTTTCATTTCTCTACTAACGGAAAGTGGGGTACCACAAGATAAAAGAGCACGCACGGTGATAAAAGGTATGCTAAATATTAGAAAAACCTAACTGCCCAGTTTAAAAAAACCGCATACAACTTTAAAAAGAAAAAAAAACAAGACGACCTTCAACTATGTTTTGAACACAATTTTTTTAAAAAAAACCCTTATATACCTTCAAAACATAGTTGAGGGAAATTTTTTTTTATAAAAAAGTTGAGGGCGTTTTTTTTTAAACTGGGCAAATACTTGAGGGAAGGTTTTTTATATTTAGCCTAAAATGTAAAGTGCTTTTTTTTGTATGGAGGCACTTAGAATTAGATGAGATTAAATGTTAGGGCGTATACAGGTTTACCCTTTCTATTTAGCAAGTGTTCTCCACTTTTCTTTTTCAATTATTCTACACTTGGCCAACTTAATTTTCTTGGAGATTAAATCTCCGCTTTCTGTTTCTCATGTTGCTGGTGAGTGTTGCCTCTTATTAGGGCTGCAATCGAGCCGAGCCGAGCTGAATACCTTCAGGCTCGAGCTCGGCTCGTTTACGAAACGAGCTCAGATTTGAGCTTGAGCTTGGCTCGAGCTTTGACCGAGCTGTGACCGTATTCGAGCCGAATAGCTCACGAGCTTAGCCTAAAAAAGAAAAAAATTCAAGCTCGAGCTCGGCTCGTTTACAAAACGAGCTCGGCTCGAGCTCGGTTCGAGCCGATCTTTGACCGAGCTTTGACCGAACTCAAGTTGTTTGCAACCCTACCTCTTATACATATTCAAAGAAACTAAATTCTAATCCAAAGGCAGAAGATTCATTGTTTTAGCTTCTGCAATAATTGTAGAAAGAGAAATGCTACACATTATTTTGTACCACTTTGTCTTTTAGCGATTAGTGAGCTTAGCTGTTTGTCTTTTACTAATTAATGGACACAACAATCATTAAAAGATAAACCCCATTTATTTATTGTTGTTTACTTAATTGAGCTAGATCTTTCTAAATTATATTTCTTTATCAGAAGGTTACATTGGCCTGCTCCATTTGACATGCAGTTCCCATCAGATAATTCATTTTGTTTTAATGGGGAAAACACCTAAATTCAAACATAGCAAGTAAACAAATCTGTAAAGCAAATTGATAAATCTTTATTTTATTCTTCGTTTCTTTTTTTCTCCCCATCAGTAACGATCATCTACTCAACTCATGTTTCGAATATTGATCAAGTTTGATCCATCTGATACATGACAATGAAGCAACAAAATAAAGCTTTATTAGTACTAAAGAGTTCGGTGAAGTCATTCCTGAGATTCTGTTTCAGATGTGATTGTTAAGTTATCCTGACACAGAAATACTAACAGGTCTACTAGGTTTTCTTGCTAAAACTTACAAAGGTGAAACTCTAAGAAGTGAAGTTACTCGAGTAGAACTATCTCCATTCCCGAACATAACTATAAAACCACCGAAAAAATCAACAATATAGCAATCAAATTCAATGAATACAACCGTAGAATCTGTAAAGAGAAACATAGTGACTATATCCCACCTTTTGATTTCTCAAAAACAACAGAGAAAAGGAATGAAAAGACGCAAACAAAAGCAGCAATGCACTAGCTAGTACTGCTAAGATCGAGAATTTAGCTTAATTCCAGTCATCCCTCTCCCCAAACATTTTACTTGCATCCCAGTCCAACTACCTTCAACAAATTCTTGAATATCTTCTTCTTAATCTGGCCCCTTATCGGTTACGGATTCCGGCTTCCCTTCCACTTTGATGCGCAATTGCGGTCACCGCCCTTTTTCTTAGGACTAGGAAATAGGAATCCCCATCTCCTTCTTCACTGAGCAGAACTTGAAAGCCATTCCGACAAGTATTCAAATTTGTCTCTTTTTTGGTTGGTTTACTTTTTAGTTTGAGTTTGGTGCCTATTTATACAAGTATATGGAGAGTGTTGTGAGTTTGGGGAAAGCGCTGCCTCCAATCCCAAGCTCGAATGTGGGTCCTATGCACACCTTCCGAGTTGTTTCATACTCCCATTTCATGCATTTGTCAAAGAAGTTTTATTGTTTTTTTTAAAGGGATTGAAGAAGAAGAAGTTTTATTGTTATCCAGACTTGCCAAGGTTTTGTTCTGGTGCTACTTTAGTCCTCTAGACTTCAAAGGCTAATATATTAGGGTTTTTTTTTAAAAAATTCTAATTTTTAATTATTTGTTATTCCTTCAAAAAATTTATTTTTACAGAGAGAAATTATGTTCATTTTAATTTGGTGAATTCTTAGTTTTCTATATTTTTTAGGGTTTTTTCTTTCCCGTAACTCATTAACAAATGTTTTAATACAATATAGTTCACTCATAAATCACTATTTCTATATTATTACCTGGGCTTACTTCAAAAGTGTTTCATCAGTACATCATTTACGGAATCATAAAATTCTGATATACTAAACAAATTTTCACTAAAAAAGTCTTAAATAGAATGGTCTGAAATATAATAAAACTGCAATGATAGACAAATTATTTGAGAGAGTGATACATTTTTCAATTTGATTTTTTTCTCAAAAGTTAGTTTGATAGATCAAAAACATTCCATAATATTGTAATTGAGGTCATGAGAAACTAGTTTCTAAGTTCATCGAGAGATAGTAATATGGAAATAGTAATTTGTGAATGAGTTATATAAAATTAGAATCTTTGTTATTTGTTAGAGAGTTATGTGGAAAAGACTATTTTGTACTACAAAAATTTTGCTGCCATCCTTGTCCTTTCTACATCCCTATACTTTTCTTTAAAACATGAAATTTTTTTCAAAACCCAGAATTATTTTCTTATGATTTCATTACCCAGCAGAACTGCGCTTTATTTATCCTCACATCCTATTGACGGTAGAAATTTGAATTTCTTATATCGAGATTTGAGTTATTGGTAGAGCTGTCACCGAGCTGAGTCGGCCTGCTAACACCGATGACTAGGACCAAAATTTTGGTTGCTTGACCCGGCCCAAGCCCGCCCGTCTAACCTGACCTGATAGTAGATGCATGTTTGGATACGTTCCTACAACCGTAGGCCCTAGCCGGCCAGACCCGATGTCCATTTGGTCCGACTCGAGGCCCGTCACTAAACAGATTTATATTTATTTTTAAAATATTTTTTGTTATTGCTTTGGTGGGTTTGAGTCTTTGAGAGCATGAAAATGTAAATATCTAGTGGTAACTGTTGCAGCTGATTTCGGTGTGGAGGCAATCAGATGAATTTGTGGGTTCGTAGGAAATCAAATGGATCAAACCCGACCACTTCCACTGTTGTTCGACTGGCTCTTTGGTGCTGCCGCTGACCTGCACAAAGTTCGAAACACCGGGGTTGATCCCAGCGACGAACCCTCTAACGCTCTTGTCAGTACTCAGAAAAAGAATATGAAAGAGCTTTAGGTAGGCAAAGAGTGATCACCTTATAACGGTAGGAGATAGGGAGGTTTTATAGTCGCCGTGGGGATCTGCTTTGAGATAAGAACGAATCTCTACTCCCCGGTGTGGCTGGATAGAAGCGATTAGAACCACCTCCTAAGGATAAGGACGAATCAAGATTTCTCCATATCCTCCTGAACTGGCTCTTAACGGGTTGGGATCCGTACCCAGTTGAACAGATCCGTTCATGGGTTATTGGGCCAAAGACAAGAGACCTAGTTCTCATTTCGGACCCGTCTGTAGGTGAGATTACCATTTTGCCCCTGTCAGCTTTAAGATTCGTGCCCAATTTGAACGGTTCCGATTTGATCCCATTTTTAGCCATATCACGAGCCTTCCACTCCTAAAGACCGTTTTCTATAGCCTTTGGGTAGTAGTTTTGCTGTTTCAATGGCACGCAGGACTTTATCGAAGTTCTTAAAGGGGGTTCGAATCTTGTTCGAGGAGTAACAGTGTTCTTCTGAGCTGGTAACACGCTCAAGATTGTTCTTAGTCTCTTCTGAATTTTTGGTGATTTTTCTCGATTTTTACATTATTTTTCGAATCATTTATTCAATTTTGCAAAGCGATGATTTATTTTTCGAGAGCACTAATTAATTATTCTGACCAATAATTATTTAACCCATGGCCTCAAAATATATCCCCAAATTTATAGTTATTTTTTATAACTTTTTAATTAATTTTCCTAAATTTTTAATCATTTTTTGCAATTTTTAAATATATAATTTGAATTAATAAATAAAAATAAATTTAATCACAGTATTATCGATGTGGACGAATCTTGAACGTCCATCGCTTACTAGCGCGAATATCTGAACGATCAGAGGGTGGATCTGAGCTTTGGTGACGTGGCTGAATCAGAGGTGCTTATCAGGCTCAAGCGAGAACTTCTAAGTGATTGGACGGCTCCTTTGATACGAAGGCTTTTTTTCCCTCGTTTTGGGGTCGGTGGCAAGAACGCTCAGCGCCTGTCGCCGACCCCCTTCAGCTACTTCGGTAAGTCGACACATGTCTGTATGGAGGCCGAGGTTGAAGGGATTCGGTGTATGTTGTCGAAGTCGATAGGGACCTCGAGAGGATGACACGTGTCTGGGTAGAGGCCGAGATCGAAAGGGTTCGGCGTATGTTGTCGAAGTCGAGAGGGACCTCGAGAGGATGACATGTGTCTAGGTGGAGGCCGAGGTCGAAGGGGTTCGGCGTATGTTGCCCAGGTCGAAGGGGTTCGATGTATGTTGCCGTATGTCGAGAGGGACATCGAGAGGATGACATGTGTCTGGGATGACTGTTGACCGTTGACTGGTCAGAGCGTTTTCTCGTGTTTGGACGTCGGTGGCATGAATGCTCGGCACACGTTGCCGAAGTCCAAGAGAAAATTTTTCACATTTGGACGTCGGTGGAAAGACTGCTCGACACACGTTGCCGAGGTCCGAAAGATTTTTTCTCACGTTTGGACGTCGGTGGCAAGAGTGCTCAGCGCAGGTTGCCGAAGTCCAAGAGATCGATTTTTCTCGCAATTGGACGTCGGTGGCAAGAATGCTCGGTGCAGGTCGCCGAAGTCCAATAAAGATTTTTTCTCACGTTTGGACGTCGGTGGCAAGAGTGCTCGGCGCAGGTTGCCGAAGTTCAAGAGATTGATTTTTCTCGCATTTGGACGTCGGTGGCAAGAGCGCTCGGCACAGGTTGCGGAGGTCCAAGAGGTTGATTTTTCTCGTATTTGGACGTCGGTGGCAAGAATGCTCGACACAGGTCGCCGAAGTCCAAGAGATTGATTTTTCTCACATTTAGACGTCGGTGGCAAGAATGCTCGGTGCAGGTCACCGAAGTCCAAGAGAGAATTTTTTTTCACGTTTGGACGTCGATGGCAAGAGTGCTCGGCGCAGGTTGCCGAAGTCCAAGAGATTGATTTTTCTCGCATTTGGACATCGGTGGCAAGAGCGCTCGGCACAGTTGCCGAAGTCCAAGAGATTGGCACGTGGTGCATTAACTGTTTGACCGTTGACCAGTCAAAGGCCTGTTGAGTTTCTTGTCATCTTGTGGTTGATGGGTCGGGCTTTTGGATTTTTGAAGTCCGTTAGTCTCGATTTGTGTGCAGCTTCTATAAAACCTCACCCCCACTCACTTGTTCATTTATCTAGTTTTTACTCAGGCGACTAGTTTTCACTAGCGGGAGCTTCAGGCGAGAATTTACCGACTTCCAGTGATCTTTCCGACCGTCGCTGTCACCTCAAGGTAACTCAACACTTACTTTATTTTTTTAAAAAAATGTCTAGCTTTCCTCCGAGGCCAGAGACCTCCCTCCCTCTCACTGATGAGCCGACCTCGAACAAAGTTCCGTTAGTCGACAAAGGCAAAGCCGTAGAAGGGCCTTCTTCGGTCGTAGTGGAGACTATAGTTGAGAACCTACGGAGGATGGGGGAGTTCGACAGGATGCTCGGGATTTTGATCGGACTTCAGAGGGTTCGGGAACTGCCGGAGAAGCATGCCGAATGCATCATGTAAGGAATGGGGCGGAGCTTCGAAGAGAATGCCGTGAGGGAGACTTTGGAGGTTGACGATACCATCTCTACACTCAACGAGGTAGACCTGGCCTCAGTTCGGGAGTGCTTTCGGATCCCCGAGGAGTTCGAGCTGATGCTGCCTGGGCCTGGAGTGAGGGCCAATTCACCGAAGCCGGTGAATATGTGCTTTTGGCCGGTCGACGCTTTCATAGCCGGGGCATGACTGCCTCTACACCCCTTTGCTGTCGAGGTGTTGCGGTGGTTCCGGATCAGCCCAATTCAGCTCATACCGAATGGGTGGAGGGTGATCAACGAGTTCATCCTCCACTGTCAGGCGGCAGAGATCGAGCCGGATCTGAGAGTGCTCCGGACCCTATACCGACTTCACCAGCAGCAGAAGTCAGAGTTTAGGTTCTACCTGGCTCCGAGGTATGGCGCCCGGCTCGTGAGCTGTCCTGACTCGATAAAGAAATGGAGGGACCAGTATTTTCTCATACGGAGTCGAGAGCCGTGGAGCACCCCGATGACCTAGGTCGAAAAGGTGTCGAAGAGAGTGAAGAAGAGTCCGGTGCTTTACCCCAACGAAGAAGACAAGGTTCGAATTCTTCTCGACCGACCAAAGTTCGACTGGAGGGACCTGATCGAGGAGGTTCTCTTCAGGGGGGGGAGGCCCTGAGGAAGCGGAAGAGGGTCGTCTCAAAGGTGTCTTCTCCGAGACCGAAGATGGTTACCGCAGTTGTAGAGCATGCGGCTGCACCGGCCACTATCGTCCAGAGGCCACCGACCCCCGCGAAAACTTCGGCCTTGGCAGAGGTGGGGGCCTTCCCTTTAGTTAACGCTTTGGGTATGGAGGCCGCGCCTCTGACGGCCGAGGCCGAGGTATTCCTGACCAAGGAACACAAAAAGATCTTCGTCCCGGATTGGCAGGTCCGGAAGCTGGACGGGTTCCTCAGTGACTCGACATCGAGTATGCAGGCGGTTCGACTTCTCACGACGCTGAAGGACAGGGCCGCCATGGACGCCGGTGGAGTAGGAGACGACGCGCTCGAGATTGCTCGAGCTGTAGTATCAGTAAGCATTGCAGACTGGCTAGTTGTATACTTGTACTCTTTCTTAGTTCTCAATGCGACTGTTTTCTTTTTGCAGAAAACTTGCCACTTTGGTCTAATGGAAAATATGACCAAACTAGAGAAAGAGTTGAAGCAGGAGACGGATAGAGCTCGGGCAGAGAAGGCTCGGATCGCCAAGGAGCTCGAGCAACTGAAGGCCGAAGCCGAGGGGAAGACAATGAGGATGGAGTACCTCGTTGGTCTCATGGCAAAGCTCGAGGCCGACATCACCATTCTGCTCCAACAGAAGGAGTCGGCGGCAAAGGAGAGGAAGGAGGCCATCAAGGCTGCTAAGATCGTCGCCGCTAAGGAGGCCAAGGCCGAGGCGATGGAGAGGGTGCAGGGGTTCCTCGCGGTTAACATGGTGAAGGCCTACACCTGGGCCCTCGAGCAAGTGAAGGAGAGCTACCCCGAGGTGGACTGCTCCTGATGGCGCCTCTTCCCCGACCATGTCCTGGGATTCGGCGACGCATCCGAGGAAGGTGAAGAAGGAGACGACGACGTGGAGGTTGAGGTTGTCGAGCCCGAAGTGGAGACCGGCTTGGATGCCATGCCCTTGGCGATCGTTGCCGCCACGCATGGGTCGGAGCCTACAACGAGCGACAGCCGTGGCAAAGAGGTCCGGCCTTAACTTGTAATTCACAGTTTTGATAAGAAATGTACTGCCTAATCACGGACTGGCCACCGCTTGTAACTTTTGAATTTCAATGAAATGAAAACCTTTTGAAATCTTTTTGGCCAAGTGTTCATTGCAATTTATCTTATTTGCTCCCGAGTTGTCTTGTTGTGACTTCGTTTGAACTTAGTACCTTGGCTTTTTCAGATCGCCGAAGTATCTCAGTTAGTCAAAGTATCTGAGATTGCCGAATTGTCTCGAATCGGACCGGTCTTGGGATCACAAAGCTGGGCCTTGCTCGAACTTGAGAGAGGTTGTTTAAAGCCGAGTCAGAGTTGAACTACCTCAAGCTGATGTTGGCCCGTCACACCTCTGAGCTGAAACGGCTAAAGGAGAAGGCTCACAAAGTGCCCCCCGAAGGGGAGGAGACGTGCCCTTCGATGGACGTTATCCAGGGCTTAAGATTAAAATTTCTTCGTCAGTCTCTGTTCGAAGTCAGGGCTGAGAGAGATGGGCTGAAGAATGTGGTACTCAAGAAGGGCTTCGAGGCGGCACAACTTCAAAGGACTATCACCGAGGCTTCTCGCGCAGGTAGCTCGAGCCGAATGCCACGCCTGAAGATCAGAGTGACGGATGAGTCGCTGAAGGAACGGGTCGTAGAGCTAAAGGTCGAGAACCATCGGCTACGACGGCTTTCCAGGGGAGTAACAATAGGAGCACTTCCTACCCTCGAGGTGAGTATGCACAAGGGAGGTCGTTCAATGAGTTGGCGCTATGCTCGCCCCCCGTCGTGAGGCGCCCTGGTGATGCAAAGAGCGGAGTAGCTGGTTCGTCGAGCAGAGTGTCTGTTGGGGCAACACTTAGGCTCTCAGGTGCCGACAATGCAACTCGGCTGGCCGGTTTGGAGACCTCCATGGAAGTAAGGCCACAGCAATACGGTGCTCGCCGGTCTCGTTTGTCACTTAAAAGAAGCATCCCACTCCCTAGGAGGGGTTATGGCAGATTTTTCTAACTTTGTAATCTTTGTTTCGAATGAGTTGTAACTCGATGTAAAGATGAATTGTTGGTCTATAGTTAGAATTGTACCTCAAATTTTAATGAAATAGCGAACTCATTTCTCGAACTTGTGTGTTTTGTTATCGTTTGCAAGCATATCAACAGTTGTGGAACATCCCAGGTCGCCGGGTCCACGAGATTGATTTTTCTCGTATTTGGACGTCGGTATCAAGAATGCTCGGCACACGTCGCCGAAGTCCAAGGGATTTATTTTTCTTGTATTTGGACGTTGGTGGCAAGAATGCTCGGCACACGTTGCCGAAGTCCAAGAGATTGATTTTTCTCGCATTTGGACGTCGGGGGCAAGAATGCTCGGCGCACGTTGCCGGAGTCCAAGAGATTGATTTTTCTCACATTTGGACTTCGGTGGCAAGAACGCTCGGCGCATATTGCCGAAGTCCAAAAGGTTGATTTTTCTCATGTTTGGACGTCAGTGGCAAGAGCGCTCGGCACACGTTGCCGAAGTTCGGGAGATTAATTTTTCTCACGTTTGGACGTCGTCCGAGCTTGTCGTTAGAGAATGTCAATATCTGTGGGAGCAATTCTGAATGGTGAACCACTTCGTACTCGCTTAGAAGCAAGTAGTTGAGGCGGAATCGAACCAAGTGTTGGACTCTGAGCGTGTCGTTTAGGGAATGTCAACAGCTGTGGGAGCAATTCCGAATGGTGAACCACTTCGTACTCTCTTAGAAGTAAGTAGTTGAAGCAGAATCGAACTAAGTGTTGGACTCCGAGCATGTCGTTTAGGAAATGTCAACAGCTGTGGGAGCAATTTCGAATGGTGAACCACTTCGTACTCTCTTAGAAGCAAGTAGTTGAAGCGGAATTGAACCAAGTGTTGGACTCTGAGCTTGTTGTTTTTAGAGTTGGTGTACCGTACCGGACTTGACTCCACTGAACAACAACCAAAATCTCAACCGCCGGTAGTTAGGGCCCCACTCAATCTTTAAAAACTCTCAAAGCAAATCAACTAGATTATTAGACAAAGAATTCCTTGCAATCAACTCGCCTTTATTAAAGAATACTTGAGTGGCTGCTTCTGAGTTACAAGCCACTCTTACATTTTGAAACGAAAAATAACAAGGTAGATAAAAACACCCAATAAAAACTGCTCGACTCAGGAGTCGCTTGAAGTTGCTTGGAGCGGTGTTGCAACACCCTCTTGGTACTTCATTAAGTGGTCAGCATTCCAAGTCCTCGGTATTCTCCTGCCCCCCCCCCCCCCCCCCCCCCGGGTCTTTGAGTTGATACGCGCCTGGGCAAATAACTCGGGAGACCCTATATGGACCTTCCCAGTTGGATGCTAGCTTGCCCTTCTTACTTGGAAGAGAGATTAACAGCTTCCGGAGTACTAGGTCCCCCTCTTTAAGATTAGCCGGTCGGACTTTCTTATTGTAGGACTGGGTGATCCTACGTCGGTACGTCTCCTGTCCGATGGAAGTTCTTTCGCGGATCTCATCGATGTGGTCCAAACTGTTACGAAGCTGGTTCGCATTCTGCTCTTCATTGTAGGCGATCAATCGGGGCAAAGTTAGGCTGACCTCAAGGGGAATAATGGCTTCAGAGCCATAAGTGAGGTTGAAGGGGGACTCTCCTGTCGGAGTTCTCTTCGTGGTGCGGTAGCTCCATAGCACGTTGGGCAGCTGTTCGACCCATAATCCTTTGGTGGATTTATCGAGCCTCTTCTTCTGGCTGGTAGTAGTACAGGCCTTGGTCAGTCACAAATGAGGTCTTCGGGATGTCGGGAGGGAACATTCAGATCTTGTTATACCCCGAAAAGGCATCCATGAAGCTGAGGAGCTCATGGTCGGAGGTTGCATCGATCAGAGCATCGATTCTCAGAAGGGGCAATGGATCCTTCGGGCATGCCTCATTGAGGTCAGTAAAATCGATGCATATCCTCCAGCTCCCGTTAGGCTTTTTAACCATTACCACATTGGATAGCCATTCGGGGTAGTTCACCTCTTGGATGAATCGGGCGTTCAGGAGCTTCTCGACCTCTTCCTTGATCACTTGTTGGCGCTCGGGAGCGAATTTACGTCGCTTCTGCTGGACGGGCTTGACTCTCGGATACATTTATTTTTGTTTCATTTAATGGAATCCGAAACCCAAAGATATGCTTTTGGGGTTTGCGGTCTGGCTTTTGCACACCAAGTCCACATGGACTAATTGGTTAGCGGCTGAGGTCTTGGGTGCTGGTAGTGGGGTCACGGGTTCGAAACCCAGCGGCCGAAACTTTATATTTTTTGGGTTTTAGTGTTTTTAATGAGTTCTAATGCAATTAGAAAATTAGGAAAAAATTCTATTATTCCTATAAAATGAAATGGAATTTATTAAAAATAGTTTTAGAATTTTTCATGTATATTTTGAGAGATTAAAAGTGAAATTGAAGTAAAAATGAGCTGAGGACTTCAAATTAATTTATATAAAAGTATGACTTTGAAAGGTAAATTATTGTTATGTGAATTGATTCCCTTGGAAAGATTATACTTTTATTTTGGTGCAAGTAAAATTTGAGATAGTTGAGATATATTTTATGAGTTCAAATTGCTAATGAGATTTCAAGTGGTGAATTTATGTTCATGAAGAGAATTATTTCTTTTAAAGATTTTGAATGAATTAAGATTGAGAATAAACGAATCATGAATAGACATCGTTCATGTTGTGAATAAGTTGAGGATAAGAATACTTTGAGTTTAAGACATGATATTTTTATGAAGGGTATGAGTACCCATGGTTTCTTGTACATGAAAAGGTTGTGATTTAGAGTTTAGTAAGATCTCGGGTACCGGCATTGTCGAGATAAAAGAATTGAGTTATTTTTAAGATATAGCCACGGAGCTATCTCGGTTTTGTGATTAAGTCCGGTAGGGGGTTAAAGCTAACTCTAGGGGGTGTAATTGATTCATGAACTTAAGAATTTGGCACTTAAGTGAAGATGTAGTAAGATCTAGGCAAACGTAAGTGGGGCACTTTATATAGTCGGGCGGTGGGCTTGTTGCGGCGGTTCATCGGGACTATAGACCCAGTTGAGCGGTATACTCCGGGACTGTGGTTGCCTCGTAGGAGACGAGCTTTTATTTTAAATCCGGGACTATGCATAGTCGGACAGACAGTTTGTCGTACTCAATGTATATACCTATACCGGGGCTAGAGGGGCACTTGCGGGAGGTTTGCACGACGAGGAGTCTGTATAATAGTTGGGCGGGATATTTGTTGCGGCGGTTCTCCGGGACTGGGATCCGTACTCACGGAACGTCTCAACTTTGTCTTATTACTGAGTAGCTTTCATGGCGAAGGATTGAAACCTTTATTATAGAGTACGTAGGTGCTTGCCCTCAGACCTATGTAGTATGGGATGCATAGAATCCAAACAAGTATGCATTAGTGTCATCCTAGTATAAAATATCTGCATTAGGCATTAAGACATGGCATACACTTACATGTTTAGAGTAGTCACATTTCTACAATTTATTTCATTCAAGTTTGTGATTTGTTAAAATATTGAGATCGTTATACTATTCCGGCATAGAGAGAATAGTCGTGTATAACATTTCGTTGGTTGTAAGCAACTGACGTGCCCACAGCTTATTATCCATGAACTGGACTTTTTATGAAGAGTAAAGATGTTATGATGCTATTGAGTAATTACATTGATAAAGTTATACAAGTTGTATATTGTTTTCATTGTTGTATTTCATTTTCTCTTCCCTGTGTAAACAAAATATAAAGAACTCTGATGTATGTTGAAAAATTTAAATTTCCTTGTAAAATTGTACGAAGTGAAGTGTAAAAATTCTGTGGAATCTCGAATTTGGTCTTATTTGGAATTCGGGGCGTTACAGATGGTATCAGAGCCACGCTTAATTAGTAGTTCAAATTTATAAGGAACGACACCCTACAGTGGACATTAGAAGTGTGAGTTTAGCTTATAGAGATTTAAATATAGTTGATTTACATTTGTGTTGCTCTATACACTGATATTTTCTCTTTCCTTTTCCTATTGGATGGCTGGAGTCGTGAATGAAGTAGTTATTGAAACCTTCATCCATGATGCTTTCCTCGTATACATTGATGTGAGATTGTATGTGAGCAAGTTTTTCCTGGGTATCAGAGTGGCGCAGTGGAAGCGTGGTTGGTTGACCCTACATTCATGATACACTACACGTAATGATACACTACACGTATACTCACTTCCCTTTTAAATTGTTTTTTGTGGATTTTATCACAGTATTTTTTAACATTCAATATTTTTCAAATATTTTCTTATATTATTAAATCAATTGGATATTTATTATTTTTTCTATCTTCCTTAGTCTTGATCTTTTTGAATTTGTTTTATCTGTCTTTCAATCATAAAGATTTATTCTTCGTGTTTTTGTGTCACTTTATGTTTATCCGTTTACATTTGTTATTACTTTTCGTATTATTGCAACTATTATTTTCTTTATTTATTATTTATATTGTATTCTGAATTTTCTTATGTGCATTCATTTTATATGATTTGATTTTGTGATGCTATATTTTTCATTTTCTTATATTATCCCATATTTCAACATATTTTTAACAAGATTGAAATTTTCTACCCGTATAAATATGACATACCATTTTGTTTTATTGTCTACATTCGATACTATTGTTATTACATATTATTTGCTAATTTGTTTTGTTGTTAATCGATACTCATTAATTTTGTAGTTTTACGCTTCATCAATATAATACATACACTACTTAATTATTGTTTTTATTTGTGTTTTCATCTCGTGCATATGCTTTACACTATTTTCATCTTAATATTATAAATCATTTTCATTACTACAAATTTTTTATATTCTATATTTAAAGTCTATCTATTTTAATATTCTGTCGTTGTAATTTCCTACTTCATTTGCAACCTTTTCATCCACTTTTATATCACTGATTCAAACATAACACAATATTTTATTAAACATCCCAATATCCAAAAGTATATGGAATATTACATCTTTCCATCTTCCGTTTTGGTGCAACCTGATGTCGAGAGGGAAAATCTGCAACTAGACGTCAATGGAGGCAAACTGCAACTGGACGTCGGGGAGGCAAAGTCTGCAATCGAATGTCCAGAAGGTAAACTGCAATCGGATGTCGTAGAGAGCAATTCTGTAACTTGAAATCGTAGAGGCAAGCCTGCAATTGGACACCAATGAGGCGAACCTACATCAGAAAGTGATTGTCTACTTTGATAACCCCTATTTTGTTTTTCTATAATATTTACTTACCACTATCCTATTTTGTACTACCTTATACTATTTTCTAATATTTTACAACCTAGCATTATATTGCTTATACTAATTTCTATATTCATCCTACTTGTGTATTTACTATCTAATCTCAACTATCTTACCGTTTTCATCTTTATTTTGAATGCTTTCATGAGTAAGTATTTCATACCGCTTCATCATGTTTTATATTGCTACTAACTTATCTTAGATTTTGGTGTCTACTCACCTAACAAAAATAAAATTGATATTTCTAGTTTTTCTTCAATTCGTAAGTTATTTCTATATGATTAGTTTTCGCACTATTTCAATAATATGTTACTACTTTTACTACTAAGATGTTTTGTTTTGCTCCAACAAACTATTTATAATTTTCATACCATAATATTGTTTACTTCACCCCTATAAATTTTTCACCAATATACGTATATAAGTTTTGTATGTTGGTTTTCTTGTTCCACTTGACAATTCAAAAGTATTTTGATGTATGCCTTCTATATTTTTAATTATTCAAACCGTATGTATAATTATTATAATTACCTTACAAATTATTTTATGATATTAATTTGTCTATACTTTTAACTAAAATTTTATCCTCGTTTTTTTTCTTTCAAATTGTTATCCCATAGTTTTCTTTTAAATTGCCAATTCAATTTTTGTCATACGGTACCAATTCAGTTTTGCGATTTTATTCTATTGCTTATTACTTTAAAAGATTTTTACTACTACATCTACTTAGAAATTATCTATTGACTATGTTTTCTTTATTGTGATGTTTTTGAACTATTCCAAATTAATGACAAAGTTTATTTTTCTGTATGGAACTTCTTTCAATCTATCATATTTTTTGTGGTCATATTTATTTCCTTATGTTATTTTCCTGAGTTTTCTTATTTTGTTCTTATTAAATTTTGATACTCATAGTTTTCTTATAAAGAGTTCGTCTTGTTTTTCCTCGCTGCGTATTATTATACTACATTTATTTTTCTTAAAGTTACAGTTTTCTAAATACAATAATGATATTTTCTTTGGCGTGTACAAAATACAACCTTTATCCTAGCAATTCCAGAGACAGAACTATTCTAAGGGAGGAGAGTGTAACACCCCGCAAAATTAGAAATGATAATTTTGCCCTTGTGTGTTACGCACATGTATTTTGTACCATTACTGGTAATATTTATAACGTGTTTTCATTATGTATTGTGATTTCTAACTATTTATGCATTTCCCGTATATTTTATCCTATCTTTTTTTTATCCTATCTAAATCAACTAAAATATTAAATTTCAATCTCTGTATTTTTACGTGCTTTTTATGTGTTTTCGATGCACGTATTGATTTCGTATTCTTCCACTGCTACATGTGATATTTCTGTGTCTCAATTATTTATTTTATGTATTCAAATCCATTTTTTAAAACAGAAATTCATTTTTCCTTATATTGATTAAAATATTATTATACTATAATGCACGTGTTTCTACGTACATGGCATTTACGTCGTGAAACATATAAAATTAATAAATATATTTTCTTATATTGTATTTTTATTATCTTTAATATTTTTCCATTGATAAAAAGCGAATTTCATATTTTTATGTTTTTACGTGCGATGCAGGTGTTTGTTTCGATGCGCGCATTTGGGCGTATCCTTTCTCGAAATGAATTTCATAAAATGTGTGCGCATTTATTTTATTTTTTGCATGAAATATTATAAATTTTAAACTAATTTTTAAAGAGAAGTATAATATATAGCATATGTATATATATTAATAGATTGATGTAATTAAGTGTAATGTAATTGAAAAGGAATAGTGAATGGATTGAGGGGCCCACGGTTTCAAAGTGCATCATGGCTGCATGGGCTTGACTTGGTCAGCCTAGGCTTTGACATGGCATGGGTGAGTATGGTGGAGGGGGTCCCACGTGGTGTGTGCAGGCTGCATGCCACATTGTTTCTCCCACACGTGCATGCCAGATACTGCTGTTGTCTGCCAATACACACGTGGCATTAGTAATATGCATGAGATTAGGAGCTTGGCCGGAAGTGGAGTTAGAAAGATGAGGGGTTGGGGGTTAGAGTTTTGAAGAGGTGGAGATGTGAAGAGTTGGGAGTTATGGGAGTTAGGATTATGAAGAGTTGGAGAATTAAGTTGAGTAATTTATTAGGTGGATAATTTGCACTTTGGCCCTTTACCTTGTCCTATAAATACTCTAGTTGTTTCTTCTCATTTCACACTCAAAATAATAAACAAGAAATAGAGAGAGGAAAAAGAAAGTGAGAAAGTGTTCTTGTGCTTGGAGAAGCTTTTGCTAGGAGGAGAAGGACTAAGAGTGCTTGTTGGAGTTAGGAGCTAGAAGTTGTCTCTCCATCTTGATCGTTTATTCTTCATAAGAGGTGGGTGGTCTCTATATTTTCTAATTCATAGGTTGATCATGCTAGAACATGATAGTAATAATATAGATCAATTTGATGTGATGTGGGTGTCCTCTTACTTTCTAAATGTAGAAAAATGCATGCTAGTAATGATAAATGAGTAGTATGGATTGAATTTGATGTGATAATTCGACAACAAATCCATACTTTTATGTGTGCTATGAATTGTAGAAATTTTGATATGGTTAAAGAAACATATTGTCATCATGTTAATTAGAAAGGAGAAAAAGAGATAATGAGCTATGGTCATATATGCATGTTAATTCACAAGATGTAGGGACACTTGTTGAAATTTCCCTTGTAATAAAAAATGAATTTTTTATGAAATTGAATTAATATACACAGAATCATTTTAAAGAGATATAATATATTTTTCTATTAAAGAAATGAAACTTATTCATTCAAGAGAAGGAGATAAAACTTGAAATTTAGTGATTTGTCAATATATGAATTTTTTATATATATTCATGGGTTACTGTTAAAAGAAAATTTAGTTTAGATGAACTAATTATAATCTAATGAAAGATTAGATTGAATGAAAAAGAGAGTTTTATGAAAATAATAAAATGACAGAAAAGTTGAACAAAAGCATAATAGTATATTTTGATATCAGTAATCACACATGGACTATTTTGCTAGCCAGTGCACCACAGAGCACTACTATACTTGTAGGAGACCCTGGGTTCGAAACTTGTTGGATACATTTATTTTTGTTTCATTTAATGGAATTCGAAACCCAAATATATGCTTTTGGGGTATGCGGTCTGGCTTTTGGACACCAAGTCCACATAGACTAATTGGTTAGCGGCTGAGGTCTTAGGCGCTGGCTGTGTGGTCACGGGTTCGAAACCTAGCGGTCGAAACTTTATATTTTTTGGGTTTTAATGTTTTTAATGAGTTCTAATGCAATTAAAAAATTAGGGAAAAATTCTATTATTCCAATAAAATGAAATGGAATTTATTAAAAATAGTTTTAGAATTTTTCATGTATATTTTGAGAGATTAAAAGTGAAATTGAAGTAAAATTGAGTTGAGGACTTCAAATTAATTTATATAAAAGTATGACTTTGAAAGGTAAATTATTGTTATGTGAATTGATTCTCTTGGAAAGATTATACTTTTATTTTGGTGCGAGTAAAATTTGAGATGGTTGAGATATATTTTATGTGTTCAAATTGCTAATGAGATTTCAAGTGGTGAATTTATGTTCATGAAGAGAATTATTGCTTTTAAAGATTTTGAATGAATTAAGATTGAGAATCAAAGAATCATGAATGGACATCATTCAAGTTGTGAATAAGTTAAGGATAAGAATACTTTGAGTTTAAGACATGATATTTTTATGAAGGGTATGAGTACCCATGGTTTCTTGTACATGAAAAAGTTGTGATTTAGAGTTTAGTAAGACCTCGGGTACCGGCATTGTCGAGATTAAAGAATTGAGTTATCTTTGAGATATGGCCATGGAGCTATCTCGGTTTTGTGATTAAGTCGGGTAGGGGGTTAAAGCTAACTCTAGGGGTTGTAATTGATTCATGTCTTGAACTTAAGAATTAGGCACTTAAGTGGAGATGTAGTAAGACCTAGACAAACATAAGTGGGGCACTCTATATCGTCGGGCGGTGGGCTTGTTGCGGCCATTCATCAAGACTATAGACCCAGTCCGGCAGTGTACCCCGGGACTGTGGTTGCCTTGTGGGAGACGAGCTTTTATTTTAAATCCGGGACTATGCATAGTCGGGCGAATATTTTTCCGTACTCCATGTATATACGTATACCGGGGCTAAAGGGGCACTTGCGGGAGGTTCGCATGAAGAGAAGTCTGTATAACAGTCGGGCGGGGGATTTGTTGCGGCGGTTCTCCGGGAATGGGATCCGTACTCGTGGAACATCTTAACTTTGTCTTATTACTGAGTAGTTGTCATGGCAGGGATCGAACCTTTTATTGTGGAGTACGTAGGTGCTTGCCCTGGGACCTATGTAGTATGGAATGCATAGAATCTGAACAAGTATGCATTAGTGTCATCCTCGTATAAAATATCTGCATTAAGCATTAAGACATGACATACACTTACATGTTTAGAGTAGTCACATTTCTACAATTTATTTCTTTCATGTTTATGATTTATTAAAGTATTAAGATCGTTATACTGTTCGACATAGAGAGGATAACCGTGTATAACATTTCGTCGGTTGTAAGCAACTGACATGCCCACAACTTATTATCCAGGAACTGGACTTTTCATGAAGAAGTAAAGATGTTATGATGCTGTTGAGTAATTACATTGATAAAGTTGTACAAGTTGTATATTGTTTTCATTGTTGTGTTTCATTTTCTTTTCTGCTGTGTAAACAAAATGTAAAGAACTCTCATGTATGTTGAAAAGTTTAAATTTTGTTGTAAAATTGTACGAAGTGAAGTGTAAAGATCCGGTGCAATCTCGAATTCGGTCTTATTTGGAATTCGGGGCGTTACAAGATCTTGCGAGTATATCACCGGACTTTGTTCTCTCGACATTCCCTCCTTTACAGCCATTAGAGTCAGCCGAAATTCCGAGCAGTCCAGGATTCAGAGATCAACTAGTCGCTAAGAGGGCTATTGAGGAGTCCTTAGATGACTACCTAGAGATTGCTGCAGCCACTAAGTCAGCTAAGACAAGCGTCGGAGGTATAGGTTCTTTCCTAGCTTCTATTTTTAATTTCATGACTGATACTGAGATCTTTTATCTAGCTGAAACCTGTGGTCTTGTGGTTAATGATGTTGATAGAAACACCCTCCTCCTTAATCAAATTAGAGGATGGGAGACCAATAGGGTTATTCTTAACTTGAACTCGACGCCCAAAATGAGTCACATTCCCTCCCCTAGCCGTATTTAATGGAGGCTCTATTCTGGAACGTTAGAAGCCTCAATAGGCGGGACAAGCGAGAAATGGTTAAGGAAGTCATAGTCAGGTCAAAGGCTAACATTGTTGGTCTCCAAGAGACCAACTTTCACATATGTCTAGACTTAATAGAGTAGGGGGAACTCGAGTATCTGAATGGAGAATGTCCCCATCAGTTGGGGCATCTGGGGGCATCGCTCTGGATTTTAACCCCAACCTATTTTTTTGTCTAGACGAGCTCCACGGGCAATTTTCTTTGTCAGTAGTGCTTCAGCAAAAATCTGACGGGTGGACTCAATCGGTCACGGTGGTCTATGGACCGCATACTTCTGCATCTAGAACGACTTTCTGGACTGAACTAAGAGTGATCCAAGCACACTGGCTACACCCCTAGGTGGTGGGGGCGATTTTAACATTACTAGATTTGCCTCAGAATACAGAGGCAGAGGATCTAGTGACCCCGACAAGGAAGCATTTAATAAAGTCATCACGGACCCGGAATTGCGGACATCCCCATCTCTAATAGGCTCTTCACCTGGTCGAACATGCAAGCGGCGCCCATTTTAGCCAAGTTGGATAGGATTCTGGTCTCCACCGAATGGGAGGCCAAATTTTCGTTGTCATCGGCCAAATCACTCCCTAAACCAACATCAGATCACGTGCCTATTTTCTTAACCTCCGGGGAAGACCAACCCAGAAAACCATCAAAGTTTCGGTTCGAGAAAGCTTGGTTAGAAATCCAAGGCTTCCACCATATGGTCAACGAGAGTTGGTCTTGCCCGACAAAGGGTCAAGAGGCATTCGCTATATGGTGTGAAAAACTTAGTAGACTCAGGGGCAAGCTCAGGAAATGGAACCAGAACCGATATGTGCTGATTTGGAGAGCAAAGGAATCCCTTCTTGAAGGAATTGAGGAACTTGAGAAGATTGAAGAAACTAGGGATCTGCTGCAGGAAGAGCGGAATCGATTGCTCCAATTCAGATAGAAAATTGACCAACTCTACAAAATTGAGGAAATCAAATGGCAACAACGATCCAGAATTTCGTGGCTCAAAGAGGGAGACGCGAACACTGCATTCTTCCACCGAGTTGCCAGTGCCAGGCATAGATCTAACCTCATTTACTCGATTCACTCAGACTCCGGAATGGTACAAGGAGACGTTGTTATTAAGATGGCTTTCCAGTCCCACTTCAAGCGCCTCTTTGGGCACAAAGCAGACTTCAGAGTCCCTCTCCAACACGATTTCTGGCAAGACCAAGCAGGCAACTTCGGTCCTAGTTTGCAATCTCTCAAAGCACCCTTCACTGAGAAGGAGGTCTGGAAGGTGATCCAATAACTTGGAAAAGATAATGCTCCAGGTCCAGATGGTTTCCCGATACTATTCTATCAGATATTCTGGGAGGAAATCAATGGTGACTTGCTGAATGTGTTTGCAGACTTCTACGAACATAAACTCAAATTAGGGAGATTCAACTATGCGGAGGTTGTGCTGATTCCTAAGAAAGAAGACTCTCGACGAGTTAGAGACTTCCGCCCTATAAGCCTCCTTAACTGCTCGGTAAAGATCATTACCAAGACTCTCGCTAACAAACTGGGAAAGGTTATGGATGGTCTCATTAGTCAAGACCAGACGGGATTCATCAAAGGATGATGTATTCAGGATAGTATAGCAACGGCTGAAGAGACTATCCATCAATGCCACACCTCGAATTCTAAGAGCTACCTCCTAAAGCTAGATTTCGAGAAAGCCTATGACTTTGTTGAATGGAACTGTTTGTTGGAAGCGCTTGCTGGAAGAGGTTTTGGGGACAGATGGATTAGATGGATCCACATATGTCTTCCTACCAGCAGAACAGCAATTTTAGTAAATGGGGTATCAGGTCACCCATTCTCCTACAAACGAGGGCTCAGACAAGGCGATCCGCTCTCACCCTTTCTCTTTACCATAGTGGCAGACGTTCGAAGATCCATAATGGCTAAGTGCAGTAGAGCATGTTGGATCGTACCAGTGGCTAAGGGAGTCAATCGTCAAGATTGCTCTATACTCCAATATGCAGACGATACTCTTCAATTTGGCAATAGCAACCTAGGGGAAACTACCGTCTTCAAAGGAATTCTGTATTGCTTTGAAGCCTGGTCTGGCCTCAGGGTTAACTTCCACAAGAGTGCTCTCACCCCCATTGCCCTGACTCCAGCGGAGGCTCTTGAACATGCTACAATCCTCAATTGCTCCACCGAAAGTTTCCCCATTCAGTACCTTGGACTGCCGCTAAGCCCCGAGAAACTCAAAAAGGTGGATTGGCTACCCATTTTTGACTGGGTTGAGAAATGGCTAGCAGGCTGGAAAGGCAAAGCCCTATCCTTGGATGGGAGAGTCATGCTTATTAATGCAGTCCTCTTAAACCTCCCCACCTATTATCTCTCCTTCTTCGAAATGCCGCAATGGGTAATCTAAAGAATTGACCGGACTCGGAAACGTTTCTTATGGAAAGGGGCAGACCCGGACCGAGAAGGTTATCACCTCATTAGATGGGAGAAGGAGTGCATGAAAAAGATACATGGAAGCCTTGGTATAATTGATCTTGGAGATATGAACTTGGCACTACTGGGTAAATGGTGGTGGAAAGTATTCCATCCCAATAGAGAATGGTGGCAACAGTTTGTTCAGGGGTATATGCATGGGAATGGAACGAGAAATCTGGGCTTCAGGATAGGCCCGCGGGTTTCCTGGTTCTGGAAAGGCATCACTAAGGTCTATGAACCCTTCAATAGCTGTGTGCAGTCAGCTATTGGTAACGGCAGGCACACAGATTTTGGTAGGATAAGTGGTGTGCTGATCATACGCTCAGAAACTTGTTCCCCGATTTATGTGAACAGGCGACACAACCACATTGCACGGTGGCCGCAGCCTGAAAAAGAGGCGCCTAGAAACCTTCTTTCAAACAACCGCTTGACCTAGGTTCTCAGCTTAGACTAACGGAACTTTAGGCCTACACCAACAATGATGGAATTAGTTGCTCTCAGGGCCCCGATAAGAAATCTTGGGGATTGGAGAAGAACGGCAAGTTCACGGTTCGCTCCATATACAATTGCATCCATTTTAGGGGATGTATCCCAAAGTGGTCAGCCTTCATCTGGAGAACGAAAGCCCCGCTAAAAATCAAAGATTTCTTATGGTTGGTACTTAATGATGCAATCCTAACTAGAGAAAACCTCGCTAAGCATCAACAGAGTGTGGACTCTCAATGCGGGTTCTGCCACGTCACCTTGGAGAATAGAGACCACCTTTTTCTACAGTGTCCTAGGAGTAAAGCGGTACTCGTAGAGGTACTCAGCACCTAGGGATAACTCAATACCCTAGTACATACGAGGACTTGTGGGTAGGTCCAAAGTTCGCGACGGAGAGGGGTTCTATGAGAGAAGCGTGGTATATCGCTATCGCCGCAATGACCTGGGTTCTCTGGCTAGAGAGAAATAATCTTTACTTTCGTAGAACTTGCAATAGTATCTCTGGCAATTTGACTCATATTATGCATTTTATTTCATTTGGGCTAATGTGGCAGCAGCAGGTCCCAGGAGAAGGATTGCGAGTGTATTCCAGGTAGAGGAGTTTGATGATGAGGAGATCAAGATCGGGCCGACGATCGATTGATAGCCAGCATGGTATTCTTTGGTCTTTGATACCCACCACCCCAGGATTTGTTGGGAGGATATGATGTACTTCTTTGCGGCTACTCTATGTTTCTTTTGTCCCACCTCCCATGTTCGGGGTGGAGATTGTGTACTTTTGTTTTGTTTGTAGGATTTTGTAGTTGGCTCAATACTCTGAGTTTGTTTTATTAGTCACTTATTAATGAAACAGGGTGGCCAGACTCCACCTTTTCTTAAAATAAAAAAAAACTCTCTATGTACAATTGCGGCTTCAAAATAGCTATATTGAAAGCATATCTATATAATAAAATACAAAGAAAGCTATCAAGTGGCTCTCCTTCAATCCTCCCAAAATCAAAAGCCCATATCTAACCCCACAAAACACATCCCCCCCTCCCCAAGGTTTCCTCCCAAAACTCAAATTCAAATCCCCCAAAACAACTTCTTTATTTGTTTAATTAGCTCTCTTTCTCTCTCTCTCTCTCTCTCTCTCTCTCTCTCTCTCTCTCTCTCTCTCTCTCTCTCTCTCTCTCTATATATATATATATATATATATATATATATATATGGAAACATGGACTTTTATTTACAACTAATTATTGTCATACTATTTAAACTTTTGATTTACTGTTCACGAAGCTTTTCATATGTTGTATCGTTTTGAACAACTAATTATTGTCATACTATTTAAACTTTTGATTTACTGTTCACGAAGCTTTTCATATGTTGTATTGTTTTGAAGACGTGCCGTAGGCATGTGCCGATGGGCAAATCTAGTATATTTAAAAGAAGGGTGAAGGACCTATTGGCACGTAAAGTTTATGGTAATACTTTATACACACTTGAAGTTACGGTAATATCCCAATAGTATCTAAACTTCTTAAAATTGGACCTAAAGGTACTTGCCGTCCACTTCTGTTAGTTTTTTAAAAGTTAAGGGGTGAAATTACTTTTTTACCCCCCATGCCTTAATAATTCCTTTAAAAAAAAATTAAATTCCTAAAAATTCCTTTAAAATTCCCTTAAAATTTCCTTTAAAATTCTTTTTAAATTTCTTTAAAAATTCTTTAAAGTTTCCTTAAACATTCCTTAAAAATTTCTTAAAATTTCCTTTTAAATACCTTTAAAAATCTTTAAAATTTTCTTTATAATTACTTTAAAAATAGAACAAAAAACCTTCAAAATTGAGAGTCAATTTCTGCAACTGAGACTGCCAATTAAACCAAAAGTCCTTCAAAATTTCTTTAAAATTGTGTTCTCTAAATCCTTAACAGCAGCCATAGTTTGTTCAGAACAGAAAATCTTTAATCATCATATATCAGTATATCATAACATCAAGAAGAAATAAATTATTGAGAACCAACATAGAACAAAGAGTTTATTACATGACATGAAACAATCACTTAATCAATATTACATAACATGAAACAATTACATAACATGAAACAATTACACAATCAATAGCACAAAATAAAGCAAGCTGCTGCTGCTGTTTCTTCTTCTTATTCTGCTGCTGCTGCCAACCACAAAAAAAAGTTTCAGGAATAATCATATATTTATATGTACATAAAACTAAACAATGTATTAAATAATTACTAGTAGGCTCAGAACACAACTTTCAGCAAGGATTTATCAATTTTGCCAAATATTCAAGCATCAGTTCATCAAAGAGAGAAAAATGGTGTCACTAGGGCTGCAGTGAATTGTCATGACAACTAGTTCAAATGCAAAATAATCATCCCTCATATTTAGAGGGAGAGCATATAATGGTTTATGTTAAGGTCATGCTTCAAATCAGAAAATGCAGCAACTTGCTCAAAAATATAAATATACTTCAAATCATTTACCATACCAACTAGTTCATTAAAGCAATCATATAAGCATACTTCATTCAAGCAATCATATAAGTATACTACAAATTAGAAAATGCAACAAATTGCTAAAAAGTTCAAGCATCAATCACTAGGGCTGCATGTTAATGTCTTGTCAACTAGTCCAAATGCGTAAATAATCAAGCATTTACCATGCCAACTGGTTCATATACCATTGCAATACCATATGATCTAGTTTAAATCTTTGCTCTCTGTTATTATATGTAGTGAACTCTCTAGTGCTCTCTGTTAGATATAGGTAAATATTCAGTTGCGCACTCACTGTTGCGAAAAAAGAATGAATGAAAAATTGATTTACCCAAATCACAACTTGTGAGAATTTACAGAGAGCAACGGATTAACAAAGAGCAATGATTTCCTTACTCAAAACCAAAATAAGCACTATTCAGAACTAACAGAGAACAAAGGATCATTACTCAAAACCAAAATAAGTATCGATGTTCATTAAGTGATTGTCATCACTGCTTACTGTCACACACAAAAACAAGGCACCAAATTGTTAAATAAGAGCCTGAGAATCAAATACTTCCCCATCAGATCAAAGGAAACAACACAGTGGTCCAATAGCTACAATCTCTTTCATTATCTGCAAAAATATTTAAAATGCATGTTAATGTTAAGACCCACATTTACATATTAAACAAAGATACTCTCTCTTATAAGTAAAAAAAAAAAGACGAACAAAAATTACAAAAATTTATAGTCCTAGCATCTGAAAGTTCTGCATCTAGTTCAATTGCTCTTGCAAATTGCATGTTTCATTGATTGTTAAATGTCATTATATGTCATATATCAACATTAGTTAAAAGAACTAGATGGATTATTTTTTTCCCATGATAACAATACATGCATATGTAAACAAGTTTTAAGTTTAGAGGACAATACATACATGAATCAAATACTTCCCTGCCTGAGAATCAAATACATATAACGGCGCAGGTAACAAATTTCAACTTCAACTTGAAATGATTTAAAGATTATGTTTTTTATTTCATGAACAAAACAACATTCATACAACAACATTCATAAATACACCACATAACTAAGCATAAAAACGAGAATTGAAAAAAAAAAGCTCAAAAATTGAAAAAAAATACGTTATGATTAGTTACAGGAATTGAAAGAGTGAAGTGAGGTTGGGTTTCGTCGAAGGGGTAGGTGAGAGAAGAAGAAAGGAGCTTAGGGTTTCGGAGGCAAGAGAAGTGAGAGAGGACGTCGGGGGGTTCAGGTCGTTGAGAGCGTCAGGGGAGGAGCGTCGGGGAAAGAGCATCGAGGAAGAGGGGTCGAGGATCGTTGAGGGAGGATTTAGGATTAGGGTTTTGTTTTAGGATTTGGGATTTCGTTTTGGGATTTCGGGAGCGGGAGCTGAATAAATGAGAGAGGAAATAGATCAGGACTGCTGAAGATGAAGAAGAGGGAAATTTGATATTTTCACATGCCCGTTAAGAGGTTTATTCTATGAATATTCTACTAACTTAACTGAGAAAAAAATGGTGGGGACCCTTAGGTCCAAATGCTAAAAGTTTGGATGCTATTGGGGTATTATTTTTACTTTAGATGTGTATAGATAATTTCTATAAATTTTAGGTGTCAATAGATCAAAAACCCTTAAAATAAATATTATAACAATCGAATTAAAATAAATATTATAACAATCGAATACGCCTGATTGAAGAAGCGTTACAAGATGTTCAGTTCGGCTACAAATATCTATCTTAAAACTAAAAATAAGATAAAATAACACTTCATCATAAAAAAAAAAGATAAAATAACACTTTCTGTATGTATACGTCATTAGTATGACGTACAGAATCTGACATCAGATTAATGACATCAATATAAGATAAATATAGATGATCCAATTCTGACCACTACCTTAATTAGTAACAAGGCGCCATATCTTGCAGATGTGAAATTGGCGGACATTTATAATTGCCACTAACTCGTTAGAGCATCCACAGTCGTTTTCTATTTCTCCCATTTTTTCATATTATAGCAAACGGTGCGCTGCACTCGTTTGCTATAATTGTCATTTTTCCCATTCGTCTCAAATCTGTTTCTCAAATTTAAGAAACGAAAGTAAGAATTCTCAAATATAGAAGACAGGGAATCATATACCGTCCGAAGAATATAATAATTTTTTAATCGTATCAGACGGACGATCATATACCGTCTCTCCTATTTTATTAATTTTTTTTTTAAAAGGTCGGACGGGGAATGATACCCCGGACGGGGTATCAAACCCCGTCTCTCTCTTTTTTTTTTATTTGTTTAATTTGTTTTATTTTTTTTTAATAAAATGAACGGCCATGATGTAAGCGATAGAAAAAAAAAAAAAAATAGTGTGGGACGGGGACACATATCCCGTCCGGGGTATGATACCCCGTCCAGATTTTCAGGAGAGCAATTAATGCTGGCATTAGTTAGTGTGGTACTTTTAGTTAGTATATTAGGATTAGTTAGTATATTAATAGGTTAAGTTAGTATATTAATTAGGTTTAGTTAGTTTTATATTATTTAATTTAGTTAATTAATATAGTTTAATAGTTAATAAGTAATTAACTTTTTTTAATTTATTTGAAACGATCGGACGGGGTATGATACCCCGTCTCTCTAAAAAATAGAAAAAATATAGCAAACGACGACTGCAGTGAACGATTGTATTTGCTATTACTGTAGCTGCCATATTATACCAAATGAGAAAAACGACTGTGGATGCTCTTACTAATTACATGATTTGTTAACATTGATCCAACTAGTGTCACGTAATTTTTTGGAATTAACTAAAAGATGTTTGAATTTCCAGAATCTGAATAACACGTAGTTCTAGCATCGAAAAACAAAATTTTGTGAGTGCTAAAACCCCCTTACAGATAAGTGTTACTCCATCTCCATGCGTCCTAAAATATATGTTGTTCTACCTTTTTATTTTTTCCACAATATGTATGTTGAGTTTATTTCTTGCATATTATGTTAAATAAAAAGATGATGAAGCAAAAAAGGTCAAAGAGACAGGGTGAAAGCAAGTCATAGTAGTAGCAACAGGAACAGAGAAGGTTGCAGTCGACTGTGTAGTCGACCGCCCACCTTTCTGGTAATTCTGAGAGGGGGATAGTTGACGGCAAGACGTGTGTTGTCGATCGAGCGCAGCTAATGCGGATTTTGGGTTCGGGTCTAGGGGATTCGATTGAAGCTCAAACTTGCTTTTCAGGTTAGATCATGCGGCTCTTATCGTAGGATTATCTCTTCAGAAATATTTAATAGCTATTGTATCAAGATATCAAACTATGCTTTCTCTAGATCTCTATATAATCAACTATAACGGCTCAAATAACGATATGATTCTATTGAGTGTCATATAGGAGAAAGAGTATTTTATCTGAGAGGTGAGAGATTTCTGCATTATAAAGTAGTTCCAGTTAGGCTTAAGAGAGGGTTGTGGTGAGAATTATAATATTCTTTTTATATTCTCTAGTTAAATAACATATCGGTTCTTCCTCCCCCGGATTAAGGCGAAAGCCCCAACAGAGACAATTCTTATGTATTTTGTGTGATTGGTGTGATCTAGTATTTACTTGGTGATTTGTATTGATCGTGTTGAAGACTTAACAAGATTCTCTATAGAGAATAATTCTCTAACAATATATCGCTTTAGGTCTTCTAAGAAGATGTCTTTAACATTTTAATAGGTGCATTAACATATTTTTCATGAGATTTTCAATTTTGACCTTGTGTAGCCATTCCATTTTTGAATTTTTTCTATGGTGCAAACATTTAACTACCGTAACAATATTTAGATAGCCTCTTTAAATATGGACTTATTTTCTCTTTCTAGTCTATTAAGGTTATTTTTGTCATTTATTCTCATAAACAGTCTGTTAATTATGCCCCCAATATTTTGGCAGTTTGATTCCTTTTGGAAAAATAAACCATAGAATAAATTGGGTACATGATATGAGAAGTGAGCCTCATATTTGTACGAGAAAATTTTTTCATACAAAGTGAGGTGTCAAAACAAGAACCCTTAGATTATAAGTTTGTTCAAATGACTCATTTGCAAATTGCAGTAGAGAATCTTAACAACTAACATGAACCATGATGTTATTTAATAAACCTATAATCTAAAGATTCTTGTTTTGACACGTCGCTTTGTATGAGAAAAGTTTCTCATACAAATATGATGCTCACTTTTCTCACATGATATGGTACAATAAGAAATTAGAACCATTTGATCACATCAAAATGTGTCGGAATTTGATCTATGCGATATCATATAACATTTACCAATTTTCTTTTCTCCCTTTTTATCCTCTCAATCCCTTTCATCTTGTTCTTCCGGTATTCATATTATTCTCCTCCGCCGTAATTTAATTATTTTTTTTTTATAAAAAAACCTAAAAGTCCTAGAATGCCTTGAAATCCTATTTGTGGCTACCCTCCACTCCTCACCGCTGATCACCACATCCAACCATTCATATGACCACACACTGTTTGTCGCTCCCCTTGACGGTAAGGATATTGAGAGAGAAAAAAGATTGAAAGAGACAAACGTCAGCAAAATTAGGAAGGTGATATAAAATGACTAAAATGGACTTGGTGAATAGTCAGTTCCAAAATATAAGTCGTTGAAGATTTTTACACTCTTTTAAAGAAACAGTAAGATTAGTGTATTAGGAAATAAATATCCCTCTTAATTGAATTTATTAATTAACTTATTAATAGTGTTCTGATAAAAATGTCACCTTTTTTGTTTATTATGTTTTTTCCGAAAACTAAGCTCTCAAGGGTAGTGTTGCCGCTAAAAATAGGGGTTTAATCAAGGCCATCCAAATGGAGCACGAAACCCGAGGTTCAGGGGTGAAACGGTAATTTTACCTACAAAATAGGTCTGAAGCGGGTACTGGGTCTCCTTTTCGCAGATCCAGTAACCCGCAAACGGATCTACCACAACTAGGTGCGGGTTTCAACCCGCAACAAACCCGGTCCAGCAGGATAGAATTAGGGTCTCTGATTAATATTAATCAACAGCCCTGATTCATATCTATCCTTTCACTGGGGATTAGGGATTACATTCCTTATCTGTATACACAGGAATTACATGCCTAATCTGTTCCCTGAGACGCCTATAAATACCCCCCACCCATCTCCATTAAGAGGTAATCAATCTTTCACCAGTTTTAACGCTCTCTCATAGTCTTTCAGATTAACTGACTTGAGCGTCGGAGGGTGCGTCGCCGGGAACAGATTAGGCATGTAATTCCTGTGTATACAGATAAGGAATGTAATCCCTAATCCCCAGTGAAAGGATAGATATGAATCAGGACCGTTGATTAATATTAATCAGAGACCCTAATTCTATCCTGCTGGACCGGGTTTGTTGCGGGTTGAAACCCGCACCCAGTTGTGGTAGATCCGTTTGCGGGTTACTGGATCTGCGAAAAGGAGACCCAGTACCCGCTTCAGACCTGTTTTGTAGGTAAAATTACCGTTTCACCCCTGAACCTCGAGATTCGTGCTCCATTTGGATGGCCTTGATTAAACCCTATTTTTAGCCATATCACGAGCCCCCCACTCCTAAAGGCTGAGGTCAATCAGTCTTTGAGGAGTAGTTTGACTATTTTAGTGGCTATTGGAGTTGTATCGAAGTCCGAATGGGTGTTTTTGGAATCCCGAAGTGGGTGGTAAGGCGATTTCTTCTTCTTTCTTGAAGCCATATGGTATATCAAGTTTTTATCTATTTTTTTAGGCTATTTATCTAATTTCGCGATGCGTCAGCTAGTCGTTCGGGGGCTTTAGCCGTGCTTTCCAGGCAATAATTGTTCGTTCGGAGGCTTGGAAATATCCCCCAATTTTTTAATTATTTCCTGGAATTTTTAGCTAATTTTTCCGAATTTTTAGTAATTTTTCGCGATTTTTAGATAAATAAAATGATTTAAATAAATAAAAATCGATTTTTTAATATTTATTTATGGCGTGGCGTCATCAGAGCCCTCGATCAGGGCGGAGCGCGATTTTCGGAGAGATCAGACGGTCCCTGCTCCTCGGCGAGTTTTTCCGCCGTATACGAGGGTCGGTACCTCGGTACTTCGGCTCGGCTTGGTATCTCGAGGACCAGTTCCTCGGCTCGGATGGTCAGTGCCTTGGCTCGATGATTCCGAGGTATGTGGCATCATCTGAGCCGTCTATTTCAGCGCGGATCTCCATAAAACGCTATCTTGTCGTTTAGTGGGTATGGCCAAATCTGGGCCGTCCATCATGACGAGCGCGCTTTTTCACAAGATCCAACGGCTGATACGCGTCGGAGCGATTTTTTGCCATATTCGAGGGTCGGTACCCCGGCACCCCGGCTCGGAGGGTCTGTGCCTCGGCTCGGCTTGGTATCTCGAGGACCAGTGCCTCGGCTCGGATGGTCAGTGCCTCGGCTCGATGATTCCGAGGTACGTGGCATCATCTGAGCCGTCTATTTCAGCGCGGATCTCCATAAAACGCTATCTTGTCGTTTAGTGGACGTGGCCAAATGTGGGCCGCCCATCATGACGAGCGCGCTTTTTCACAAGATCCAACGGCTGATATGCGTCGGAGCAATTTTTGGCCATATACGAGGGTCGGTACCCCGGCACCTTGGCTCGGCGCGTCAGGGCTGTTTGGCCGAGGTGCTGAGTTGGATGTTTTGAAGGAAGTATCTCTTGAGGGTTCCACCCCTCTGTGCCCAGTAGCTCGGCTGCTCGACTGAGCTGTTCGGTAGCTCGACTGGGCGAGCCGGTGGCAGGCGTCTCGGAAGATACGCGTGGCCGGATCTGGGCCGTTCATCATGGCGCGCATCACGAGGATGGGGTTCAGATCACGAGAAAACGTTATCTTGTCGTTTTGTGGGCGTGGTACGATCTGAACCATCTATCAGATTCTGTCGTGAATTTTGAAGAGATCCGACGGTGACTTCGCCTCGGGACGATTTTTGGCCATATACGAGGGTCGGTACCCCGGCACCTCGGCTCGGCGCGTCAGGGCTGTTTGGCCGAGGTGCTGAGTTGGATGTTTTGAAGGAGCGTAGTAGTTCGGTTGCTCAGCCGAGCTATTCGATAGCTCGGCCCGGCAGACCGGTGGCCGAGTCGTTGACTTAGTATTTTGAAGAGTTTCTTGCTTCTCGTAACTTCGTAGCTCCTCCGCTTGTCGCTTTGGCTTCTTAGTGGGCTTTTTGCATTTTCCAAGGAGGCCCAACTTGTTAGGGGTTATAAGCTCTCACCCTCACTCTCGAGCTCATTTCTTACTTTTTACTCTCAAGTTTTTACTTTCGATCTCTAAGTTCTCTGCTAGTGGCGATTTTCTCTCCAAGGCGTTGCCGTTAGCTGTCGCGTGGGCCAGGCGATTTCCGGCGAGAGCACTCCGACCGTGAACGTCACTTCAAAAGGTCAGTTCACTTAGTCTAAATAATTTTTCTAGAGATGTCTCGAGTGAACTCGGGGAGTGGGGCCTCGTCCTCGGGCGATCATGGTGCCGAGGAGAGGAGGAGGTCGGAGATTCGGAGAAAGGGAAAACAGGTTGCCGAACCGTCTGTAGCCGAGACGAGGTAGGAGAAGAAGAAGAGGAGGGTGGAGACCCAATCTCCCGTGGTAGCGGTGATTGTGGAGAATCCAAAGCAAGCCCCCGAGATGGGACGATATCCTTCTGTCCTGTCCGGACATTCGGGGGTTAGGCAGTACAAGGGCGACCTGCTGGAGAAGGCGATCTATGGGAAGTCTAAGATCGTCGAGGAACCTAACCCGGCCCTTCCCATCGAAGCCGATGAGCTCATCTCGTTGTTGGCCGAGAAGGACCTACTTCGGGTTAGGACAGCCTTCGCCATCCCCCCGGAGTACAAGCTGATCCTCCCCGGTTCCGGGATGCGAGCGAACTCCAGGTTGCCGTCATCGGATATGTGTATGTTCGACGTCGACTCCTTGAATGCCGGGCTACGTTTCCCGCTGCACCCCTTCATTCTTGAGATCCTCGGCTGGTTCTACCTTGCACCGACCCAATTCATGCCGAACACGTGGCGCCACGTGAACGCCTTTTTGCTTCAGTGTCACCGAGCCGAAGTAGAGTCGGACTTAACAGTCTTCCGAGGCATGTATCGGATAAACAGGCAGCACAAGACGGAGTATCGGTACTATTTGGGGCCGAGGAAGGGGGTTAAGATTGTAGAGAACCTTGACTCAATTAAGGGTTGGAAGGAGAAGTATTTTATAGTCAGGGGTGAGGCGATTTGGCACATTCCGAGCCGGTGGAAAGTGGAGGTGCCGAAATTTGCGCGAGCCGACCCTGTACTGCTCGAGGCCGAGGAGGAGGTGGCGAGGAGGATAATGGCCCTCCCGCTGTTGAGTTGGAGGGATTTGACGGAGGAGGTGTTGTTCGGGTCCGGCCTAAGCCCCATCGACCCGAGTATGCTCCTGACATCTCATTTGTTTTCATTTTTCTTTCAAGTCTTTAGTTCGACTCGCTAACTCGTCTCTTTTTTTGTGGCTCGACGCAGAAGCAATGAAGATCGACTTCAACTCCATGATGGCCGACAGGTCCAAGTTGGCCGGGGGGAGGAAGAGGAAGAGGGCGGCCGCGGCTGCCTCGTCGACTCCGCCACCCACTGTCGCCTCGACCATCACCCCGCCCCCTCCGACTGTTGACGCGCCCTCGGAGGTTGTTGTTGTCGAGGAGCCCTTGTCTCCCGTGGCCCCTGGCGTGATCGAGGGGACCTTCGACGTGAACGCGGCGCTGTCGATCGAGGCACCACCGCTGACGAGGGATGCCGAGGAGATTCTGACCGAGCAGCACAAGCAGCTGTTCGTGCCGAATTGGCGAGTGAAGAACCATGACGGGTTCCTCGGCAATTCGCAAATGTCAGTGCAGGTCGTCAAGCACTTGGCGACCCCGAAGGATTGAGCCGCGCTAAAGGCGGGGACGGTGGGTGACGACACCTACGAGGTGGCTCAGTCACTCGTCTCGGTAAGTTTCTTGTTGCTAAGTTTTTTCCAAGTTTACTGCCCGGTTTGTTTAGCGTGCTCACCGTTAGTCTTCGCAGGCTACCTGTCACTTCGGCCATCTCCTCGAGACATTCGCCGAGCAGGAGAAGGAATTGAGGGCGGTGAGCGACAAAGACAGGTTGGCAAAGGTCCGGGCGGTCAAGGAACTCGAGGCCGAGCAGAGGAGAGCCGAGGCCTTGGAAGTCCGGGTGGCCGACCTTGTTGCCGACCTGGAGAAAGTCAAGGGGAGCCTCAAGGCAGAGTCTGCCAAGGCTGCCAAGGCCGCCGAGGAGCTGGCTGCGGCGACGAAGTCCTTGGCCGAAGAGAAGGCGGAGAAGAAGGCCCTGGCGACGAAGATCAGGGCTGAGGTGGAGAAGGAGGTCGAGGCCGAGGCGAAGAAGCACATGGCCGAGAACATGGAGCGGTCTTATCAAACGGCGCTCGACCATGTGCAAGAATGGATCCCTGGCTTCGAGCGGGTCGGCTACCGCCTGTGGCCAGGGTCGCCTTCAGGCGGTGAGGAGGAGGGCGAGGGCGACGAGGCCGAAGGAGAGGACGAGGAGGAAGAGGCCGAAGAGCCTGCGGCGGACGGCCGGGTCAAGGGGCGGATCGAGGGGCCATCCGTCGATGCACCCGTGGTCGACGCGACGAAGAAGGTGGACCCTTGATCCCCTCGTTAAGCTTTTTGTAGTTTTTGTTGTTTTTTCTTCCGAGCATTGTAACGCCTTTTGCGGACTGGCCACCGCTTTTTAATGAATGAAAAGTATTTTCTCTGAAATTTGTCAAAGTGTTTGGCTCGGTAGTGTAGTATTTTGACTCCGAAATTTGCCTAAGTGTTGGGCTCGGTAGTGTGGTATTTCAATGCCATCTCTTTCTTATTTCAGATTGCTGAGCAGACTCATAACACCTCGGCTGAACAGCGTCGAGCCGAGTTGTTCAAGCGGTCTCGGGAGGATCGTCTCGAGGGTGAGGTTCACTTGACAAGGAGGATACTTCACAACTTAGAGATTAGGCATAGCGAGGCTTTGGTCGAGCTGCACCACCTACGGATAGTCGAGGCCTAGCTATCTGCTAAGGAAGAGGAACTGGTGCGAGTTTCGGCCGAACGAGATGGCTTAGCGAAGAAGGTGGAAGAGCTGCAGAGGGTGACGGTCGACAAGAGTATCGAAGTGACCCACTTGCGCCGCGTTATATCCGACAGTGCCGAGTACCCCGGTTCGGCAAAACTTCCTCGGTTTAAGGTGATAGTGAAGGATGACACATTGAAGGATCGGATCGTCGAACTGGAGGAAGAAGTTGCTCGGCTCAAGCCTCAGCCGGTGAGGGCTAACGTCCGGAGCACCTCGTGCACTCACGAAGAGATCGAGCGAGGGATCACGTTCTATCAAGCGGCGAGCTGGACTCCTATCGTAGGCAGGTCAGCCGCCGACGCCCAAAGCGGTGTGGCGGTGTCTTCAAGCGGTGCTTCGGTTGGTGCAACAGTCAGGGTCAGCGGCGAGGAGGCATCTCGGTTCGTCGGACTGGAGACGAGCCCGGGGGTCAGGAAACGCCGACCCAAAGTGTCTCTGAACCGGAGCATACCCCTACCTCGGAAGTAGTAAATGGGTCGCGTCTTGTCGTTGTAACCCATTTGCAAGTTTTTGTTGTTGTAATCCACTTTGTAACTCTATCAAAGTTATTAATAGAATTGGAGTTGTTTCATCCGAACTATTCTCGGCTGTCTCCTTATTTGTGCTATAGTCGCGCTAACTAGAGTAGGCTCGAAACGAACCACGAGGCTGGTGTTCGCCTCGCCGAACCCCTTGGCCTCGAAACTCTCTTTTGTTGTGCTTCCGAACCGAGCCTGGTCCCTTCAGGTGCGGCTCGGTTCGGCTGCTAAGGCGCAATCGTTTATCGACTGCGGCCACGTGGCCTGATCATAGCTTGAAGACCGGGGTGACTTCCGCCGAGCGAAGTGAAGCGATCAGGGACATCTGATGTTTACACGAATCTTGAGGTGGGTCCATTTCCCAAAAAAACACTATCTTGTCGTTTTGTGGACACATGGCTGCACGAGATCCGCTCATCACGCCCTAGCACACTTTCTGAGATGATCTGACGGTGGTTTCTCCTCGGGTGGATTTTTTGCCATATACGAGGGTCGGTACCTCGTCCGCTCGGCTCGGCGGTAGCGGGGCAGGTTATGATCGGCATCTAACTCCGGCCCGTTTGAGGACGAGCCGGTGAGATAAAGTCGAGCCGAGTGCTGGACTCCGAACCATCGTGAGGTTAGTTTAAGGGATGCAGGAGCAGTTCCGAATGGCGAGCTACTTCTAGTCCGCTTAGGAGCGAACTTGCGAAGTAGAATCGAGCCAAGTGTTGGACTCCGATCCATTCAACGGCTGCAGGAGCAATTTCGAACGGCGATCTACTCCCGGCCCGTCTGCGGGCGAGCCGAGGAAGAAGAGTCGAGCCGAGTGCTGGACTCCGAACCATCGTGAGGTTAGTTTAAGGGATGCAGGAGCAGTTCCGAATGGTGAGCTACTTCTAGTCCACTTAGGAGCGAACTTGCGAAGTAGAATCGAGCCAAGTGTTGGACTCCGATCCATTCAACGGCCACAGAAGCAATTTCGAACGGCGATCTACTCCCGGCTCGTCTGTGGGCGAGCCGAGGAAGAAGAGTCGAGCCGAGTGCTGGACTCCGAACCATCGTGAGGTTAGTTTAAGGGATGCAGGAGCAGTTCCGAATGGCGAGCTACTTCTAGTCCGCTTAGGAGCGAACTTGCGAAGTAGAATCGAGCCAAGTGTTGGACTCCGATCCATTCAACGGCTGCAGGACCAATTTCGAACGGCGATCTACTCCCGGCTCGTCTGTGGGCGAGCCGAGGAAGATGAGTCGAGCCGAGTGCTGGACTCCGAACCATCGTGAGGTCAGTTTAAGGGATGCAGGAGCAGTTCCGAATGGCGAGCTACTTCTAGTCCGCTTAGGAGCGAACTTGCGAAGTAGAATCGAGCCAAGTGTTGGACTCCGATCCATTCAACGGCTGCCGGAGCAATTTCGAACAGCGATCTACTTTCGGCTCGTCTATGGGCGAGCCGAGGAAGAAGAGTCGAGCCGAGTGCTGGACTCCGAACCATTATGAGATTAGTTTAAGGGATGTGAAAGCAGTTTCGAATGGCGAGCTACTTCTAGTCCGCTTAGGAGCGAACTTGCGAAGTAGAATCGAGCCAAGTGTTGGACTCTGATCCATTCAACGGCTGCCGGAGAAATTTCGAACGGCGATCTACTTCCGGCTCGTCTATGGGCGAGTCGAGGAAGAAGAGTCGAGCCGAGTGCTAGACTCCGAACCATTGTGAGATTGAAAAATTAAAGGCAGAGAGGTGCGACAGTATAAAAAATATGAAAAACTTTATTTATTAATATCCAATGATCGGCTGCTTCTAAAGTTGCTAGCCGTTATTACAATGAAAAAATAAAGGAAAAATTACTACTAGTAACAGGAAGGGAATGGTTCGACATCTCGAGTTACTTAGAGGAGCGTAGTCGCTTTCTCTTGGTATTTCAAAAGATGGTCGGCATTCCAAGTCCTGGGAATTTCCCTGCCTTCAAGATCTTCTAGCTTGTATGCACCGGGGCGGATCACTTTCAAGATTTTGTATGGTCCCTCCCAATTCGGGGCCAGTTTGCCTTTCTGTCCGGGGAACGAGATGGCTAATTTTCGGAGGACTAGGTCCCCTTCTTTGAGGCCGGTTGGGCGGACTCTTTTGTTGTATGCGAGCTCAATTCTCCTTCGGTAACTTTATTGCCGTATGGCAGCTCTTTCTCGGATTTCGTCTATCAAGTCTAGGCTTGCTCTGAGCTCCCTGGCATTCTGCTCTTCTTCAAAGGCTATCAAACGAGGAGATGGTATACCAACTTCTAGGGGAATGAGGGCCTCGGACCCATAGGTGAGATTAAACGGGCTCTCGCCTGTTGGGGTCCGCTTCGTGGTGTGGTAATTCCACAGAACGTTCGGCAATTGATCGACCCACAAGCCCTTGGAGCACTTGTCTGGTCTTTTCTTGATGCCTGAGAGGATCTGTCGGTTGGCATTTTCGGCCTGGCCATTAGACTGGGGATGTGAGATGGAGGAGAAGCGGTGTTGTATGGCGAGGTCTTCACATAAGGCTCGGAAGGCGGCCCCGGCGAACTGCGTTTCATTATCTGTAACTATGACCCGGGGAACGCCGAATCGGCAGATCACATTCTTCCAAAAGAATTGAACGACTCTATGCTCGGTGACTGTAGCCAGGGGCTCGGCCTCTATCCACTTCGAGAAATAGTCGACTGCCACGACTAGAAACTTTAGCTGTCCGGGAGCTGGCGGAAACGGTCCTAGTAAATCCATCCCCCACATTGCGAAGGGGATCAGACTTGATAGGGAGGCGAGTGGCGCTTGTGGAAGGCGTCGGATGTCGGAGTATTTCTGGCAGGAGCTGCATTGCCGAACGTGTTGTTCGGCATCTCGTAGGAGAGTGGGCCAATAATACCCATAGTTCAACACTTTGCACGCTAGGGCTCTGGAGCCAGAATGAGCTCCGCCAATGCCCTCATGGAGCTCTTGCAAGGCATAGTCAGCTTGCCGGGAGGAGAGGCACCTTAGGTAGGGCCGACCGTCTACCTGGGTGAAGGAGCGTTTATACAGAATGCCTTCGATTAATACAAAACGCTCGGCTCGGGTTCTTATCCTTCGTGCTTCCTTCGGATCCTGGGGGAGGAGTCCGTCAGTTAGAAATTCGACGAGGGGCTTCTTCCAATTGTCTTCGAGGAGGACTGGCAGTGTTTCGACGGAGTCGAGCGCATCGTCCTCTATGCTCGGCTTCAGGAGAACTTCTATCAGAACAGTTTGTTCGAGGCCTTGAAGGGAAGAGGAGGCTAATTTGGATAGGGCATCGGCCTGAGCATTCTCTTCTCTGGGGATTCTGAGGATGAGGGCCTCCTCGAACAGGGCCATGAGGCTTTTCACTTTAGCCAAGTACTTAACCATCCTGTCATCACGGGCTTCATATTCGCCGAGGACCTGATTGACGACCAACTGAGAGTCGCTGAAGATCCGGAGGCGTTGTGCCCCCGCATTCCGGGCCATTCCAAGGCCGGCTATGAGTGCCTCGTATTCGGCCTCGTTGTTCGAGGCTTTGAAGTTTATACGGAGGGAATATTGGAGGACAAAGTCATCTGGGCCTGCCAGGATGACCCCTGCCCCTCTTCCCTCGTTACAAGAGGATCCGTCGACATAGACCGACCAGACGGGTGGTCCCTTCATTGCTTGCTCGGAGTCGGGGATAGTTGTTTCAACTATGAATTCGGCCAGTGCCTGAGCCTTGATCGCGGTCCGAGGCTGATAAGTTATATCATGTTGGCTCAGCTCGATCGACCACTTCATGAGGCGGCCGGAAGTCTCGGGCTTGTGAAGGACCTGTTTCAGCGGCTGGTCGGTAAGGACGACCACCGAATGGGACTGAAAGTAGGGTCGAAGCTTTCTCGCGGCCATTACCAGGGCATAGGCTATTTTCTCAATCTTCGGGTACCGGAGCTCGGCGTCCCGAAGCACTTTGCTGACATAGTAAATGGGCTTCTGAGCCCTTTCTTCTTCTCTGACTAAGACCGCACTAAGCATCTGTTCGGAAGCTGCCAGGTAGAGGTAGAGCGGTTCGCCGGGTATTGGTTTGCTAAGAAGAGGTGGATTGACGAGGTAAGCTTTCAGCTGGTCGAAGGAGTCTTGTTGCTGCTGCCCTCACTCAAATCCTTTAGCCCCCCTGAGGGCTTTGAAGAACGGGAGGCACTTCTCCCCGGACTTCGACAGAAAGCGCCCTATGGCAGCTAGGCGACCAGTCAACCTTTGAACTTCCTTGACATTTCTAGGAGGGGCCATGTCCAATATGGCCTTGATCTTTTCCGGATTTGCTTCAATTCCTCGTTGGCTAACCATGAAGCCGAGGAACTTCCCTGATGAGACGCCGAACGCACATTTGTTCGGGTTGAGTCTCATATTGTGCTTTCTCAAAACGTCAAATGCTTCTTGGAGGTCAGCCACATGATCAACGCCTCGAATGCTTTTCACAAGCATGTCATCGACGTACACTTCCATGTTCCGGCCGATCTGGGCCTGGAAAACCTTGTTGACGAGGCGTTGGTATGTCGCCCCTACATTCTTTAGGCCGAATGGCATGACTCTGTAGCAATAAAGGCCTTGGTCGGTTACAAAAGATGTCTTTGGGATATCCGGGGGGAACATTCTTATCTGATTGTAACCCGACAAAGCGTCCATGAAGCTGAGGAGCTCATGTCCCGAGGTTGCGTCAATCAGAGTGTCGATGCTCGGCAGAGGGAAGGGATCTTTGGGGCAGGCCTTGTTGAGGTCGGTGAAATCAATACAAATTCTCCACGTCCCGTTGGACTTCTTCACCATTACTACGTTTGACAGCCATTCAGGGTAATTTACCTCCTGTATGAATCGGGCCTTCAAAAGCTTGTCCACCTCCTCTTTTATAGCGAGCTGACGCTCGGGGGCGAATTTGCGCCTCTTCTGCTGAACCGGTTTGGACCCCGGATCAACACTCAGGCGGTGGACCAAGAGTTCTTCGGAGATACTGGGCATGTCTTCAGCTGACCATGCGAAGAGGTCTTGATTGCTCCGGATGCATTTTACGATATCTGAGTATAGGGCGGACGGTAGGGTCTTGCTCACGAAGAACTTGTGGGTCGGCTCTTGCTCCGAGAAGAGCACCTCCTCCAACTCGTCCGCCGGCTCGGAAGTTGGCCGAGCGGCATCTTGGGGAATTTCCAATGTTTCTAAAGAGAGGACGGGTCCGAGGGTAGAGGTCATATAACACTTGCGGGCCTGCTCCTGGTTGCCCCTTACTTCTCCTACTCCGGCCCGAGTGGGGAATTTCATTTTGAGATGATAGGCAGAAGGGACGGCTTCAAGGGCGGCTAGACCGGGCCGACCCAAAATGACATTGTAGGCTGCTGGGACATCTACGACCATGAAATCCATCGTCTCCGTGCGGGTAGTAGGAGTTTTGCCAGCTGTGACATCGAGGGTAATCACCCTTTCAATAGTCACCGGCACTCCTGTGAACCCATGGAGTGTGTAGCCGGCGGGCTTGAGTCTGTCTCGGGAGAGCTTCAGGCCCTTAAAAGCGTCGAGGAAGAGGATGTTGACGGAGCTGCCGTTATCTACTAAGATCCTCTCCACTTTGAAATTGGCCATGTGGAGACTGATGACTAGTGCGTCGCAATGAGAGGTGCGGACACCCTCGAGATCTTCATCAGAGAAGGTGACGGGCACTCCGAGGCCTTTGGGGGTAGGGGTGGTTCGGACTGAGTTGACTTCCCTGATAAATGCTTTTCGAGAGGAGTTCGAGGAGCCCCCCATTGGATCCCCATGGATGAGGTGGAGGACTCGCTCTTCCTCAAAGTCTAGCGTCTCTTCTCGTTCCGGACGCTTGTTAGCCCCCCGAGGCTGGGGTGGAAGTTCTGCTCGGTCCTTTTTTACAAATTTCGCCAGCTGCCCCCTCTGGATAAGGGCTTCGATCTCATTTCTCAACGCACGGCAGTTGTTGGTGTCATGCCCATGGTACCGGTGATAACGGCACCATTTCTTTTTATCTCTTCTTTTGGCAGGGGTATTCATCCTCGGAGCTGGAGGCAGGATCCCTTCTTTTTCAACTTCCATGAAGATGGCGGAGATGTTAGTGGAGAGGGGAGTGAACTTCTCAAATCTAGGAGGAGGTCGGCGCTGGCCGGCATTATCTTTCTGGAGCTTCTTGGCTCCCTCTTCTTCCGTCCCCTTCCTCTTAAACCCGGAGGTAGACCCCTCCCAGTTGGGTTGTTGCTCGGCCTCTTCGGCCCGGATATACTTTTCAGTGCGAAGGAGAAGGTCGGAAAAGTCATGAGGTGGTTTCTTGGCGAGGGAGGAGCGGAGGTTGGAATTGAGGATATTGGATTGAAATGCTACCGTAGCGACCGACTGGTCGAGGGATGCTATGGATCTGGCCTCAGCCGTGAACCTCTTCACGTAGTCTCTCAATTTTTCCCCCTTCTTCTGGTGGAGGTGCAATAGGGAGATGCTCGTCTTCTCGGCCCTTCGGCTGCTTACGAAATGTGTGACGAAGAGGGTTTCGAACTGTTCGAAGGAGAATATTGAGGAGGGGGCGTGTTGTGCAATCTAGATACCTAATTAAATAGATAAAACTAGACACAAATTATAAAAAACCTCGCAAGTGCACGAATCGTTAGAAAAGCGTAGCAATAGCAAGGGTCGATCCCACAGAGACTGTAGATTTTAACTTACTAATCAATAAAAAGAATAAAAATCATAAAGAGTTGTTTTGAGAGTCTAAAAGAAATAAAAAGATTAAACTAAAGTAAAAAGTGTTGAATCACAAATATCTCTTGAATAGTTGGGCTGTTGATCTCCACCAATAGTCAGTAATGCTTAGTTACCTTCTAAACTTACTTCTAATTACTCATGTTTGTTCTCTTTAAGGGCATGGTATCTACTCCTTAAAGTATTGTTTCCTTAGGCCAAGAATTAGGCATGGTATCTACTCTAATTCGTTTCTTTCATTAAGTGTTTAGCATGGTATCTACTAAGTTGTACTTAAAGAAAACATAAGATCAGTGGAAACGAACAAACACTCAAGGTTCTAGAAATTGGTATCAGATCTAGATCCCTTAAGTTGATTAAACCAAGAACCCCTAAAGATTCCCTTGTTACAAGTTATGGGCACGAGATACGGGTCGTCTCAATATGCTCATATAACAGATTCAGATTTCTAACTCACAAACTTGATAATATCAGATTTTGTATGGCAGTCGACTGGCTGTCACCTTCAGTCGACTGCTCTTATAACTTCTGAACAAGTTTGACTGTTATAAATCTATATCAATTCAATTAGATTCAATCAATAAGTAAAATAGAAGGATTCAGAAGAACATAGCATTACATAACTACGGTTTCAATCTACCCAACTATGAAATTAGTTCCACATAATAATACTTTTATTGCTTAACAAGTTCAAATACATGATCAACATAAAAGAATAGAGATGGAGAAAATAAACTAATGAAGTCCGGCAATAAGGTCGACTGGCTGTCACCCAGTCGACTGCCTTCGAATACTGGATCTCTTCTCTCCTTCCTCGATGTTGATAGAATGATGCTCTGGTTTGAAGTCTTGATGTGGTTGTTGGTGGTGATGGATCAAGAGATCATGAATAATGCTTCTTTTCTCATATTTATAGAACACGGCTGTGAATTAGGGTTTTGCACTTTTTCAGGAAAGTCCTTCTTTATTTGATTTGGTGATTTATTTCTTTCTCTTTTCTTCTTTCCTTCCTTATCTGTTCACCACGTGCTCTTGGAAATCCCCAGTCTCTAGATTTGATTTGTTATTCGCATAAAATCTGGATTCCAATAGATTTGAAATTAGATTTGGATGAATCTTCGAATATCTTATCTTTTGACTCTGCCGTCGATCAGTCGACTGGCTTTGAATATAAGTCGACTGTGTCGAGACTTCAGAAGATTTCTTAATTGATTAGCCCAGTCGACTGATGTTGGAGTAAGTCGACTGTGCCGAGCAGCTGTGTAAACTTGATTTCCTCTGTCCAGTCACCTGTTAGCATGATCAGTCGACTGATTTCTTCAGTTTCTTGTGTATCATCCTTATAATCCTGAATTTACTTCGTTTTGCTGTTTTAGGCTGTTTCCTGTGGAAAAGAGAAAAGAAGAGTAAAATACCACATATAGAGCATTTAAATGTCTAATTGCACTAAGATTATTGCTCTAAAAAGTGAATAATATTTGGTTCATCAGGGCGAGACGAGAATACCACTCTCGGGCTGGTCCTTTGAGAGTTGCGGGGAAGGTTTTGCAGAGGAGGGCATCAGAAGCTTGATGTAGGAGCATCAGGGTCTTAAAACTTTCAATGTGATCAACTGGATCGGTTTCCCCGGTGTAAGTCTCAAATTGGGGAGGTTTGAAGCCGAACGGGACAGGTGCATCCACTATGGTTCGGGAGAAAGAGGGTCGGCTAGGACGTAGGGTCCTCCCCCTGAGCTCTTCTTCTCGGTTTATCTGACCCAGGCGTCTTTCTACTTCATGAAGACGGCGGTTCATGGTGTCATCTCTCCGACGATAATCTGCCGAGCCACGAGACTCGTCTTCGTATGAGGGAGAGCGAGGGCTGCGGCGATGGTAACTTCGGGAGCGGCGAGGACTTGGGGTACGCCGGGAGTTTCTAGGAGCAGGATGAGGAGATGGGGACCGTCGGTGAGGGCTTCGGACTGGAGGAGGGGATGGTACCTTCGGCTCATTAGGATTTTGACGAAGGTTGAGAGCCTACAGGAACTCGGCATGGGTGATTGGTGCCTCATTGTTCCTGGGCTGTTACCGGCCTGCGGGAGAGTGCCTTCTTCGGTAATGATCGGGGGACTCCTTCCTCCCTCTGCGGACGGGGGACCTGTGGTACCGGTGGCGAGGAGACCGTTCGCCCGGATAGTGTTGGCGGGAGGCTCCCTCTCGGGCCCGTTTTTCTTCCAGATGGCGGCGGAGATCATCCTCTTTCTGGCAGTTAGGGGCTGTATTGTGGCGACCAGAGGCTCGGGGGTGATGGGAGGCCATAGAGTCAGTGGAGGCGTTGCGGATGGAGACCTGTTCTTGATGAAGGGGTTGTTTCTGAGGGTTAGGACCCTTTGGATCAGGAGGGGGATGGTTCTGTTGGAGCGGGTCTTCCGTCGTAGGGGGAAGCTGCCCTTGTTGTTGAGCAGGATTGTTGGGAACTTCTTGTTGCTGATCAGGGTTGGGTCCTCGGTTGGACCCCCTTGATCTGACTTTCCGAGGTGGCATGGCTGGAGAAAACCTGTTTTCGGGGAAGAGGGGAGGTTCCTATTCGTTAGTTTCCCACAGACGGTGCCAATCTGTTGCCGCTAAATTTGGTGTGGGGGCAAACAGATAGAATTTGTGGATCCTTAGGGAAACTGAATAGTAAACCTGTATACCTGTTCCGTGGGCTTCGATCGTCACTCCCGCCGTACATTTGCAAAAAGTGCGAGACACCGGGGTTGTTCCCGGCGACGCACCCTCCGACGCTCAAGTCAGTTAATCTGAAAGACTATGAGAGAGCGTTAAAACTGGTGAAAGATTGATTACCTCTTAATGGAGATGGGTGGGGGGTATTTATAGGTGTCTCAGGGAACAGATTAGGCATGTAATTCCTGTGTATACAGATAAGGAATGTAATCCCTAATCCCCAGTGAAAGGATAGATATAAATCAGGGCCGTTGATTAATATTAATCAGAGACCCTAATTCTATCCTGCTGGACCGGGTTTGTTGCGGGTTGAAACCCGCACCCAGTTGTGGTAGATCCGTTTGCGGGTTACTGGATCTGCGAAAAGGAGACCCAGTACCCGCTTCAGACCTGTTTTGTAGGTAAAATTACTGTTTCACCCCTGAACCTCGGGATTCGTGCTCCATTTGGACGGCCTTGATTAAACCCCTATTTTTAGCCATATCAAGTAGTATTGGTAGTTTTACTAAAAAATTAATTAGTACACTCCCTACTCATGTTCTGTTTGATTCCAGTGCTACCCACTCCTTCGTTTCTTTCTGCTTCGTTGATTGGCACCGTTTGGACATTTCAAGAGCTCTACGAACCAGAAGGATAGTGTACTAGAGTCGATGTTCACTGATAGTGAAGTTGCACTCATGGTTGTGGGGGATTTTCTTGATATCTTTCTAGAAGAATTGCCCAGATTGCCATCAAACCGAGTTGTGGGATTCAGTATCGAAGTTCAACCGAGTACGACACCAATCTCGAAGAGTCCGTACCGAAGGGCACCAGTTGAGTTGGCCGAACTGAAGGTACAAGTCTAAGAGTTATTGGATAGGGGTTCTATCAGGCCAAGTGTTTTGCCTTGGGGAGCCCCGATTTTTTTCGTCAATAAGAAGGATGGTAGTGGCAGACTCTGCATTGATTATTGAGAACTGAATAATGTCACCTTGAAGAACCGATACCCACTGTCGAGGATTAACGATCTGTTTAATCAACTTGGAGGTGCATCCATTTCCTAAAAGTTGGACCTTTGTTCTAGTTGCCATCAGGTTAAAGTGAAGACCGAGGTTATTCAGAAGACGGCGTTTCGCACGAGATATGGACATTACGAGTTCTTAGTGATGCCATTTGGAGTTACCAATGCACTAGCTGTATTCATAGCCTGACGAACAGGGTGTTCTCGCCCTTTTTGTACAAAATTTTGGTGGTGTTCATCGACGACATCCTCGTGTATTCTCAGAATTGGGAGGATCATGCAAAGCATTTGAGAGTGGTCTTGCAGACTTTGAGGAAGAATCATGTCACGCCCCACTTCCCAAAATATGGAATTACGAGCCCGTGACGAAGGCCCAACGAATGATTTTAATATCATCCATAAGTTGTACCAGTCTTAACTCAACAATATGAAAAGAAATAATCACAACCACGCAGAAAACATAATCACATAAACGAGAATAGAATTCAAAAACCAAATTTGAAATACAAGAACTTACCAAATAGTTCGAGAATATGCAATACAGTAATAGTTCGACGAGTTCCTTTTAGTTACCCATCACTGTACCTGTATAACATAACTCAAAAAGAAGAGGAAGAGAACCCGTTAGAGCAAACATCGGCCGACAAGTAGTAGGAAGCAGTAAAATAGAAAATAATGGACTATATAACAAGAATAGAAATTGGAACGATATCGGAGTCAATAAATGATAAACGGTAACAAAATCAAAAGTTGATAATCAATAATTCAGAAATCAGGAATCAATGTTTAATAACCAGTATTCAGTATTAGTGTCAATGTTCAGTGTTCCTTTATGTCTATAAGTCTTTTATCAATTCTAACTAATGTAGCACTTCATGCGTCCTATCTATTTACTGCATGGTTGTTACATGCAAATAAATTACGTTTAGACTTAGTGGTGAATTTTATAGGGCGGTGTACTTAGGTATCATTATATCATGTCTTGTAATCAGGTAATGGGTTCTAGAGGTGCCCCCCGTCAGCCCCTGACATGACACTTAGTTCTACGTGACAATTAGTTTCATTTAACTGGTAAACAGGAAAACCGATAAACACATTCATGAATCATGTAATCATTTAATGGGTTATAGAGGTGGCCTCCGTAGGTTCTAGTGGTGGCTCCCGTCAATTTCTGACGTGGCACTTAGTTCTACATGGCACTTAGTTCCATGTAATGGATTCTAGAGGTGGCCCCCGTTAATTCCTGACGTGGCACTTAGTTTTACGTGGCACTTAGTTCCATTTAACTTGTAAACATGGGAAACACGGGCCCCATTCCGAATACACTTACCTATATTGTCCACTACTATGCAACACTAATAAGTATTTTGTTGGACCTTCCTCTCTAGAAGGTTTGCCCTTTTCCTATTTTGTTTTTATTTTTTTTAAAATTCTCTTTTAATTTCAGTGTTGCATATCATTATAGTATATGAACTCCACCATCTAAGCAAAGGCCTATTTCGGCTAGTCACGAGCTTGGGTATTCTATGAACTTTAATTGCGTGCCTTGTTTTTTCTATGGACATTTAAGAGTACAGGATGTGCAATAACATGTGATTTCCCCCACAAAAAGGATGGTCTTTTGTTGTAAAGCTTTTATACAACATGCGTGTTAGTCTATATGCAAAATATGAACTGATAAGTTCTGTACTGTAAAAGAAATAATCTTTTGCAGTGTTCTTGCTTAATGTGCACCTCTTTGTTTACTCTTGAAGTTAGCTATTGGTGAAGTTTTCTTGCCTTCTTTTTCTTTGTACAGTGTCATTTACATTTAAGAGATGCATGACCAATGACATGTGATTTTTGCCCAAAAAGACGGTGTTTTGTTCTAAAGCTTTTATACAACATGGATGTCGATCTAAATTCAAAATATGAACTGGGTTCCTTATGAGTTGTAAAGTTTTTTGTTTGGGAACTTTTTGGTCATATGCATTGTGGTTTACTTCTATGTTTGGAGGTTTCTTCGTAACATTATTTCTAGGAACATTTTTCTTGCGATTATGAGACTTGGCAAATTTCATTGTGCTTGCATTTACATAGAACATGGTGCTTTTTCTAGTCTAGTTTATTCTTTTGAGGCGATGATGATAATTGATATATATATTAAGCTCTAATGTTTGCAAAATTTGTCGGGTCTTTTTATTTGAAAAGGGAAGTAAAACCAAAATCGTTTCTCTTTGCTAACTCGATCTTATCTACAACATTGGCATGGCAACTTGGCAACTGTAATGTTTGCAACCAAATGTTTGGAGAAAAATAAAGAGAAAGCATTGAAAAGAAGAATATTAATCATATATCGAATTCAAGATAAATTTGAGCCTCCGTCGTTCTATCTCATTTTCGCAAATTTTTCTCTCTCCGTATATTCTCCTTATTCAACTTATTTAGCATGCTGGGGGGGGGGGGGGGGGGGGGATTTGGGGGGAGGGAAGGTTTCACTACCGGCAATAGCTTTGAATTTTGCTCTTTGTGAACGTCGCCGACTCCAAGATTGCCTCAAAGACAAAGGAAAATTGCGTCGATCAATACATGTTTATTTCTCAAATTTCACTTTGATATTTGTTTGCCCTTTTTTCATCTCTATGTGTGTGTTGTTGTTGCTCTGAGTTTAATTTATTGGGTTTTGTTTGTTTATAGGGGTTGGGTATTTGAAGGGATGAGAACGAGGCGATGGCAATGGAAAAGGGGTGCATGTTGTTTGATGGAATTTACCTAACTTTGAATATCTATCTCCGGTAAAAAGATGACTCTTTTATTCATAATCCTAATTTGCATTTTTATTTACTAAATTAATATTGTTTATGATTTACGGACATAGATGAGTAGTTTTTACTAGAATGCAATTTCCATTTGAGCTCTTTCATGTGGTTTACTGCTTTCTATATATATTCGTTGGATAGTATGAATATATTTCTGCTAAAATCCCTTTTAAAGTAGTTTCACATCATCTATCATCTATACTCTATTAACAAGTTAGTACATCATTTCCACAGACCAACTGCTATTCTACAGCTTGGAATTTATCGATTGACAAATAGAGCAACTGTTCCTCTACGTACCCTGCATAATATGATTAATGCGAGTGATTGTCGTGTGGATCCTATGCACATCCACGTACTTTCTTGAACCTGCGCATACAACCAAATTTCTTTCACTACTATAGTTCTAAACTATATATATCCTTTAAAGTTTGAACACGAGGAAGCAGACAATATATTGGACATGGTACGCAAAAACATAAAATTCAAAAAACATAAAATTGTAATAATGTTTGTTTTTCTAGATATCTTATTTTTTTTACTTTCTTGATGTTTCATGTAGTAGTATTGTATACAGTATGAAGATACAACAGAACGACTATATTTATAAATATTGTTGTTGGTTTGTATTGTTTTCATTCCATTTTTTTTTTACCATTTTCATTTCTTCAAAACCGAGAATGAATTATTTACTCCTTACAAATGAAGAATAGCAGCCGCCCTGCCCATGGAGCTGTGGTAGATGTTGATGAAATTGCATACCTTAAATATGCTTTCAGTTCATGATTCATTTTGACTATTCATTACTTACGATTCTCCTATTTTTGTTTACAGCATTGTTGTTTGCAACCGCATGAATATTTTGTTGTATCAAATTGATCTAGATTTTGTGGCTGCATATATGATTCTGACTTCCATTTTAGGTGCATTTCAATTTACACAACTCTTTTTCTTCTTTCTTCGGCGGCTATATAGGTTGCGTGTCATCCGTTATACATAAGAATTATAACAGCTAGAGTTTTTGGTTTTCCATAAATCAAGATTCATATCAGGGGTTAATCTTTTAGTAACAAAGTTAGATTTTCAGGTCATCTAAATGCACTGTATCCCATATTTCAGTTTATAGTTGATGGAAACTATCTTCATTCTTTGTGTGTTCCTTCAAGCTCCGATTCCCAAACCCTAACCTTAAAAATCCCTCAAACCCACCAAATCCTAACCCTAATTCCCCCCGTGGATTTCCAATCCAACCTCCTTCGACACCGCCTCCCAACCTGCCACCGCCGCCAGCGACCCTACACCTTCATCGACTTCCACTCCCAGGCCGACACCGACTCCACTACCTACTCCTGCTCCTTATCTTATCATTCGTCATATGAACTCTACTCCATTTGATTAGGTAATGTTCATATTTATCTATTTTCTGTAGAGTTAATTCTTTTTACTAGAATCCGTTTTTTCAATATTTTGTTGTTCGTTAGAATGAGTGTAGCAGATTTTACATGTCAGCTATTTACTGAAATTATTTATAGGTACATTGATAGGATGGTTGCCGTATTCCATTTTTGGTTTTGTTTTTCGTGCTATTTCAGATATATTTCTTTAAATATATATGTGATTTCGTTTTGATAATTCTAATCAAGCTCCCAAGTTTGCCATAAGCTCAAACAGACAAACACAGCCAACTCACAAACACACAAACACACCTACACATAAGATTTCGAGTAACCCCGTTGTTCATGGACTTTGATTATAAGTGCATTTCAACTTTTATACAATTATTTTTTCTTCTTCCTTCGTCGGATAACCAATTGTTCGGATCATGGTCCAAGGTCCGTGCTTGCGCATGCGCGGGGTTACTTGCTAGTATACTTAAAAGTCTGTAGGGCTGCGAAAATTCCGCCCTTTTCTATTTTGAAAAATCTGTGGAAATACGAAATGTCTTCTCTGTCTGATATAATCACGACAATTGTTCGGTGTATGACTTTTTGAGAATCTTGTGGACCTAGGAGTGTTATTAGTACTCTGATTTATACCAAGTGTAGACTTTGTCACTATGGGTAGGGGTGGCATCGGGGCCGATCTCACCCGGGCCCAGCCCGGCCCGACCTGCATAAGAGCGGGCTGACTCGACCCCAAACCACCAAAATACTCGGTCTGGTCAGGGCCAAGAAAATGGCCATCGAAACCCATGCCTACCCGGCCTGCTAGCAGCCCGGCCCGGTTCGAAACGGGACCGGGTTGGTCCGGCCCGGGCTAACCCGCAGGCCGCCATTTTTTTTGTTTTTTTTTTTCTTGTAAAATATATGTATAGAAGTATATATATATTGCAAAATATATGTATACATGTATATATGCATATAGTTATACTCTAAAATACTTTTAAAAATTATAAAAAATGAGTGTGAACATCAAAATTAATTGATCACAACTCATTACTCAATTTGTCACCCCCCATCCAACCAATTTATAGCCAACTCCACATCCTCACTTCTCTCATCTCATCAATATAGGACTAAAAGTTTTCTACTTCAAATGGTCTTAGTTATATATATCTCTATTATCAAACTTTTTATGAAATATAGTTTTAGGTTGGATTTTTTGGCTAGTGCAGGTAAATTAGTGCATTGAGTTTGGTTGGTCGCGGGTTCCATCCTGAGAGGGCTCAGTTGATTTTATTTTTGAATAAATTAATCACTTTTCTTGACCAAATCGATTTTTAGCTGTTGCCTCTTTCTTTTATTTTTATTTTTATTTTTATATTGTAATTTGATCATATTTGTATGAAATATTATTTACCTATTTAATTATATTTGAAATTTTGTAATTCATTAAAATAATTTAATTTATGAATCTCTCTTTTATCTATATATTCTTATAATTGTTGTCTTAATTCACCATTTCCCTTTATCTTTATACTCTTAAAAAAAACACGTGAAAACCCGCCTACCTTTGAGCTTCGAGTTTGCCTCCAATAATTAATATATATATATATAATAGATTTGCCCGTGGGCACGTCCCTACGGCACGTCTTCAGAATGATACAACATATGAAAAGCCTTGTAAACAGTAAATCAACAATTATATAGCTCAAGTTTGAATAGTATATATATATATACTAGATTTTCCCGTGGGCACGTGCCTATGGCACGTCTTCAGAATGATACAACATATGAAAAGCCTTGTAAACAGCAAATCAACAATTATATAGCTCAAGGTTGAATAGTATGACAATAATAAGTTGTAAATAAGAGTCCATGTTTTCATTAGTTTATATGCTGAAAAATAATTATAAATTGGGTTATAAAAGTCCATGTTTTCATATATATATATATATATATATATATATATATATATATATATATATATATATATATAGAGAGAGAGAGAGAGAGAGAGAGAGAGAGAGAGAGAGAGAGAGAGAGATAAATAAATAAAGGAGTTGTTTTGGGGGAATTTGAATTTGAGTTTTGGGGGAAAACTTTTGGGGGGGGGGGGGGGATGTGCTTTGTGAGGTTAGATCCGGGCCTTTGATTGTGGGGAAATTGAAGGAGAGCCACTTGATAGCTTTCTTTGTGTTTTATTATATACTAGATTTGCCTGTGGGCACGTGCCTACGGCACATCTTCGGAACGATACAACATATGAAAGTCTTGTAAACAGTAAAACAACAATTATGTAGCTCAAGTTTGAATAGTAAAACAATAATTAGTTGTAAATAAAAGTCCATATTTCTATTGGTATATGTTGAAAAATAATTCTGAATGGGGCTGTAAAATTCAACTTCTTAGAACTTTGAGTATGAAAAATGATGAAATTTAATTGTTTATGAGATATTTTCTATTTTCAATTTAACATGAGCAATAAAAAAATGCATAAAAAATTCAAAAATTTACAAACCTGAAATCTGAAAATAAAAATTTCTGAGTAAATAGAGAGAGAGAGAGAGAGAGAGAGAGAGAGAGAGAGAGAGAAATAAATAAATAAATAAAGGAGTTGTTTTGGGGAGATTTGAATTTGAGTTTTGGGGCGAAATTTTTGGGCGGAAAAATATGTTTTGTGAGGTTAGATCTGGACCATTTGATTTCAACCATATTGAATGAGAGCCACTTGATAGCTTTCTTTGTATTATATATATATATATATATATATATATATATATATATATATAAGGATATGATCATTTGAGAACTCCTTCGGTGAGAACCACGTTGGAACTTTTTTTTGAGATACAAGTTGAAAAATTCGAACCGTCCATTTTGATCTGCACGTTTAAATTAGTCTACAAATAAAAAATAATTCCTTTGAGATTTGTTTGACCATGCATTTAAGTGTTACAAATTGTACGGCTGAATATCGTTGTTTTTTTAAAATGACATGAAGGATGGACAAATGAATTTCAAATGACTTGATTTTACATATTTATATTAATTTAGTCATTCTAAACAATGTGAACGGTTCGGATCATTCATTTGATAGCCGTGTAAAAAGTTCACACTAAACTTATCGTGAGAACTAGTTCTCACATGATCACTCCCATATATATATATATAGAGAGAGAGAGAGAGAAATCTTCGGTTGCACACTACTTTGGTGAGCACTCCGTGAGCACTCACGAACTAGAGACCCTATAAAAATCCGAACCGCTCATATTGTTCTATATGTCTTAGATAGCCTAACAATAAAAAGTCAAGTAATTTGAAGTTCATTTGCCCATGATTTACATCATTACAAAATTGTATGGCTGAAAATTCTAACAAAATGATGGATGGGCAAATGAACTTCAAATTACTTGATTTTTTATTGTTAGGCTATCTAAGGCATATAGAACAATATGAGCGGTTCGGATTTTTCATAGGATCTTTAGTTCGTGAGTGCTCACCAAAAATAGTGTGCAACCGAAGGAGACTCTCTCTCTCTCTCTCTCTCTCTCTCTCTATATATATATATATATATATATATATATATATATATATATATATATATATATATATAGAGAGAGAGAGAGAGAGAGAGAGAGAGAGAGAGAGAGAGAGAGAGAGAGAGAGAGAGAATTAATAAATAAAGAAGTTGTTTTGGAAGGATTTGAATTTGAGTTTTGGGGGGGGGGGGGGGGGGACTTTTGGGAGAGAAAATGTGTTTTGTAGGGTTAGATCTGAGCCTTGGATTTTGTGGGGATTGAAGGAGTGCCACTTGATAGCTTTCTTAGTGTTTTATTATATAGACTAGATTTGCTTGTGGGTACGTGCCTACGGCACGTCTTCAGAACGATACAGCATATGAAAAGCCTTGTAAATAGTAAATCAACAATTATATAGTTCAAGTTTGAATAGTATGAAAATAATTAGTTGTAAATAAAAGTTCATGTTTTCATTAATATATGTTGAAAAATAATTATGAATTGGGGTATGAATTGGGGTATAAAAGTCCATATTTCCATAAGTATATATATATATATATATATATATATATATATATATATATATATATATATATATATATATATATATATATATATATATAGAGAGAGAGAGAGAGAGAGAGAGAGAGAGAGAGAGAGAGATAATAAAATAAATAAAGAAGTTGTTTTGGGGGGATTTGAATTTGAGTTTTGGGGAGAAACTTTTGGGAGGAAAAATGTGTTTTGTGATGTTAGATCTGGGCCTTTGATTTTGGGGGGATTGAAGGAAAACCACTTGATAGCTTTCATTGTGTTTTATTATATAGATATATATAGGGAAATCTTCCATTGTGCACAACCCCTCCGTGTGCACTCGTATGCACTCTGCCTTCCCACCTTCGTATCGATGATCCGAACCGTAAATATTGATCTACACATCTAAATTAGTCTAAATATGTAAAATCGAATTATTTGAAATTCATTTGCCCATCCATCATGTGACTATAAAAAACAATGATTTTCAGCCTTACAATTTTCTAACACTTCAATGGAAGGGCAAATGAATTTTAAATAATTTGATTTTATATATTTAGACTAATTTAGATGTGTAGATCAACGTGAATGGTTCGGATCGTTGATACAAAGGTAGGAAGGCCGAGTGCAAATGTCGTGTGCTCCATAGGCGGTGCACAACGAAAGACTTCCCTATATATATATATATATATATATATATATATATGTTGGGGAGGGGGGGGCTTTGGTTGTGCACTCCTCTAGTGCACACAGCCGTGTGTACTCCTCCATAGCCGTCCGATCTTACTCCTGATTATGATCCAGATCTAATGGCTACAATTCTCTCTCGCTCTTCTCACACTTACACAGGGCTAATTTCTACTTTCCCCCCTACCCCTCTGTCTCGTCCCTCTCTTTCTCTCTATTCTTTCGATATGAAGAGTTTTCCCCAAAATAGAAACGAAACCCTAATCGCTCGACCTCTTTCTCTCTCCATCGAAGCTGACCTCTCTTTCTCTCTCCATTGATGCTGCTCTCTCTCTTTCTCTCACCTCTGTCTCAGAAGACTTGATCCCCCAAAATACTCTGCCCTAATCGCTCTTCTAGTGGCTGTCTCTCCCTCCTACCCCTAATCTCAGACTTGATCGTACCCGTGAATACGGCTGACGAAACCCCAAACCGACTCTCTCTTTTTCTTGAGAAACGAAGAGCTCTCTCTCTTTCGATCGACGCTGCTCTCTCTCACCCTAAACCCCAAACCCTAGCTGCTAATCTCATCGCTTCCCCTTCGCTGTTGCGAGACCGCTCGATTCTCCTTTTGTGTTTTGGTTTGAGGTTACATACGTAGCACCATCTTCTATCGATCTCAGGTAATAATTTTTCCCCATTATTTTCCCCTAATTGGAAAACCCTAATTTATTGAATCAAATATGAACGTATACTGTGATAACTATTTGATTATATGTTGGAATTTGTAATAGGTATGGAGAGTGGGGAAGGTTGCTCACAACTGGGTGACAATTTTTTGTGTATTCAAGAAGGTGATTTTACACCAACTGTTGACGAGCATCTAATACCAAAGTTAGGTATGATATTTGATACCCTTGAGCTAGTAGAAAATTATTATGATAGCTATGCGAAAGGTGCGGGTTTTCAAATGCGTAAGGGACCTCATAAATTGAAGAATGATGAGGTAGTGGAAAAAATGTTTCTTTGTAATAAAGTGGGGGTGTCGAAAAGTAAGAATAATGAAATTAGAATGGTTACTACATTTAGAACTACTTGCAAAGCATTGGTTCGTGTGAAGTTAAACAAAGAAACGAATTCATGGTCTTTTTATTCTTTTCATGAGGTACACAATCATCCATTCACCTCACCTGGTAGATGGTATTTGTTGTCGCGTAATCGTGTTGTGTCAAGTTCCGATAAAGTCATAATGGAGCAACTTACGGGTGCTAATATTCCTACATGCAAACAAATGATTTTTTTCGAAGGTTCGAGTGGGGGATATGATAGGGTTGGATTTATCGTAACCGATACTAGAAATCATGAAAGAGACTTGAGGGAGTCAATGAAAGGTCACGATGGTCAAATGTTGGTAGACTTTTTCAAATGGCAAAAGGAAAAAGATCCTTCTTTTTTTTATGCATTCGAGCAAGATGAGTCTGGTAGATTTTCTCATTGTATTTAGGTTGATGGGATTGCTCGTATGAATTATGAGCTATTTGGTGATGTAGTTTCCTTTGATGCAACACATAGTATAAACCATTACGGTATGCTATTTGTTCCATTTGTTGGAATTAATCATTATTGGCAGTCTGTTTTTCTCGGTTGTGGTTTCATCCCAAATGAAACGGCTTCATCTTTTGTCTGGTTATTTTGAAAATGGCTAGGAGTCATGAAAAAATCTCCTCTTGGCATTGTAACCAATCAAGACCAGGGTATTGGTGCTGCAATTAAACAAGTTTTCCCTCAAATTTGCCATAGATATTGCATATGGAATATTTTAGATAAGATTCCCTCGGAGGTGACTCAATTGGTTTAAAATGTTAGTTTATTGATGCTTTTAAAGATAATATTTGGAATTCGTATAATAGTGTTTGTTTTGAAGAACAATGGAAGTCATTGGTTTTGGAATTTGGGACAGAAAACAATAAATTGTTGAATGATATTTTTGAAATTCATGAGAAATGGGCCCCAGTATATAATAGGGCTCATTTTTGGGCCGGCATGTCAAGTAGCCAAAAAAGCGAGGGAATGAATTCTTTCTTAAAGAAACACACGCAAAAGAAGTATTCACTTCATGAATTTGCCTTGATATTCAAAAGAGTAATTGGTAGACAAAGAGAAGAAGAACTTAAAGAGAACTATCGTACACTTAAACGAAAACCTAAATTGAAGACTGGATGGTATATGGAGGAACAAATGGCCCAAGTGTACACTTTGGCAATGTTTTATGACTTCCAAAAGGAACTCAAAGCAAGCCGATTATATAATGTGAATTTAGTGGAAGGTGAGGTCATTGCTGCTAATGCTTATTATACAGTGACATTCATTGGTAGGTCAGAAAAGGAGACCATGATTACTTATACCAAGGATACTCACTTTGGGTGTTGTTCATGCTTTTATGTTTGAATTTGTTGGCATCCCTTGCAAGCATCTTTTGGCCTTTCTTAAATTCTCTAATTGTAATGAACTTCCGAAGCAATATATTTTAAGAAGATAGAGCCGAGAAGTAATTAGAAAAAGCTACACATTCACAAATTTTGGTACATATGAAGGCAAATAGCGAGAATTTTGCTTCCCACTATTGTGAATTAAATAACTTATCCAAAAAATAAGTTGAGATTGGACTATCTTCCGATGAAGGGTATGTGTTCATGCGTGATAATATGATAAAGTCTATTGAAGTCTTTAATATAATAGCACCCGAAGGTTGTAGTGGTGGGATTAAAGTAGCGGAACAAGATTATATGGGAAGGACTTGGTATTGTCTCAAGTCTCGGTGGAAGAATCTCATCAATGTAATACAAAGGGAAGACAAACTGGGAAGAGGTTGAAACCAATGCGCGAGAAATTAAGAGGAAAATCAAGGAAGTGCAATTGTTGCAGATTGCACAGGCAATGCCATGATGCGAGAACTTTCCCAAAGAAGCTTGATAGGTATATCATGAATTTGTCTACATTTGAAAAATCTTAATTAAACCACTTTCTTATTATTTGTTTAAATCAGCATAATGACTTACTTTTGCTTCATCTTTTCAATGGCAGCAGTGCATTCAATGAAGAAGAGGTGAATTCCTCTACTGAAGATAGTTTCGAGTATGGTAACGATTATATGAACTGAGGGAAGTATTTGATTCGCAAATAATTTGGTAAATCTGATGCCTTACTGTATTTTATTTTGGGGATGAATTGGTAGGCAGTGATGAATGCATGAAAAACATCAGGTTGAATTTATTGTTTTCCCCACCTACCAAGTCAAATATATTTCTGCGCTTCTCTATTTTTACATACTTACTAGGCTGGTGCACACAGCTGTGTGCACTCCTCCTCAGCCGTCTGATCTTACATTTGATCATGATCCATATCTAATGGCTGTGCAACACTCCCGCTCATCTCACACTTAAAGAGGGGTAGTTTGTATATTTTCCCTAGCCCGTCAGCCACTTTCCTCTCTTTATCTTATTCCTTCTCAGTAGCGAGTATTTACCCCTCTTTGAGCTCTGTTTCAAAACTTGAGCTCTATTTGAAATTGAGCTCTGATAGTTTCAGTTTTTTGACTAGTTAAAAATTGAGCTATGTTAATGTTGGTTTGGTTATTGATCTCCCTTGATATTAGCAGTAGCAAAGGAACTCAATTTGAGCTCTGTTTCTTGAGTTTACAGCTGGGCTGTGTTTACAATTGAGTTGTGTTATTATTTCTGAAATCTGTTAAAATGTGAGCTTTGAAAACAAAAATGTGAGCTACAATTATAATGTGTTGATTTTTGAGAGAAGGTATATATTTGATTTAGGAAGAGGTGAGAATTTGTGAAGGTTGCAGCTATTTGGGCGTGGCAATCTACTGCAGCCATAGTGCTAAACCCATACACTTATTCTTGATACACTTATGCTCCCCCAGTGAAAATGTTGTGATCATTTGAGAACCTTGTGCTGTGAATTAATGTGATTTCTGAGCCTACTTAAGTTCATGTTATGAACATAATCACCCTCTCTGTTATCTAAATTCTTGTTATCTAGTAAATTCATCTAATTTTACGTATTTTTTCAGTGGCAGATACGTAGAAACTCATATGAAGAACTACAACAGTAGCAGTTTGTTAGAATGATAGTAGCAAAATTTATATGTAAAAGAGCAGCGACAGCGGTTTGTCTGAACTGAAGGAACCATTTTTATGTAGCAGCAAATTTTTTTTGTAGTAGCATTGATATGTTCGCAGTAGGAATATTGTTTTCTCAGGCAATATGAAAGTGTGACAACCTTTGATTTTGTAACCAAATTTGTCAGAAACTAAGCTCTATTAATATTTTTATTCATTTTTCATTGTTGAGATGATACTTCATTTTTGAGTATTAGGCTCATACTTGATTTTTTTGGGAGTGCCAAATACTTTGAACTCTGTGAATTGTTTTCGATGATGGACAATTACCAAAATTCTAGTGGAGAATTTTTTGATTGTGAGCTACTTTCAGTTTGTGATGTTCCATACTTAGAATGTGGATATTATTCTCAGTTGCAGATACATTGCGTCGTACATACTTTTTTTTTTTATACTCAGGCAATTAACATATGCTTTCTATGCTTTGTTATCAGGTCAGCAAGTGACTCAACCCAAAAAAAATTGCTTTGTTATCAGGTAACCAGGAAATGAACATATGCTTTGTATGCATTCTATGCTTTGTTAGTCAGGTCACCAAGTGAACATATGATTTGTATGCTTTTCTCTTCATAGTCTCAGTTGTACTAAGACTTGCAATATAGAAGCAAATTGGGTAAATCCTTCAACTACTGCTGCTGTTGAAAGAACTTGAGTATGTTCAGTTGAACATATGCTTTGTATGCTTTTTTTAAAATTATTTTTTATCCGTCTCCAATGATCTATTAAACCATTTTTGTTGTCGATGATACATTACATTGAGTTTGTTTTCGTTTTCTTTGATTCCAAGAAACTGAGACAACAAAAAAATGGTATGCCTGATATTGCCTCTTATGCCATTCGATATATTTTTATGCTCTTGTTTCTCAACTATAAGATGTAGGTGAATTAAAAGGCACATACACCTAGGTTTATCTGATATCAAAAAAAAAAAAAAACACATTATTTTCTTTAATATCTCTAAATTTACAACACTTTAGCTCTAGTACAATGCTTTTGATGTATATTTATTATGAACTGAAAGAACAAATGAAAAAATCTTTCAATACAGCCTCAGTTGTACCCCTTCACCTCAACTACCTCTTTGATTTCCCTCTCAACCTAAAAAAGACCATGTTTACTGCCATTATCTCATTGTTACTAAAATACTCAAATGCAGATGCATAAACTCATTATTACTGCAGAACCACTAATGCCAAATGCAGATACCAAATGCAGATGCATACTTAAATACTGTTGGCAGATACTTAAATACTGTTTGTATAAAGCACTAATGCAAATGCAGAAGCTCGTACAGTTAATGTTTACCAAATTGTGTATTATAAATTTAGGATTTTCTAACACAGGTCCTCAACATATCTCAAACTCCATATAAGACAACAACAGAAACCCTCAAAGCATCACTGTATGGTAGGGTAGTTTATCATAATACCAATATATTAACCATCAAATTCATACTTAGCAAGATGGGATTACAAAATACATGCATAACCTTCTAGTCCCCTTCACAAATCCACTAGTAATTAAACATTACATAGTAGACCATACAACATACCAAAATACAGCATATAAAATAGATGCATCCTCCAAAATACATCCAAAAAATACCACCACCACCAAAATACAACATATAAGATAGATACATCTACCAAAAGATAAACATCCACCCAAAATACACCACCACTACAAAATACCAAAGATAAACTTTATACTTCAAGGGACACCACCACCACCACCGCACTACTACTTCAAGAACGCAAGAAACAACAAGATGGACACCAATACCCCACAGAGAAATCCAAAACACCGAATAATGCTCTGCACCCGCCTAGTAACCATTCTTCCTCGCACCATCACAATCTTCTGACCTCAGCAATGACTGAATCACAAACTCATCATACAATTCTCTAATTGTAGCATCTTTATCCTCTTTTTCCCCATAATTCTTTATCCAACAAAAAAATTCACATCCACTAGAAAAATTAGGACAATTGTAGTAGGCTTTACCTGGGTTCTTCCTCGAAGTAGAAAATTTGACCATTGTTTGCATTCGACGAAAACATTTGGGAGCCTAATTATCTGTCCTGAACTGGCTCTGGAACACCTGAAGCTACCACCATAGTAATTGTGGATTTGGTTCGAAGAGTAGTTCGATGCCATCGTACAAGATTCTGTCAGGTTTAAGCCACTAAACACACAAGAAATCACATTCTATTAACTTATTGCAAAATATACATTAGGTCAGTTGATATTATAAACAATTCCCATTCTAAGAAATACCAGCCCAATTAAGCAATTTTGTGCTAAATTTAGATTTTCAAATATCTAAAATTAAGTTCATGCTCAATGATTTGCGATAAAAATACCAGTCCAATTTAGCAATTTTGTAAATGATAAGGGATTTGCGATAATAAATCTCTAACTTTGCAACTAACTATCCCTAATCTTTCCCCCAATGATCAATGATTTGCGATAAAAATTCTGCAAATTACTATCCCTAATCTATCTCCCAATGAACAATGCTTTCTGATTAAAAGTCTGCAACTTACTATCCCAAATTTTGGGATTCTTCACATAATTACTTGAAATATTTAAGATAATTACATGAGATCCGATAATTCAATTTCATGAAGCTCTTCAATAGCTATAAAAAACCTGAATAACTAAAGTGTTAAAAATCTACCTAATTATTATACCTTGGGATTTCGATTTTTCAGATTAATCTAAGAAGACTTTTTTTACCATAAACTAAAAAATCTAAAAATTACTATCCCAAATCTATCTCCCAATCTACCTAATTTCATGAAGCTCTGCAACGTACCATAATTTTTTAAAACTAGATTCATCCAAGAAGATACTAGGGTTTCGATTTAACTCAATTGAAGGTAAAATTTTATACCTTGGGGTTTCAATTTTTGAGATGGCAGCGTCGATCAAGAAAGAGACAGCTTTGTCGACTAAGAAAGAGATAGAGGGAGAGGTACATGTCCACACCTGGGGTATCGTCGATGTGGAGAGAGAGAGGTAGAACGATCTGAGAAGGAGAAGACAGAGACGAGAGAAAGAGAAAGAGCAGCGTCGACGGAGGGAGAGAGGTCAGCGTCGATGGAGAGAGAGAGAGGTCATTTCTGTTTTGGGAAAACTCTTCAGATCGAAAGGGTAGAGAGAAAGAGAGGGAAGAGACTGAGGGGTAGGGGAAAAGTCGAAATTAGCCCTGTGTAAGTGTGAGAAGAGCGGGAGAGAATTGCAGCCATTAGATCTGGATCATGATTAGGTGTAAGATCGGACAGCTATGGAAGAGTGCACACGGCTGTGTGCACTAGAGGAGTGCACAACCGAACACCCCCCCCCTATATATATATATAGGAAAATCTTCCATTGTGCACCAACCCTCCGTGTGCACTCGGTCTTTCCGCCTTCGTATCGACGATCCGAACCATTCACATTGATCTACATATCTAAATTAGTCTAAATATGTAAAATCAAATTATTTGAAATTCATTTGCCCATCCATCATGTGACTATAAAAAACAATGATTTTCAGTCATACAATTTTGTAACACTTCAATGGATGGGCAAATAAATTTCAAATTTTGATTTTACATATTTAGACTCATTTAGATGTTTAGATCAATGTAAACGGTTCGGATCGTCGATACGAAGGCGGGAAGGCAGAGTGCACACGCCGTGTGCACCATAGGTGGTGCACAATGGAAGACTTCCCTCTCTCTCTCTCTCTCTCTCTCTCTCTCTCTCTCTATATATATATATATATATATATATATATATATATATGATCAATGCAGCATATGATTGTTTTGTATTATACTTGATTTCGATTTCTCACTTTGTGTTCTTCCATCTTTATACTCTATTCAAAAATAATAATAATAATAACAATAAATAAATTAAATTTAGGTTAAATATCATTTATCAATATGTTCTTATAATTGTTGTATTGATTATTCACAATTTTCCTTTATCTTTGTACTCTTAAAAAAAACAAAAAAAAAACAAAAAACAAAAAAAATGTGAACCTGCGAACCCGCGACGACCCAGTCCGGCCCCCGAGCCAGGGGCTAGGGGCCAGGTCTGGGCTGCCCTTTCCGCTCCCCAACCCGGCTTGGCCCGGCCGCGACTCACCTCAACCTGGCTTGCGAAAGCCTGGACTGGGTCGAACCCGACCCGAACCGACCCGGAGGAACCGGATGCCACTCCTAGTATTGGCCAGCAGGAAATAAGGGGGCATTTGATACGTGGAAATATGCAAGGGAATCTCATATTCTCTCTTAGATTAGCTTGTTTGGTATGTTCCAAACATAGTTTTGGAAGTAATGATAGATTTCCAAGGGAATTAAAATCTTTTTTTGGGAAGGATTTCCATTTCCCAAAAAACCATGGGACTTGAGGATTCCTATGTGATTTCCATAACAAATAATAAAATAACCCCAAAAATAGAATAAAGAAATATATTCCTTCCTAAAATCATGGGATTTGAGCGTTCTAATGTAATTTCCATAACAAACAATAAAAAAACTCAAAAAACTAGAATAAAAAATTACAATAATAAAGGATTCCCGGAAATGTAATGTACTATACCAAACGGGATAATGCAACATTCCCGGAATACTTTATTCCCACCCTCACATTCCCGAAAATCTTTTCATTCCTAAGAATTTTTCAATCCATGCACCAAACGCCCCTAAGGGTCATTATAGCGCGAAAGGGGCTGAAATTCTGCCTTTTTCATATTCTGAAAAAATCTTTCAAAAAATTTAAACATTGTTCCTGACCTTGGGTGTTATTTCTGGCCGATTGCGATCTTGCGGTGCATATTTCTTTGCGATTAGTGCGCTTCTTCACTCTATATTTTTACTCTTTGTTTTGAAAAGTATACTGAACAATAGGAACAATGCTCTCTCTCTCTCTCTCTCTCTCTCTCTCTCTCTCTCTCCAATCGAATCTCATTGAACCCATAGAATCATCATAAAAAAATGGAAATAGTGGATGCCCACGTCGTGAGGGTGAAGATGCCATTCGGATTGTTGGTTGGAGAAGCTGAGGGAGGTGGAGGATTCAACAAGTGTAGAGAAAGTCGGTCACTGCTGGTGGCCACCCTGACGTCCTCCAGTTCGGCTCCGGTGCCTCGAGATAGTATTCATATGATATGACTCCTGATTTTGGTTATTCCATGTTGATATTTGGAGAATTTTTTTAATTTGGGGGGTTTGGGTTAGGGTTGGGGTTTTGATTTGATGGAAAAAAAGAGTTTTGAGTTTTTATATGGAAATGGCGATAAAGTTAGGTGTGAAATTTAATTAGAATTTTAATGATTCGATTCTTTTGGTTTACATTCTTTTATATGTGGTTTTGGAAATTTAGGGGTTCAGGGTTTGGATTAGGGTTTTGATGGGTGAAAATGAATGGTTTTTGAGATGAGATTTGTGAGAAGTTAGGGTTTTGAAACTGTGATTGAAATTAAACTTTTAAAAAATACAGTTTTAAAGCTAAAAGAACACTTTCCTTTTACTTTATAGGTGGATATAGCAGCAGCAACAAATTTTTCGAACCTGAATTGTGCTTGATTATCGGATCGATTGGTATAATCTAATTTTCCTCCTTTCGCTGTGGATTAATAAGATGGAAAATTTGTTGTTATTGAGATGAACTTTCGAGGTGGAGTTTTCCATTGAAGAGAATGAAGTTTAATTTTTTTTTACTACACTGTCACTTTGATTCTTTGGTTTGTAATTTGAGTTAAATCTCAATTGGATTCTATACTTGGTTCTGAGTTTCATTCAGTTTGACTTTTGTTGGGTTGAAAATGAAAGAAATGTTCTGCTCACAAATGAGAAAAGAGTTACCCTTACTTTTGACTTAACTAAGGCCATAGGTTGGTCTCCAAATGTTTGCTGTTGTGCACAAATTTAGAACAAACGGTACATGATTTGGTTAGTCACTTAATTTTAATGATGTTTGGCTCAAGTGTTGATTGCAGGTTGTTTTGTTAGCTCTTGTGTATGCCAATCTTTTTTGCTTTTATTCATAACAAATTCCTATTCTTCGAAACCCTTACTTTTTTTCCCTTTCTTTTGTAATGCAATACTGATTAGTACAAGTGGGTGAAAATATACATGTACGTGATAAAAATAAGTCTGGATAGAGGCTTTATTGCTCCAATTTTCATTGATATTTTTTCTACAATCCACACTATATCATGTTGTGTAACACTATCCACACAATATCATGTTGTGTAACACTGCTACTTCCTTCATTTAGTATTTTTTTTTAAAAAAATTAATTAATCTATTATAATTATGAACAATAAGATGGTTATTTGAACAAACAAGTACCCATCATGTCCAAGTTGGCAAGAGCCAGTAGGGTAGAAGCTTGAGGGTTCACTGAACCTAATAACAGAATTGAGGGTCATCTTTGCGGTATTGCATGTGTGGATGATCTTCTTTCTTGGTGACTTCTTTGCTCCTCTAAGTGCTGTTATTTGATTGTTTTTACTATTTTTTATTGTTTGCAATTTGCAATTGTGCTTCTACTTTTTTCTGCCTTCTTAAGGTGATTGGGTTGTTAGGATGCTTATTGTTGTGATCCCCCCTTAGATTTTTTTTGCTTATCTCAATGCTTATTATTTTGTTGTCATTTAATTTGTGTCCCGTGTTTTGGTTTATATTTTGCTCATTGTTCTAAAAAATGGTCTAGGCGGCCGTGTAGGCGGTGCCTAAGCGCTAGGCGGTCCCCAGACGACTCGCCTAGGCCCTAGGCGTTTGAAAAAATTGGTTTGGCCTATTAGGCAGGTCTAGGCGGGTCCAGGCGGCCTAGGCGGGTTTGGGCGGCCTAGGTGAATTTGGGCGGCCTAGGCGGATCCGGATCATAAAATAGAGCTAGGTTGTATCCAGCTTAAGCTAACTTCCTGGTATGATGTCCTAGAATATTTAGAATTAGTTTTAAGGTATGTTGCAATTTTGGAGATCTCTCACAACACTTTGGTTCAGTTTTTGTACTTGTCTGTTAAATAACTGTTTAGTTACACTTACTCACAATATCTCTTATTCGTTGTTAGGTTTCTTTGGCTTTCCTGTATTATCTTTCTTGGTTTCTTCGCGTTTATGTTCCTTTGGATGTTGATGAGAATAACGGTATGTCCCTTATACTATGTGCAAATGAATTTTACCACTTAGATTAGGGTCTTATCATATCATATGTTGTAGTCGTTGGAATTTTTGTTCTGTGGTATGTGGGAATTATATTTTTGTTTGGCCCTATTATTGGGTTGTACATGTGTTGGGTTCGCTACATATAGATTGTTGTTATCGCTGTAGTCGGCGGGCGTTGGATTGTAGTTCTTTCATAATTTTCGGTTAATTGTATTATAGGGTTGTGTATTGTAGTGTCGTTGGCATATTACGTATATGTACTTTGCTCTTTATTCTTTTACCTTACTTAGGATAATTTGATTTGCATCTTTTGCATTTCTTAGGAGAATGGTTCCTTTTACTCCTTATCTGTGGTTGTATTTTTTTTCTACATTGTTCTTCCGCACTTACGCCCTCTTCAATTGTTATTAGAAATGAGTGTCCTATAAGTCGTGCATTGTTTATTGGGGTGTTCTAACTCTTGCTTGTGATCTTTGTGCTTCTTTAGTTTACAATGTTTCTGCTTTGGTGGTCTACTTTTCTGTTTTACATGCATTATCGTGTTGTTTACATGGTACTACCTCTTTCATGCTTTTTGTGTTTTGCTTTCGTTGTTTTTGTTTATCCTTCCTCTGCTACTGCTCTAAAATTCTTTTGGTTTGGGGTGTTTCCACAACTTTTTAACGCGCATTTATCTTATGATTGGGTACCATGAAACATTTTGTCTATTAGTTGCATAGTCTGGACATCATTTTTCGAATTGGTTTTTCTTGGAAATTATTGGCAAACATCCAATCAGTGTTTATTTAGATAATTTTCCTGTGTTTTGCCAATGTTCGCAGTTTTAGAATAGGTTTACAGTGTGTAAAGTAGTGATGGTTCGCAGAATTTACGTATTCCCGTGCAAATCTTTCTTTTCTCATATTTAATTGAATTTATTAACAGGTCTTGTATACTCTTTGTTTTAATGTCAAAATTCTAGACAATATGCATACGTCTTCATCACATCCAAAGTTTGTAGATAATTGTACATTTTCTCATCTTCTTCCTATGTTCAATTGACTTCAGGAAAAAGTGAACATGAAAGGAAAAGATTTGGAGCTAAGGATGTCGATTTTTTGGTAGAAGATGAGAAGGTTGAAGGAGTTGAAAATTTTCTAAAGGTGAGAATATAAACTTTACTTCTGATAGCTGCCAATATTTATCCTTAAACTCTACAAAGATGAGAACCATTATGAACATGATTTTTTCTTACTGTTGGAAGTTGAAGATTATGTTGCTTCTTTGATGTGTTCTTTGACAAATGTTTGGTTACTCGACAAAGAAGTATTTGACCCTGCATTTTTTCCTAGTATTTTTTGTTAAAATACAAAAACTACCCAAGAGTTTCACCAAAAATCAAAAAGCTACTCGCAATTCTTTTAAATGCAAAAAACACTAGAATGTTTCCCTTTTCCAACAAACTTTGGATGGTAAAGATGGATAAAACTAAAAGAGAAACTTTAAGGTAGTCTTTTTGCCTTAAACAGACTTGATGGTAATGACTATTTTGGGCAGTCATTTGCATTTTAGCCCTTTCTTATGAACTTTTGTTTTTAATGCGAATAGTTTCAAGACTAGATGTGCCAAACTTACAAGAATTTACAATTGTTTGAGCCATCTCAGTAATATCCGTGCACAAAATGAGAAAATAAATAAATATAAAAAAGTTGAGCTTTAGATTCATGAGAACAAGAAAATAGCTATTTATTCAGATTTCTCTTTTTGCGAGTTTATATTGTATATTTTAATGTGTTTTCTCTAACTTGTGCTTCTTTATTCCTCCGAAGCAGAACATTGACGAAATAAATTCCAAATTTGACCTTCTTCCACTATCAGATTTTGTCTTTGCAGACTTGATTTTACCCTTTTTGGTTAATATGCATGCTTAATTTTCCATATGTACAATACCCAATGCAATCTTCGTGGAACCAATCATTTGTTACTTATTTATTACCCGAGCAAAGTAAACCCGAGTTGGATTTAAAACTTGTGGACAATAACTTAGTAGGTTTATTTAACTCCAGAAAAAAGGTCCACTCATGAGCGTTTACAGTTTCTTTCTTATACTTTTTCCTTCTTTCCTATTTAATCAATGTCAAACACGGGACCTCCATCATAATCTATACTATCTTTAACGGTTTTTTACTATCATGTCTCCATATACATAAAAAGCTAAAAAAAATTTATATGGTTAATTTTGTAATTTTCACTTAACATTTAAAGTCTCCATAAAATTCTGTTCCCTCAAAAATCGAAAACGCCTCTTCCTCTCCCTCCATCAAATCCGTGCATTGCACGTGCATATCCCCAGTCCATATTGCACGTGCTAACTCATAAAACGTGTATTGCACGTGCAGATTACTAGTTTAGATTTAGCACAAGGGTTTCTATGCACTTCTGTTGGCATGTACATTACATGATCCTGTAACTAAAAAAGGCACACATAACACAAAGTGACAGAGATTGACAGAAGTATCAAAATTAAGTATTTGGCTTGGTAGGTTCAATTATTAGCTGTTCATGTTAACAATGTTTTCAGCAGGACAAAAGTTTAATCAAATCAATCACATTTACGGTACGACTTAAACTAATTATGCAATTAATTCCAAAAACTAAATCTAATTAAATTCAACAGTATGTTTAAAAGTTCTCGCTGAATTTCAATAGTACACATATGGTTGCATTGCTAATACAAAATTGAAGCACTTACTCATGAGCTAAAAATATGGTGGTATACTGAAGAAAATAATTTTGGGGAAAATAATTCTTATTCTTCTTGTTATTTTATTCTTCACTGTATGCATCTATATATAAGGATTACATTCTTGGAGAAGAAGAAAAGAGATTGAGAGAAGATTGGGAAGATGAGAGATTTGGAGAATCTGTTTCCTATATTAGGAAACAGAATATACAATTACTATATTTCAACATTCTCCCTCAAGTTGGTGCATAGATATCGAGCATGCCCAACTTGTCAACAAATTTCAAGAAGAGCCGAGTCGAAACAGCCTTGGTTAGGATATCTGTGAGTTGATCTTCTGATTTCATCTTGGATATCTCAATAACTTTCTCATCTAATTTTTCTTTGATGAAGAATCTGTCCACCTCTACATGTTTCGTCCTATCATGCTGAACTGGATTAGCCGCAATATCACACGCCGCTTGACTGTCACAATACACCTTCATAGGTTCCTTTGGACCATAGCCTAAGTCCTACAACAGGAGTTTCAGCCATAAAGCTTCTGTTATACTTAAAGCTACTCCGCGATACTCAGCCTCTGCACTAGAACGTGCAACAATATTTTGCTTCTTGCTCCTCCATGTAACTAAATTTTCTCCAACAAAGGTGAAATATCCTGAAGTGGAGCGCCTATCGATTGTAGATCCTGCCCAATCGGTATCAGTATATGCCTCAACCTTTAAGTGACCATATTTCGCAAATAAGACTCCTTTTCTTGGGGCTGACTTAATGTATCTCATAATTCTCATCACCGTGTCCATATGTTGTTCCCGAGGTACATGCATAAACTGGCTTACCACACTTAAAGCATATGACAAATCTGGCCGTGCATGTGCAAGATACATTAGTCGTCCAACCAAACTCTGATATCTTTCCTTATCGCAAGGCACCTGATCAGCTTCGTTGCATAGTTTCAGTCCTTCTTCCAATGGTGTACTAATCGGTTGACAGGCAGACATTCCAGTTTCCTTCAATAAATCCAGATCATATTTTCTTTGAGAAAGAAATATCCCCTTTCTTGAGCGAGAAACTTCAATACCAAGGAAGTATCTCAAAGAACCAAGATCTTTCATTTCGAACTCTTGTGACAAGTAGTTCTTTAATGCCTTCATCTCCTCAGGATCATCTCCAGTTACTATCATATTATCAACATAAATAATGAGAGCAGTAATTTTACCTTCTTTCCTTTTTAGGAATAGAGTATGATCAGAATTACTCTGATCGTATCCGAATGTCCTCATTGATTTTGTAAATCTTCCAAACCAGGCTCTTGACGACTGCTTCAGTCCATACAATGCTTTCTTCAGACGACATACTTTATTGCTGTGTTGGACTGGTCTGTTCGACCCTGGTGGAAGATCCATATAGACTTCTTCTGTCAATTTTCCATGCAAAAATGCATTCTTCACATCAAATTGCTCCAACGGCCAGTCAAGATTTGCTGCAAGTGACAGTAGAACTCGAATAGTGTTGAACTTTGCCACAGGTGCAAATGTTTCGTCATAATCAATTTTATAAGTTTGAGTGTACCCTTTGGCAACCAGCCTTGCCTTGTACCGCTCTATCGAACCATCTGATTTATATTTCACTGTATAAATCCATCTGCATCCTACTGGCTTCTTTCCTGCTGGCAGCTCGACTATCTCCCAAGTTTCATTCTTCTTCAAGGACTTCATCTCCTCATCCATAGCTGTTTTCCACCTTGGATCGGCTAAGGCTTCCTGCACACTATTAGGAATAGATACAGCAGATAATTGATTTACAAATGACTTATTTGATTCAGACAATCGGTGAGTGGACACATAATGACTCATGGGATACTTGACATTACTAGTGGGATTAGGCTCGTAAGTGGGTTTGGGGATACCTCTAGTAGTACGGTTTGGGAGTTCTCTTCTTGGAGCTTCGGACAGCGATGACGATTGGTTTTGGGGTTCTGCTAGGAGTAGAGATAGATCTGATGGTACTGGTGGTGGAGATGGTTCAGATGATGCTGGTGGTGGAGATGGCTCATCTTCATGGAGGTTCGGCACTGACTGCAGATCTTCGTGAAAATTTTCTTCCTTAACCAAGTCTTCATTCGAGTGATCGTCATTACTTACATCCTGATTTTCTCCCCTTATATCTGATTGTTCAGTTTGAATAGTAACTACTTCATCATAGGCAAGAGTTTGAACTTCACTTCGGTGCTCCCCCTGAAGTTCAACCTCAGAGGAAAAATACATCTCATCTTCATGGAACACAACATCCATAGTCACAAACATCTTTTGAGTTGGTGGGTGATAACACCGATACCCTTTCTTATTATGTGCATATCCCACGAAAACACAGCAGACAGCTCGAGGAGTTAACTTATTGCGTTCATATTGATGAAGATGAACAAATTCAACACACCCAAACACACGAGGTGGCAAGTTGGCGACTTTTGGTGCATTCACAGCTTCAGTTAATGCTTGAAATGGTGTGAGAAAGTTTAGGATATTAGAGGGAACTCGGTTGATTAAGTATGCAGCAGAAGCAAGGGATTTTCCCCAATAAATGAGTGGTAGATTTCCATGGATGAGAGAAGCACGGACCACTTCGAGCAAGTGTCTATTTTTTCTTTCTGCAACTCCATTCTGTTGAGGTGTATGCGAGCATGTAGTCTGATGAACAATTCCGTGTTCCACCAAATATTGTTGCAGATTTGAACTCAGGTACTCTCCGTCATTATCACTCCTAAAAACTTGAATCTGTGATTTATATTGAATCATAACATGCTTGTGAAATTTCTGAAACAAACCACTAACTTCACTTTTCGACTTCATCAAACAAATTCAGGTCATACGGGTACAGTCATCAATAAAGGTCACAAACCATTTGGCTCCTCCAAATGTAGTGATTTTGGATGGACCCCAAATATCAGAATGAATAATCATAAAAGGAAGGGAGCTTCTACTTGGACTTGGTGGAAAAGAGACACGATGACCTTTTACGAGTTCACGCACATCACACCGAAAGGCAGATATATCTAACTTTAAAAATAAACTTGGAAATAATTTCTTCAAATAACCAAAAGAAGCATGCCCTAGACGTCGATGCCATAGCCAAATATCTGATTTCTTCTTCTCATCTTCGGATCCTTCCACACTTAGAGCTAGAGTCAACTTGTTCGAACTTTCTGATTCTAAATCTAGGTAATAGAGCTTCCCGTGTCTAACCCCGTAACCAATCGTCTTGCGAGTCCGAATATCCTTAAACACGCAATGAGAAGGCCAAAAGACTATAATACAATGTAAGGCAGTAGTTATTTGAGTAACAGATAATAGGTTGAAATTCAAGGATGGCACAACTAAGACAGTATCTAAGGTTAGGTTATTTGTGAGATGTATGGTACCCTCGCTAGTAACAGTGGCAGGGTCACCATTGGCAGTAGACACAGTCGATTTAGTGGATGGTTGAAAATTTTGAACTTGTCTAGAATCATAAGTCATATGATCGGTAGCACCCGAATCAATTATCCAGGCACTATTCATAACAGAAGCAGAAGTATTAAATACCTTACCATCATTACCTGCAGCTGTGACTAATGTAGAGGCGAGTCCAATACTCTTCTCAGCTCTATCAGTTTGTCCCATGGTAGCGCCACAAAGGGAAAAAAACAATGAATCTGGTCTTCAGCAACCAATAGCAAACAACACAACTTGGTAAAGAACAGCTCCAAGTCTTCAACAACCAGCAAAACAGCAACAATCCAACACCCAAACAACAACTCCACAGCGGATCAAAACACCAAACACCGAGATCCAAACACCAAACACAATATCAAGATCCCTCATTCGTACAATTAACACGTGCACAAACTACGTGCAAAGAAACCCAAGCAAAGAGACAACAACAGTAGAAAAGAGAGAGCCACAATGGCAGCTCTCAGAATCTGGCCGACGACGGTGGACGGCGTCGCAAAGGCAGCCCGACGGAGGCAGGAGGGCGATGCCTGCGGTGCTGCAGTGCTGGCGTTGCGGTGTTGGCGTCGAGAGGGCGACGAAGTGGGAGGTCGCTACTGGAGGTCGGGGTTAATCGGAGTGGGATGGTGAGGATGAGGGTGATTGGGGAGAGGTGGCGGTGAGTTAGGGATTTGGTGAGGTACAGAGGGGGAGAGGCTTCTGAATCGAGGAAAAGTGGAATCTTTGGTTAGGGTTAGAGTTTCTACCACCGTTCCGGCTCGCCCCCTCCGGCACGGGCAAGAACCATAGAATCACTCCCGTTGCTATCGACGTGGCTAACAGTTTCAATGCGGCGCCTTGCCACGGCTCCGGCGCCTTCGGTTGCAATGGGGCGGCGGCGGGGACGGCTCCGGCGATGACTGGTGGACGATGGATTCGATGATGACGAAGCAATGGAGGGAGAAGCAGTCGATGGGTGGTGGCGGAAGTCGTGGATGAGGGCAGAGCAGCGACGGCGACGGGTAAGGAGGATTTTCGGTGACGGGATCTGACGGGATCAAGGGTCGATGATCAGTGGCGGGATCAACAACAGGATCAGATCAAGATGGAGGTGATCAGCCTCTTCTTCTTTAGTTGGCCTAGATCTGATTAGGCTCTGATACCATGAAGAAAATAATTTTGGGAAAAATAATTCTTATTCTTCTTGTTATTTTATTCTTCACTGTATGCATCTATATATAAGGATTACATTCTTGGAGAAGAAGAAAAGAGATTGAGAGAAGATTGGGAAGATGAGAGAGTTAGGGAATCTGTTTCCTATATTAGGAAACAGAATATACAATTACTATATTTCAACATATACTGCTTCTTGAAGTATTAATTTTGGCAGAATTTTCCACTACATATGGAGACTAGGCTAACATTATGCACCCAAATATGCTCCATACTTAAAAGTTTGGATGAAAAAAACACGATGTTTACTGCTTTTGCATGGTACTTTCTTCACCTTAACCTTTTGTTGGATATATGATTATATTCTCTATATATAAATAAAACATGTGCATATGAGTAACACGTGTATTGAACGTACAATTGTATGGATATTGGAACGCGAGTTTATGAGCTTACAACCCGATACCTGATATTCCATAAATACTGGTTTGTAATAGCAGTCTAGGTATTCCAATCTTGATACCTAGGATGAATATCTCAAGCAACTTAGATCTAGATATTAACCCTAATTCCCTTTGTTAACTTCTCACAAAACTTAACAATCTTGAGATATTATTATTAATCAATTTGTGAGATTAATCAAGGGGTTGCTGGATCCCGTCGAAGACATCGCCATCGCCGCCATCGTGGTCGGTGTCGTCGCTCCCACAGTCGTTCGCCATCTGTCGTCGCCTTTTCGTTCGAGGTCGTCGACCATTAGTCGAGGCGTCTACCAGAGACGAGTCGAATACGATCTCGTCTTACTTCGGCTGCGCCGCCTTCGCCCCATCGTCCAGTCGCGAACACATCGACGGCGCTGCACGCCGTCAGTCGCCGTGCCCAGTCATCTTCATCCTCCCGATCCCAGTGTGCTGTGTATTGGGTGTAAATCCGAACCCGAGAACCCGAATCCGTTTTGGTTTTAATCTTGAAAGATTTGTTCTTTTGTGCTATCGGATCCGAACCTGAATCCGCAGCAGACCCGAAATCTGAGAACCCTTCATCTCATCATCAAGATCTGGTTATTTCTGAACCTTAAAATTCATGCTATTTTTCTAATTTATTTATTCTGTTATTAGTTGGCAGATTTACAGATAAATCCTCTTCTTTTTCTAAAATTACTTGTGTAGTAATAATTCAGAACATACTCTCAAATATTAGGAACTCACTGTTTATTCCTTAAGATGGAAAAACATGATCGTCCGCATGAGGTTCCTAAACTAGGGGCGTTTAGTAGTTTTGAATTCAATAGCTGGAAGAGGAAAGCACAATATGGAATGAAATTTATGAAGATTTTCTATACCTGTCAAAGGACCTATGATGAGTGTACTGAAGATGTGGATGATGCCACTTGGATAAGAGACGAGGACTTGTGTAGGGAGTTCCTATTAAACAATATATCAGATCGGTTAGCAGATGTTTACATAAAATACGGAACAACTAAGGAAATATGGGATAATCTGTTGGATGAATTCAAAAAGGAGGAGAAGGTCTCCAAGACTCACTTGGTTGATAAGTTCACGAGTTTTGAATTCAGAAAGGAGAAAGCCATTCTCCCTCAGGTAATTGATCTTGAAAACTTAGTAGCTAAATTGAAAACTGAAGATATCATTGTTTGTGATGCTTTTCTTACTGGAGCAAGAATTTTTAAAGCATCATGGCTTACATTTAAGACTGAAATGTATAGACTATCGGAACAAATTAAGCTTGCACAACTCAAACGATGTATTAAAGTTGAAGATGAGACTAGAACTAGGATCAATTTAGAATTGGCTAAGAAATAACTTTCTCATGCTAATGTGTTAACCAATACCTATGTTCCTAAGTTTAAGAAGAACAAGCTTAACAACAAGGGTGAACCGTCTAAGTTGGAAGTCACCAAAAAGATTGTAAAAAAGAAAGGAAAGTGCTACAACTGTAGAAAGTGGGGTCACCATGCCACCGAATGTAAGCTATCCAAAAGAGAACAACCTAACAATGAAAAGGTGAACTTGTTAGAGGGCAACACTGAACCCACCAATTTTCTATGTGTTGTTGGTGACGATAATGTCAGTGCCTCTGCTAGTTGGTTGTTGGACTCGGGGGCTACATGCCATGCTTGCAATAATAAGAACCTGCTAATTGATCTCAAAGATGCAAACGAGTCCACCTCTATGGCGAATGGAGAATCAGTCAAGGTGCTCCAGGTTGGACTTACAAATCTCAGTCTTTCATCAGGGAAAAATTTAATTTTGCGTAATGTTAAATTTTTTCCTGCTTTAACAAAGAATTTAATTTCTATTAGCTTACTGAATCATGCTGGTATAGTAGTTTCATTGACAAGTGGTAGAGCTATTTTATCTGTTAACTCATACTATTTTGGTTGTGCTTACTTAGTCAATGGTATGTATAGACTTAGTTTAGCAAATGAAGTGATTAATGTTGTTAGTTCAAAACTGTGTAGCCCTTATACTCGGCACAACAGATTGGGACATGTGAACTTGTAACGCCCCGAATCTCAAATACACTGAATTCGAGATGTTCTACAGGATCTTTTCACTTTCTTTAGTACAACTTTACAAGGAATTTAAACTTTTCTTTTTACATCAGAGTTTACATCAATATTACATTTACATTGCACAGCAGAAGTAGAATTTACAACAATGAAACAATTATACATCAACATTGAATGAATCCTTAAGCATTTGTTCCTCTTTAATCTTTAACATACCTGCATATAAGACTGTGGGTACGTCAGTTTATTCAACCGACGAACATTATACACGGCCATCCTCTCTATGCCGGAAATAGTATAACTCAATTTTCCATATTTAACAAACACAAACTTGTCACATTCCAAATAAAGGGACTACCCTATTGATGTCGTGTTGTGATTGTGCACTTAATCCTTAATGCATTTATTTATGTTACATGACACTAATGCGCACTTGTTCGGATTCTATGCATCCCATACTACATAGGTCCGAGGGCAAGCCCTTAATCGTCCTTCAACTTTATAGGGTTCAATCCCTCGATATGACTTACTCTACTACTGTAATTACGGTAAGTATCCTACAAGTCTTCTGACCTACGAACTCATGCCTAGGCACTCTGGAGGGAATCCCATCGCTGACATGACTCATCATGCAGACATCCTGTGGTAATTCAGCTCTCACCGTAGACATGACACCACCCGTAGTCTTCGAACATCCCACGAGCGTCACCACCGGGACGGTACTCTGGAGCAGCATCCTCACCCAGACTCATCATGGGAATTCCTGGGATACGCTCTCGCCGCTATCCAATGGCCCTCACTCATGATTTTCTCCTACTTTCATCACATCTCCACTATGTGCTAAATCCTTAGTTTTTATTAGAATCATGAATAAAAATCAAAGCTCTAGAGTTAGCCTTTCCACTCAACCGGACTTATTCATTTATTCAACATGACCAACCTTGGTCTTTCATTTCAAATTCTCATTTCATTTCTTTCAATTGCCGGGGGAGACTTAGCAACTCTTTCATTTCAATTCAAATTCACAATTTCTAAAATCTGAGCATTTCCAACTCATGAGTTCACTTCATGATCTCAAAAGATTTTCTCTTTTTTTTCATGTCATAGCTTCCATATACATTTAATTCTCATAATTCACAATAAATGATTTACTTCATGTACAATCATGCAAGAACAATAGAGTTTACCAATACCCAGATTCACAATCTTTACCACAAACAAAACATACGATTTCAGATATACCAAAAAGCACTCTGGGCAGTCGACTTGGAACTCCACCAGTCGACTTATCCAGTCAAATACAGTTCGTTAATAACACTCGGAAGAGTCGACTGCTGCACATGGTCAGTCGGCTGTTCCGCAGTTCCCACATTTAAAAATATCATACAGTTAGCAGTCGACTGTTCCACAAATCAGTCTTTCTGTTCTTCATTACCCATATCACATTAAATTCGTGTCAACATAGCATGTAATTCTCACCATAACATCATTTCGATTTAGCGTAAATATCACATAGCTAATGTTTCTCTTCTCAAGAAATTACTAAGCATGCACTTTCATTTACTCGTCATTTACTGTCAGAGGTAAATGCTAATCTCAATTTAACATTCTAAACATCATATTAAAATGCATCGTTTCATAGAATTTTGAACTGTTCATATTCTATTTCAATAGGCCAGTCGCCTGTTAACATTCTCAGTCGACTGTATATGTCATTTCCAGTTTCTCAATTATCAATCATTCATATTTTTCTAGGTTGTATACCACCTGGAGGATATTGATCTAGCAATCGTTCTATCACTTTAGTTGCATACATATACACAATAAATCTTTAGTCTTAATAAAGATTCTAATTTAGAAATCATGAAAACATTTGCCTCGTACCAGTCGACTTGTCCCCTGGACAGTCGACTGCGCAGACCATTTTCAATTCTTTCTATAATGTCATTTACCAATAGAGTCATATGCAATTCTCATCCATACATGCATCAATCAATAGATCATTTTCCAATTAAATGTGTACTCTTATTAATCATTTTTCATGCATCATTATTCAATTCCATACTAGCATATTTCCTAGTTAGAAATAAAGAAAATTGAACCCACCTTATTGACAAAAGTAGTCGAAATCCAGGGAACTCCTTAATGCAATGGACGACTTCTTGCTCCTTGCTCCACGCCGAAACTCCAGAAGTGCTACTCGGCCTCCACAGAAAAAGCACGCGCAACTCTCTCACAATATACTCTCTTGCAATAGGATTTTAGTGTAAGAGGAATAATGAAGGAGAGGGGGTATTTATACACCAATTAGAGTGAGATGGAGGGCTAGGATGCACTAGGGAGTTGTAGGATCAAGGGCTAGGATGGACTAGGAGGTTGAAATAACTACCCACACTCTACAAAACTACCCATGACTTGATCCCACTTCTCCACAATCCGGCCAAGAAGTGTGTGCTTAAGCACGTGTACATGGAGTGCACGTGTAAGCACAAGCCACACTAATAAAACTTGTACACTCATAACAAGTCTTATAAAAAAAAGAGGGTGTTACACAATACAAGTTGCAAAAATAAAAGAATTAAACCATGGGCTTAAATTAATTGGGCCAAAATAAATATTTTAAAAGAAAAATAAGCAAACTAACATTGGGCTTTAGGAAAATGCTTTATAGAAAACAATACTCTTTATTCATCATGTTGAGAAATAATAGTCAACATACTACACATGCATACCATATGTAAAAAATAAATAATCTTTCATATATTTGAAAAATCAGGGTATTACAGAACTATATTAAATTACTTGCTGTCGCTAAAACTTTTAATCTGCCAATTGATACATCATTAAGATATGACAAATGCGAAGTGTGTGCTCAGATAAAGATCACTAGGAAACCCTTTAGTTCTGTTTCTAGGAGTACACAACTTCTTGAACTAGTTCATTCTGACATATGCGACTTTAAAAATTTTGTGACGCAAGGAGGTCGGAAGTATTTAATTACTTTTATAGATGATTATTCTAGATATTGTCATATTTATTTGTTAAAAACTAAGGATGAAGCACTTAATAAATTCAAAGAATTTAAAGACCGTATCGAAAATCAGTTAAATGCTAAAATAAAAAGGTTCAGATCTGATAGAGGTGGGGAATATGTATCAATGGGTTTTAAAGAATTTTGCACTTTACATGACATTGTCTCTGAAACAACAACACCCTACTCACCACAGTCAAACGGTACAGCCAAAAGAAAGAATCGAACACTCACAGAAATGTTGAATTCTATGTTATTGACTACTGGATTGCCTTCGAGTTTTTGGGGAGAGGCTGCATTGACGGCTAATAATATTCTTAATATGTTACCACACTCTAAACTATCTGTAACATCTTATGAGTTATGGCATAAATACACACCGAGTTTTGATAAAGTAAAAACGTGGGGTTGTATTGTTTTTGTTAGAATACCAGACCCTAGAAGGCCTAAAGTAGGATCTCGTACAAATACTTGTGTGTATCTAGGAAGTGTAGTTGATAGTGCGGCGTACATATTTTATGACCTATCTCTTAATAAGATAATTGAATCTAGAGATGCAGAATTCTTTGAAGATGTGTTCATCAAAGACAAAGGTATAACACTATCTGGCCACACAGACTTAGTTAATGATTCACAAACAGAATCTAGACCTTACATAACTGACACTGAAGTTACAAATGAAATTGAGCATAGAAGAACCTCCACTAGAGATAAAATACCTAGAACTTTTGGTGATGATTTTGTAACTTATGCACTGTTGGCTGATCCACCTAGTGTAAAGCAAGCCCTTCGGTCTAGGGATAGTTTACTTTGGAAAAAGGCTACTGATGATGAGATGGATTCTTTATTACAAAATAAAACTTGAAAATTAGTTGATCTGCCAAAATGGGCTAAAACTATAAGAAACAAGTGGGTTTTGAAGAAGAAACTTAATCTGGATGGATCTATTGCAAACTATAAATTACGACTAGTAGCTAAAGGTTATACTCAATAAAGTGGGGTAGATTATTTTGATGTTTACTCACATGTTTGTCATATTGCTACAATAAGGATTCTTCTTGCCATTGCATCCATTAAAAATTTTGTTATTCACCAAATGGATGTTAAAAATTCTTTTCTAAATGGAGATCTTAATGAAGAAATCTATATGGATCAACCTGAAGGTTTTGTACTTAAAAGTTTAGAGAACAAAGTTTGCAAATTGGTAAAATCTTTGTATGGATTAAAACAATCACCCAAACTATGGCATGAAAAATTTGATACAACAATAAAGAGCTTAGGTTTTGAATCTAGTAATTCTGATAAATGCCTTTATTTTCGTGATCTATCAAATAAAATTGCTATAATTTGCTTGTATGTTGATGACACCTGTTTGTCATATTGCTACAATAAGGATTCATCTTGCCATTGCATCCATTAAAAATTTTGTTATTCACCAAATGGATGTTAAAACTACTTTACTAAATGAAGATCTTAATGAAGAAATCTATATGAATCAATCTGAAGGTTTTGTACCTAAAGGTTTAGAGAACAAAGCTTGAAAATTGGTAAATTCTTTTGTATGGATTAAAACAAGCACCCAAACTATGATATAAAAAATTTAATACAACAATAAAGAGCTTAAGTTTTGAATCTAGTAATTCTGATAAATGCTTTTATTTTCGTGTACTATCAAATAAAATTACTATAATTTACTTGTATATTAATGCCATGCTTGTTGTTGGAAGCGACCTCTCAACTGTAGTTGAAGTTAAAATAATGCTATCCAAAGAATTCAGCATGAAGGACCTAAGTGTTGTGGACACTATATTATGTATGAGAGTGAGTATTGGTAGGCAAGGAATATTCCTTAGTCAATCTCACTATATTAATGATATGTTACACAAATGGGCTAACAGTGATTGCAAAAGGTTGGAAACACCTTATGATTCTAACAATAAGTTGACACCTTACGATGGTGCAACAGTGAGAGAGTTGGATTATTCCAAACTAATTGGAAGTCTCATGTATGCAAGGATCTGCACTAGACCATACATAGCCTTTTGCGGTAGGCATGCTTAGCAGATTCACTAGTAATTCCAGTAAGTCACATTGGAATGCCATTGAGAGGTCAATGGATTACCTAAGTGGTACTCAAGAGTTGGCTTTGTGCTACTCTGGACATCCTTCAGTTTTAGAAGGATATTCTGATGCATCGTGGTGTACATAATTTGGTGAAAGTCGATCCACTAGTAGTTATGTGTTTACACTAGGAGGATCAGCTTTGTCATAGAAATCTAAAAGGCAACTAAGCATTGCATTCTCATCTATGGAGTCTGAACTCTTTGCACTATCTTGTGCTGGTGAAGAAGCGGAATGGATGAGAGACCTGTTGCTAGATATTCCATTGAGAAGGTTTAAAGTAACCACTCTTAGCTTGTTTTGCGACAACCAAGCTATAAAAACTATAGCAACTAATACTCTTTACAATGGTAAGAGACGAACTGTCGGTCTTAGACAGGCAAAGTTGAACTATCTCATCAAGCAAGGGATTATTACCCTCGTTGATGTGAAATCCAAACAGAATACAGCTGATGCCCTTACTAAGGGACTACAAAGAGGTCTAATTGTCAAAACTGTGGGAGAAATAAGGTTAAGAGCTACTGAGTAATAAAGGCCTTAACACCCTCGTTATTTTGATAATTAGAACCTATAACAGTCATAGAGAATGTAACACCCCGCAAAATTTAAATGACAATTTTGCCCTCGGGTGTTACGCACATGCATTTTGTACTATTATTGATTATATCCATAATGCATTTTGATATGTATTTTGAATTCCAATTATTTATGCAATCCCGTATTCTTAAAATCACATTTGAGACAACTCAAATGCTGAATTTCAATCTTTGAGTTTTTACGTGCTTTTTACGTATTATCGATGCACGTGTCGATTTTGGGTATTCCACCGTTATGTGCAAAGTTTTCAATGGGTTTCAATCATTTATTCTTATAAACATGTTTGAATTTGTTTTGTAAACGAAAATTCAATTTTTGACTACCTTTATTAAAATAAATTTCTACGTGCAATACACGTGTTTTCTGTACGATTGAGTACATTATCATATATGTATATTAAATATACTTTCTATTGCATTCCAATTGATTATAAATATTTTTCGGTTCATAAAGTCAATTTTTGTATTTTTGAGATTTTACGGGCGACGCACGTGTTTTGGTGCACGTGTTGTAAGCGCATTCTTCCTTCAAAATAAATTTTCATGAAATGTTTCTTTCCATTTTATTGTGCATGAAAAGTATAATTTAAAGTTAATTTTGTATATTTATTACATATATAAATAATTGTTTTAAAGGAATTAATTGAATAATTTATTTTTGGGTGTACACAAAGCACGTGCACGTGCACACGTGCGATGTGCACACAATTTTGGGGCCGGGCTGCTGTGAGAGGAGGGAAATTCTAGAGTTTTGATTTTTAAAAGAGGGAGGGAAAACAAGTTTAAGATATGGGATAGTGGTGTTCATGTGGGAGGTGGTTGCTATAACTACCCATTAGCTCTCTTATAAAAGTGCACCCATAGTCTCTCTTTCTCTCATCTCCTTTCTCTCTTCTCCCCTGACATTTCCGAAAAGAAACCCCCCCAAAACCAGCAAAGACTTTTTCCATTCTCCACCTAATCATCTATCCCACTTGCTATATACATATACTAATGTATATATATGTACATACATAGTATGTGTATATGATAGAAGATGGGAGTTGTTCTTGATGTTGCCGAAATGGAGTGGGGATGGAGATGCTCTTGATGATGGATGCTTGCCGAAATGTGGAGCTTGGAGGCTAGCCTTGGTGCGCGGATTTCGAGGATGCTGCAATTGGAGTTTTCTTTAGGAGCTCGTAATTCTAGGGGTTCATTTGAGTACATATCTTCAATTTAGGTGGGTGTTTCTTAAATGCTTTCTAATTTAGGAGTAGATATTGCATGATAGATGATATATGATTCATTTGGTTGAAATTGAATTAGTATTATGAGATTACATGCAAATTAATGAATCGTTACATTTTGATTGATTGTGGTAGATGCAAATTGCTATGCTATTCCTTAAATTGTTGTGATTGCTAGTTGAATTTCTAGAATTGAAATGATTTATATGAAATTGATGCATGTTGAGACATGAATAGAATAATGCAATTATGTTGTTTGTTGAGAATGCGGCAAAGAAGTGTGATTATAAACTCGAAATATTATTCATACGAGAATAGAGATTTTTGGTAAAGTAATTTTGATAAAAGAAAACAGTTTATTTGAAAAATTGATTGAATATATGTTTTGATGCATTTTAAGGATTTCATTTGAAAAATGAGAAACTTGAGAATTTGATAACTTATTCGATGTTGTTTTTAAAAGGAATATATTCTGGAAATGATCTATATTTTTATATGGAAATACAAATCAATTAAAAAGGTCGAAAAATGTATGCAAAGATGCAATTGGTGGATTTGACAGTCGACTGATTACTTTCCACAGTCGACTGATAAGTGTAAAAAGTTGGGTTTTCGTCGGCAGGACAGTCGACTGACTACTTTTACAGTCGACTGCTGCTGTACTGAATTTTGATGTTTTGAGTTTTTAAAGTATTCGCGGAACAGTCGACTGATACTGTCACCAGTCGACTGAACCGACTGTGTTATATTGATGTTTTAAAGCTTCGTAAAACAGTCGACCGATTCCTTGTCACCAGTCGACTGAACATACTGAGATGTTTTGATGTTCGCTGAACAGTCGACTGATACTGCCACCAGTCGACTGAACTGAACTATTTCTGGTTCTTGAGTTTGGATTTGATTCTTGACAAATGGAAGTTAAATAAATTGAACATGAGATTTTATGGTTATTAATATGTGATTGAGTTTTATTGTGAAATGCACACAAGGTTGTGAAAGATGAAATTGATAAAGAGATCTAATTGAATGGTTCTCATGTTATGAGATCATAAAAGAAATGTTTTGAGAAAAAAATTTGTGAACAAAAGAAATGGAAATATTATTGGAGATTGATTATGAAATATTGTTTATCTCTAGAAAGAGATAGTTGTTGGAATCTAGAGGCTAGGCGAGACCCTAGTGACCGGCAGTTTTATTTATGATTTGAGAGCTAACCGTTGAGGGTTGAGTGTCTCTTGAGAAGTAGCCAGGTAGGCTGACTGTCTCTGTTGTTTTGATTTAAGTCCGACAGGGTAAGCTAGCTCTAGGTTGTGATGATTTTCTTTTAAAACAAACTTTGTAAGGCTGTGATGGAAGTGAGAGAAAAACACGAGTTAAGGGCCATTGGATGGGTGTTGTTGAGGGTATGCACAGGCTGTCTTCACGATTGCGTCGTGACATGACGTGGATACTACTCCAGAGTACCATCTGGTGGCGACGCTTATGGGATGTTTGGTGACTGCAAGAGGATCGTGTGCCTTGAAGGAGGCTGAATTACCACAGGATGTCTGCATGATGAGTCATGTCAGCGATGGGATTCCTCTCCAGGTTTTCTGTACACGTGCTTGTAATCATGGAACATCTATGATACTTACCGAAATTACAGATAGATACATAGTGAAGATGTGATGAAAGTAAGAGAAAAACATTGAGTATGAGAGCCATTGGATAGCGGCGAGAGCGTATCCCAGGAATTCCCATGATGAGTCTGGGTGAGGATACTGTTCCAGAGTACCGTCCCGGTGGTGACGCTCGTGGGATGTTTGAAGACTACGGGTGGTGTCATGTCTATGGTGAGAGCTGAATTACCACAGGATGTCTGCATGATGAGTCATGTCAGCGATGGGATTCCCTCCAGAGTGCCTAGACATGAGTTCGTCGGTCGGAAAACATCTAGGATACTTACCGTAGTTACAGTAGTAGATTAAGTCATGACGAGGGATTGAACCCTACCAAGATGAAGAACGATTAAGAGGCTTGCCCTCGGGCCTATGTAGTATGGGATGCATAGAACCCGAACAAGTGTGCATTAGTGTCATGTAAATTAAGTAACTGCATTAAGGACTAAGTGCACCGCACAACACGACATCAATAGGATAGTCCCTTTGTAACTTTGTTTGTGATCAAGTTTGTGTTTGCTAAAGTATTTAAGAATCGTTATACTGTTCCCGGCATAGAGAGGATGACCGTGTATAATATTTCGTCAGTTGTAAGCAACTGACGCGCCCACAATTTTATATGCAGGATTTGGAGTTACATGAAAATATAAAGATGGTTTGATGCTGTTGATTACTTAAATGTTAAAGTTGTAACAATTGTACATTCATTATTGTTGTATTTTATTGATTCCGCTGCTTATTGATGTAAAAGACTCTGTTGTAATTATTGTTGAAATAAAAGTTTTAAATTCCTTGTAAAATTGTACGAAAGAAGTGAAAAGATCCTGTAGAACATCTCAAATTCAGTTGTTTTGGGATTCAGGGCGTTACAGAGTGGTATCAGAGCTACGCTTCTAAGTAGTACAAATTTATAAGGAACGACACCCTAGAAGTGGACATTTGAGTGTGAGTTCAGTTTATAGAGATTTAAATGTAAGTGATTTTCATTTGCGTTGCTCTATACACTGATATTTTCTTCCCCCTTTTTCCCTATTGGATGGTTGGAGCCATGAATGGAAGTTGTTATTAAATTTACATTCAAATTCATTCATGATGCTCTCATCGTATACAATGATTTGAGATTGTATGCGAGCTCATCTTCTCTGGGTATCAGAGTGGCGCAGTGGAAGCGTGGTTGGTTTGAACTGTCATTCATGATATCTTACACATAGACACATTTTCCCTTCAAATTATTATAAGTAGATTTTCATCATAGTACTTTTCAATATTTAATATTTTTCAAATCAATATCTTCCTATACTATTAAATCATTTCAATGCCTATTATTTGTCTATTTTCCTTAGTCTTGATTTTGTTGAACTTATTTTAATTGTCTCTCAATCTTAAAGTTTTGTCTTTCGTGTTTTATGTCACCTTATATTTATCCGTCCATATGTGCTATTACTTTACGTATTTTGTTAAAATTTATACTACAACTATTATTTTCATTACATTTTGAATTTTACTTGTGAATTTTGCATATGTGCATTCATTTTACACGATTTGATTTTGTGATACAATATTCTTTCGTTATCTCGTATTGTCCTATATACTTCAGTATATTTTAACGAGATTGAAATATTTTATCCGTATAAATACAACATACTAATTTGATTTATTGTCTGCATTCAATATTATTGTTAGTACATATTATCTACTAATTTATTTGTTATATTCATTAATTCTGTAACTTACGCTATTCATACTTTACTTTATCCTCTAATTTTAAATTGTCTTTAGATTCTTGATTACTACATATGTTTTCCATTGGATTTTTTTATACGTGTCATGTATTTCAAGATACTTACTATACATATAATTTCACCATCCCCCAGTTATTACATTACTATTTTTTATGTATAATTATTTGTGTCAAATGTCCTAAATTGCTACACTACCTCATTATTGTTTTCAATCTTATTTCCGACACGTGCATATGTTGTACATTATTTGTTTTGGTGTTATAAATAATTTTTCATTACTACTAATTAGTACCCTCTATGTTTGATATATCCTATACACCTATTTTGATATTTCATTGTGTAAAATCTTTTTCTGTATCATTGATTTTCAAACATAACACCATACCTTATTAAACATCCCATATCTAAGTATACGTGGAAGATTACATCTTTCCATCTTCCGCTTTGGTGCAACTTAATGTCGAGAGGGCAAATATGCAACTAGACATCACTGGAGGAAAACTGCAACTGGAAGTCGGGGAGGCAAAGTTTGCAACTGAATGTCCAGAAGGCAAACTGCAACTGGATGTCGGTGAGGTAAAGTTTGCAACCGAATGCCCAGAAGGCAAATTGCAACCGAATATCATAGGAGCAATTATGCAACTTGAGATCAAGATAGGCAAGTCTGCTGTTGGATACCAGTGAGGCGAACCTAAACCAAAAGAAAATATTATACCTAGATAACCCCTACCTTATGTTTCTTACAACTATTTCATTTGGTACTAGCTTATACTATTTTATAATATTTTGCAACCTAGCATTTTACTGTTTATACTGATTTCTATATCTATTTACCGCTTAATCTCAACTATCTTGCCGTCTTCTTTGTAGTACTTTGCATTTTATGTGAGTTAGTACTTCGTACCACTTTATCGTATTTTGCTATTTTAAATTTGGTGGCTACTCACCTAACAGTTTTATTTATTATACTTCTGTTATAATTCATGATTCACTTCCACATAATTGGTTTTGTAATGTTACTACCATAATTTATTATTTTACTCCTACACATCATTTATAAATTTTGGATCATGATGTTGTTGTTTTGCCCTATAATTTCCGTCTATGTATATACATAATTTTGTATGCTGATTTTCTTGGTCTATTTGACAAGTCGAAATTATTTGGATTTTTTGCCTTTTTCATTTTTATATGATTATTGTACTTACTTTACATATCCCCTTATGATATCAATTTATATACAAAATCATTTTTTTTTCATTGTCTATACTTTTCCTTGTTATATAACTAGTTTTTCGCACTACTTTCAATGGTATGTTTTACTACTACGATGTCTTAATTTACTGCTACAAATCATTTATAATTTTCCTATCATGCTATTTATTTCACCTCTATAATTTTTCGTCTATGTGATTTTTGTAAGTTGGTTTTCTCGTTCCACTGAACAATTCAAAAGTATTTCGATGTATACCTAATTTTCAAAATTGTATGTATAATTACTATAATTACCTTACAAATTATTTTATGATATTAATTTTTATACAGAATCATTTTATGTTTGCTATACTTTTACTATATTTCCTTCTCAGATATTTCTCAAACTGTTAAATTGCTAGTTTTGTCGTATAGTATCAATTTGGTTTGCGACTTTTTACCATTTATTACATTGATGAATTTTTAGTATTGAATCTATTTATAAAGTACCCATTAACTATGTTTTTCCTTATTGCATTGTTTTCTGAAACTATTTCACAATTAATGACTAAGTTTATTTATCATTTTATCTAATGGTTTACTCGATAGTAATTTGTATGTAAACTCTTTTCAAAATACACTAGCCTCTATTGTCGTATTTGTTTTCTTATGCTACTTTCCTAGTTTTTGTTTAGTTCTTGAAAAATTTTGATACTCAAAAATTTCTTAAATAGATTTTTGTCTCATTTTCCCACATTGCTTACTTTTATGCTATATGTATTTTCTTGATGTTTGTGTTTTCTATATGCTATCCTGATATTCTCTTTGGTGTGTACAAAATATAGCCTTTACCATAGTGAGTTCCGGGGACGGAACTGTTCTAAGGGGGGGAGAGTGTAACACCCCGCAAAATTTAAATGACAATTTTGTCCTCGGGTGTTACGCACGTGCATTTTGTACTATTATTGATTATATCCATAATGCATTTTGATATGTATTTTGAATTCCAATTATTTATGCAATCCCGTATTCTTAAAATCACATTTGAGACAACTCAAATGCTGAATTTCAATTTTTGAGTTTTTACGTGCTTTTTACGTATTATCGATGCACGTGTCGATTTTGGGTATTCCACCGTTATGTGCAAAGTTTTCAATGGGTTTCAATCATTTATTCTTATAAACATGTTTGAATTTGTTTTGTAAACGAAAATTCAATTTTTGACTACCTTTATTAAAATAAATTTTTACGTGCAATACACGTATTTTCTGTACGATTAAGTACATTATCATATATGTATATTAAATATACTTTCTATTGCATTCCAATTGATTATAAATATTTTTCGGTTCATAAAGTCAATTTTTGTATTTTTGAGATTTTACGGGCGACGCACGTGTTTTGGTGCACGTGTTGTAAGCGCGTTCTTCCTTCAAAATAAATTTTCATGAAATGTTTCTTTCCATTTTATTGTGCATGAAAAGTATAATTTAAAGTTAATTTTGTATATTTATTACATATATAAATAATTGTTTTAAAGGAATTAAATGAATAATTTATTTTTGGGTGTACACAAAGCACGTGCACGTGCACACGTGCGATGTGCACACAATTTTGGGGCCGGGCTGCTGTGAGAGGAGGGAAATTCTGGAGTTTTGATTTTTAAAAGAGGGAGGGAAAACAAGTTTAAGATATGGGATAGTGGTGTTCATGTGGGAGGTGGTTGCTATAACTACCCATTAGCTCTCTTATAAAAGTGCACCCATAGTCTCTCTTTCTCTCATCTCCTTTCTCTCTTCTCCCCTGACATTTCCGAAAAGAAACCCCCCCAAAACCAGCAAAGACTTTTTCCATTCTCCACCTAATCATCTATCCCACTTGCTATATACATATACTAATGTATATATATGTACATACATAGTATGTGTATATGATAGAAGATGGGAGTTGTTCTTGATGTTGCCGAAATGGAGTGGGGATGGAGATGCTCTTGATGATGGATGCTTGCCGAAATGTGGAGCTTGGAGGCTAGCCTTGGTGCGTGGATTTCGAGGATGCTGCAATTGGAGTTTTCTTTAGGAGCTCGTAATTCTAGGGGTTCATTTGAGTACATATCTTCAATTTAGGTGGGTGTTTCTTAAATGCTTTCTAATTTAGGAGTAGATATTGCATGATAGATGATATATGATTCATTTGGTTGAAATTGAATTAGTATTATGAGATTACATGCAAATTAATGAATCGTTACATTTTGATTGATTGTGGTAGATGCAAATTGCTATGCTATTCCTTAAATTGTTGTGATTGCTAGTTGAATTTCTAGAATTGAAATGATTTATATGAAATTGATGCATGTTGAGACATGAATAGAATAATGCAATTATGTTGTTTGTTGAGAATGCGGCAAAGAAGTGTGATTATAAACTTGAAATATTATTCATACGAGAATAGAGATTTTTGGTAAAGTAATTTTGATAAAAGAAAACAGTTTATTTGAAAAATTGATTGAATATATGTTTTGATGCATTTTAAGGATTTCATTTGAAAAATGAGAAACTTGAGAATTTGATAACTTATTCGATGTTGTTTTTAAAAGGAATATATTCTGGAAATGATCTATATTTTTATATGGAAATACAAATCAATTAAAAAGGTCGAAAAATGTATGCAAAGATGCAATTGGTGGATTTGACAGTCGACTGATTACTTTCCACAGTCGACTGATAAGTGTAAAAAGTTGGGTTTTCGTCGGCAGGACAGTCGACTGACTACTTTTACAGTCGACTGCTGCTGTACTGAATTTTGATGTTTTGAGTTTTTAAAGTATTCGCGGAACAGTCGACTGATACTGTCACCAGTCGACTGAACCGACTGTGTTATATTGATGTTTTAAAGCTTCGTAAAACAGTCGACCGATTCCTTGTCACCAGTCGACTGAACATACTGAGATGTTTTGATGTTCGCTGAACAGTCGACTGATACTGCCACCAGTCGACTGAACTGAACTATTTCTGGTTCTTGAGTTTGGATTTGATTCTTGACAAATGGAAGTTAAATAAATTGAACATGAGATTTTATGGTTATTAATATGTGATTGAGTTTTATTGTGAAATGCACACAAGGTTGTGAAAGATGAAATTGATAAAGAGATCTAATTGAATGGTTCTCATGTTATGAGATTATAAAAGAAATGTTTTGAGAAAAAGATTTGTGAACAAAAGAAATGGAAATATTATTGGAGATTGATTATGAAATATTGTTGATCTCTAGAAAGAGATAGTTGTTGGAATCTAGAGGCTAGGCGAGACCCTAGTGACCGGCAGTTTTATTTATGATTTGAGAGCTAACCGTTGAGGGTTGAGTGTCTCTTGAGAAGTAGCCAGGTAGGCTGACTGTCTCTGTTGTTTTGATTTAAGTCCGGCAGGGTAAGCTAGCTCTAGGTTGTGATGATTTTCTTTTAAAACAAACTTTGTAAGGCTGTGATGGAAGTGAGAAAAACACGAGTTAAGGGCCATTGGATGGGTGTTGTTGAGGGTATGCACAGGCTGTCTTCACGATTGCGTCGTGACATGACGTGGATACTACTCCAGAGTACCATCTGGTGGCGACGCTTGTGGGATGTTTGGTGACTGCAAGAGGATCGTGTGCCTTGAAGGAGGCTGAATTACCACAGGATGTCTGCATGATGAGTCATGTCAGCGATGGGATTCCCCTCCAGGTTTTCTGTACACGTGCTTGTAATCATGGAACATCTATGATACTTACCGAAATTACAGATAGATACATAGTGAAGATGTGATGAAAGTAAGAGAAAAACACTGAGTATGAGAGCCATTGGATAGCGGCGAGAGCGTATCCCAGGAATTCCCATGATGAGTCTGGGTGAGGATACTGTTCCAGAGTACCGTCCCGGTGGTGACGCTCGTGGGATGTTTGAAGACTACGGGTGGTGTCATGTCTATGGTGAGAGCTGAATTACCACAGGATGTCTGCATGATGAGTCATGTCAGCGATGGGATTCCCTCCAGAGTGCCTAGACATGAGTTCGTAGGTCGGAAAACATCTAGGATACTTACCGTAGTTACAGTAGTAGATTAAGTCATGATGAGGGATTGAACCCTACCAAGATGAAGAACGATTAAGAGGCTTGCCCTCGGGCCTATGTAGTATGGGATGCATAGAACCCGAACAAGTGTGCATTAGTGTCATGTAAATTAAGTAACTGCATTAAGGACTAAGTGCACCGCACAACACGACATCAACAGGATAGTCCCTTTGTAGCTTTGTTTGTGATCAAGTTTGTGTTTGTTAAAGTATTTAAGAATCGTTATACTGTTCCCGGCATAGAGAGGATGGCCGTGTATAATATTTCGTCAGTTGTAAGCAACTGACGCGCCCACAGTTTTATATGCAGGATTTGGAGTTACATGAAGATATAAAGATGGTTTGATGCTGTTGATTACTTAAATGTTAAAGTTGTAACAATTGTACATTCATTATTGTTGTATTTTATTGATTCCGCTGCTTATTGATGTAAAAGACTCTGTTGTAATTATTGTTGAAATAAAAGTTTTAAATTCCTTGTAAAATTGTACGAAAGAAGTGAAAAGATCCTGTAGAACATCTCGAATTCAGTTATTTTGGGATTCGGGGCGTTACAGAGAAGTTCAAACTTAAGCATTAATTGGAGGCCGGCCAATTCATCAAGGAGCAAGGAGCACGAGATCATCAAGTACTAGGAGGAGATGGTGCGTTCTTGGTGGAACGATCTAGGAGGAGAAGGATCGCTCTTTGTTCAAGCAGATTTCTAGGAACTTTGTACTTGTTTTCTTCAAAATAGGTGGGCAATTTTCTCATACTTCTAATTAGTTACCATACTAGGTTTATGGTTGTGATCACATTAGAATAAACAAGAAATATTGCTTTTATGTTTGTTACCATGATTAAGGAGAAAAAAAGACCCCATTTAGACTTACATGAAATGATTAGTAAAATGGATTGAATTATGTGAATGAAAGTGTTGTTGTGATAACTTGATAACACATTAACATGTTAATTAAGAAATTATAAATTTTTGTATGAAAGTGTTCATGTTTGTTTGTAAAATGCAATATGGAGAAATATATTTATGAATGAATTGTGAATTATGGGTAACCTTCATGCCATGAAAATAGATTGATTAATGAGTAAAATACACATGGTTATTGTTACATGAGATTGGTGGTAAGATCCCTAATTTGCATATTTATATCGTTGGAAAAGAGAAATGGACATTTTGTGAATTAGGACTAACTTATTTAAAAGATTGGATTTTATTAATAAAGAAGAAAAGTAAGAAATTATAGTTTACTAAAAACCTATTTGTAATTGAGAATTATCAACTAGTACTTCTTTTTGAAAAGAGACAATTAGTAGAACATAAAGCTAGTACGACCACTTTTATATAAATGAAATAATAGTATATTTTTATGTTAAAAATGAGAGTTAAATGATTTATAAAACTTCAAGTTACTGTTTATTCTCTAAAGAAATACAGTCAGGAAGATAGTTAGACTCATATAAGAACAAATCGTAATTGGAAAGAAAACGAGTTATTTTTTATGAACAAGAAGTGCTACAGTCAGACACAAAAGTAATTGTAATTAATTTCTCTACGCGTTAGTCTCTCTGTCCATTCTGGTCAGTGGGTGCACAATAGAAACGTTACTGTAGCGAAGGATTTTGTAGATCTCGGGTTCGAGTCTCTTCGGAAACTTTAATTTTTTTTTAATGAGATTTTAACTCAATACCGAGACCCAAAAAGTAAATAGATATTAAGTCCCCTTTGAACAGCTGGCGTGGTTGGGTTTTTTGGTCTTCGATTGCGTCACAGTAACGTTACTGTAGCGCTGTGTGGGGCGTTGTGCGTGGGTTCGAGCCCTGGCTTCGGCCACTTTTAATAAAATCTGATATTTTTTTTATGTTTTGAGATTTTAAATGGTTTTCAAGTGATTTAAAAATTAAGAAAAATTATTAGAATTATTCTAAAACTCCCTAGATCTCATGAGAAAATTTCTATAGCCTTGGACTTACTATAGTTGAGAAATTAAAGCCATGTGAGAGAAGATTTTATTATAAATTAGTAGAATACATTATTGATCAAATAAAGGAAATACATATTTTGTTAAAGGGAAATTGAGTAGAGATTTTCTAAGTGAGATTGTGATTGGATTAATGCAAGAAAAATAAATGCTAATATTTGGGCTTAACAAAATGAGATCTTTAACCTTATGAAAGAAAAGAAATTATTATGAGATTAAAATTGTAAGTTAGGAAATTGTGAAAAATCAAATAGTCTTGTCACTTTTATATATGAGAATGATGCATGAATTGAAATGAAAATCATGATAACTTATGAGGAATATTGGTGAATGTGAATACTCAAATTGTCGACATGAAAAGAGATTTTTAACTACAGGGTAGCTAAATCCTTATACCGGTAATTGAATAAATTTTTGAGATGAAATGTTGAGATGAAAAGATCAAGTTTGGGTCATGTTGTTGAATTAATGGTTAAGACCGGTATAGGAGAAGTGCTAACTCTAGGGGATTAATTTTATTCATGATTCAGATAAATTAAGGACTAGATACATAGTGGAGATGTGACGAAAGTAAGAGAAAAACATGAGTATGAGGGCCATTGGATTGGCGATGTGAGAGTGGTTCACAGACTGCCTGGTTGATGCGTCATGTCATGGCATGAACACTACTCCGGAATTATCGTCCTGGTGGCGACGCGTGTGGGGTGTTTGGTGACTACGAGTGGTGTCATCGTTTCATGACGGAGGCTGAATTGTCCATAGGCTCTGCATGATGCGTCATGTTACGACGTGGGATTCCCCTCCAGGCTATCTGGACATGGGCTCGTAACTCATAGAACATCTAGGATACTTACCGTAGTTACCGTAGTAGTTCAAATCATGGCGAGGGATTGAACCCTACAAGATGAAGTACGATTAAGGGCTTGCCCTCGAACCTATGTAGTATGGGATGCATGGAATCCGAACAAGTGCGCATTAGTGTTATGTAATATAAATAACTGCATTAAGGACTAAGTGCACAACACAACACGACATCAATAGGATAGTCGTCGTAGTTTTGTTTGTGACAAGTATGTGCTTTCTAAGTAAGAGAAAATTGATGTATTATATCCTTGCGTCAGTTGAATGAACTGACGAGCCCACAGTTTCCATGTAGGACAATGTGAATGAAAAAGACTAAGGTGGAATTGATGCTTAAAGAATTGTTCAGGTGTTGTTTTATTTCATTCATGTAATTGATGTAAATTTGCTTTCGCTGTTTAAATGTAACCCTGTTGTAATAAAAGTTTTAAATTCCTTGTAAAATTGTACGAAGAGAAGTGTAAAGATCTTGTGGAACTTCGAATTCAGTCTTATTTGGAATTCGGATCGAATTCGGGGTGTTACACCAACAGATCCAACTGCCCAGATGAAAAGAAAACAGTGGATCTATCGTCAAGACCAGATTTGGGTAGCAAACACAAACCAAATCCCCCCTTTCGATAGGAGGGTCAGAAGAAACCTCAAAATAGAGGTCGACCTCTCGAAGTTGGTGGTGATGTACAGCGAGAGGTGCAGAGGGGAAAGGCAGGCAGCACAAGAGCTACAAATGGCAAAAGCACCTTGAAAGACGACATGCAAAACGACATGCAAGGTCGAACTCCAACAGGGTAAAAGCTGGTAGCTTTGACTACCACTTTGGGAAAGAAGAGAAACAGTGGACGGAGTATAAACAGAGATTCCGACCTAAAAGAGCAAATCACAAGACGGGGGGGGCATAGGGAAAGGGAAAAGCTAAACTGGGTAATGAAGAGAAAGGGAAAAGCCAGTGTAACAAAAACAAAGAAGGCAACGAAAGGACTGAAGCAGCTGCTTTGGGTCAAGAGATTACCATTTTGGGGAAGAACACGAACATCTTTACAGAAGGGGAAAAAGCTCGAAGTGGAAATTTATGGAAGGGGAAGAACTCGAATAATAGCAATGAAGAGGGTAACGAAGAGGCTCATTCTTCGTTTCTATTGCTTGTCGCTATGGCCAAGACCTCGAGCGCAATGCCCAAGACCTCGAGCACAACGCCCAATGTGCAGAAGGCATTCAGTCACAGTATAGCTTATTGTGGTCCCCAGAGTGAGAGACTATCGGTGGGAGTGAGTTTAAATGGGGGGATCTTTAACAAGGAGTTTTTAAATGGGCCCAAAGAGGGGTCCAAAATAGGGGAACCACCACAAATTGTATCCAAAGAGGGGGCCCTTATGCACAAGCCCAATTAATTGTATCGCTGTCTCACCTCTTGGGCTAGACGAAGAAGATCGAGAAGATAGACTAAATCTTGAAGATGACTATGTTTATTCAGAAGAAGAGTTGAATGATTCTGAGGGACTGGCTGAAGAGCTTACGGGTATCTCACCGGAATTTGTACCCTCCACATTCCCTCCCTCGCAATCAATGGCTCCAGACTGGACTCAAGGTGGTACAGGATTCAGGGTTCAGAAAGTCTCTAAGAGGGCTATCGAGGAGTCCTTATACGACTATTTAGAGATTGTTGTGGCCGCTAAGTAGGTTAAGACAAGCGACGGAGGTACACGTTCTTTCCTAGCTTCTATTTTTAATTTCATGACTGATACTAAGATTTTTAAGCTAGCCGAAACCTGGGGTCGTGCGGTTACCGATACTGATAGGAATGCTTTTCTCCTTAACAAAATTAGAGGATGGGAGACCGATAAGGTTAACCTTAACTCGAACTCAACTACCAAAGTGAGTCACGATCCCTTACCTAACCATAGTTAATGGATGCTCTATTCTGGAACGTTAGAGGCCTCGGTAGGCGGGGCAAGCGGGAAATGTTTAGAGAGATCATTGCCAAATCAAAGGCCAACATTGTGGGTCTTCAAGAGACAAAACTTACTCACATGTCTAGATTTAGTAGGGTGGGGGAAAATCGAATCTCTGAATGGAGAATGTCTCGATCTGTTGGGGCATCTGGGAGTATCGCTCTAGGTTTTAACCCCGGTATTTTTTGTTGTCTTGACGAGCTCTACAGGCAATTTTCTTCTTTGGTCTTGCTTCAACGTAAACCCAACCTGTGGACTCAGTCAATTACGGTGGTCTATGGTCCGCACATTTCTGTTGCTAGGATGGTTTTCTGGACAGAACTAAGAGCGATTCACACACGCTAGCCACACCCCTGGGTGGTGGGGGGGGGGTAATTTTAACATCACTAGATTTGTCTCAGAACACAGAGGCAGAGGATCCAGTGACTCTGACCGGGAAGCATTTAATGAGGTTATCACGGATCTGGAACTGGTTGACATTCCCATCTCTGATAGGCTCTTCACTTGGTCAAACATGCAATCGTCGCCCATTCTAGTGAAACTTGACAGAATTTTGGTCTCCACTAACTGGGAGGCCAAATTCCCGTTGTCTGCGGCTAAATCACTCTCTAAACCTACCTCAGACCATGTACCTATTCTCCTATCCTTCGGGGAAGTTCAACCCAAGAAATCACCAAAGTTTAGATTCGAGAAGGCATGGTTAGAAATCCAAGGCTTCCACCACATGATCTATGAGAGTTGGTCTGGCCCCACTACGGCGATTGAAGCTACCGCCATATGGTGTGAAAAAGTCAGAAGACTTAGGCACAAGCTCAAGAAATGGAATCGGACCAGATATGCGATGATTTGGAGGGCAAAAGACTCCTTTCTTGAAGAAATTGAGGAACTGAAGAAGACCGAGGAAACTAGAGATCTGCTACAGAAAGAGCGGAATAGGGTGCTCCAATCCAGACAGAAAATTGACCAACTCTATAGGCTAGAGGAAATCAAATGGCAGCAGCAGTCCTGAATTTCATGGCTCAAAGAGAGAGACGCGAACATGACATTCTTTCATCGAGTAGCAAGTGCCCGGCGTAGATCTAACCTCATACACTCGATCCATTCAGATTCTGGAATGATCCAAGGCGACAAGGATATCAGAATGGCATTTCAGTCCCATTTCAAACTACTCTTTGGATACAAAGCTGATCTAAGAGTCCCTCTCCGGAACGATTTCTGGCAGGAGTCGGCGGGCAACTTCGGACTTATGCTGCAATCCCTCGAAGCACCCTTCTGTGAGAAGAAAGTCTGGGAGGCAGTCCAACAACTTGGCACAGACAAAGCTCCAGGTCCTGATGGTTTTTCGATGATCTTCTATCAGACATTCTGGGAGGAAATCAAAGGCAATTTGATGAGGATGTTCACTGACTTCTACGACCATAAGCTCAAACTAGAGAGACTTAATTTTGCGGAGGTGTGCTAACTCCTAAGAAAGAAGACTCTCGGCGAGTGGGAGATTACCACCCTATTAATCTTCTTAACTGCCCTGTCAAGATCAACACCAAGACTCTTGCTAATAGACTGGGAAATAGGGATGGCAAACGGGTCGAGTGGGCCGGGCTGGCCCCAACCCGTACGGGTTGGAACGAATACTTAGCCGGGCCGAGCCGGGTTGCACTCTTATACGGGCCGAGCCGGGCCGGGCTAAGTTTTCGTTTGGGTGGCCCGCCCAACCCGTGAACCCTTTAGGGTTCAACCCGGGTTGGGCCGGGTCGACCCGCGGGTTGGCCCGTTTAATATATATATATATATATTTTTTGGTAGCTTAAATTAAAGTAATAATAATAATAATTTTACAAATGATGTATACAAACAACCATATCTTTGTTTGATGAATACTACAATTCTTCAAAAATTATAATACTAAGTAAGTAATAATACTAATAAGTAATAATACTACAATTCTTCAAATATCCCCAAATGATGTTTAATTATAATACTAAGTAAGTAATAATACTAATAAACAATAAAAATCGTAATAATAATAATAAGATTGAAAGAGTGAAATTGACAACAAATTTTGAAATATTATTCATATGAATTTAAGTTATACAATTTTAACAGTTTATAACGAAATGAAGAATTCAATTCACAAATAAGTTTTATACAATAACATATTTCTTATATACAATTTTAATTGAGTACAAGTTTTCTAATTTGACATAACAAGCAAAGCTATTGTTGTTGTTGTTGTTCTTCGGGCGAGTTGCTCCCACTTGTGGAACTTGATAGTGCTTTCCCTTGCGTCCTATCTTCAACCTTCAGCCAGTCTTCTGTGCAAACGAGCATCTCTAATGCCTCGGGCTTCAACCGATTCCTGTAATCAGATAGAACCCTGCCACTTGTAGAAAATGCACTCTCAGAAGCAACTGTAGAGACAGGATGAGTTAGCAAATCTTTAGCCATAATTGACAGAATACTAAAAGTGTGTTCATGTTCTTTCCACCATTGTAAAATAGCTAGTGCAGAAAGAGTAGGCTCAGTATCCTGTTGGTTATACCAATTTAATTCATTTGGTTGATTAGTCCTAGGTTTTTTAGATTGAATTTGTTCAAGTAAACTAAATGTTCTATCACCAATTCTACTTTTACCCTTACCTTTAGAACTACCAGAAGAAGAACTAACTACAGAAGTTGTACTACTAGAAGCAAAACGTCTATCATAATAATCATACAAGTTATTTAACATAGATTCAAACTGAACTAAAAAAGTAGTGCAATCAATTGTTAATTCTACATCGTCCTCTAAATATCCAAAAAACATTTGTATCAAATTCTTCGTACCTTCTAATTTGATACGGGGATCCATAACAGTAGCAACACAAATCAACATAGGAGGAGGAAAATAATACTTCAAGAATTTTTGAAATATAGGTATTACAATTTCACTAATATAGGCATCATTTAACATTTCGTTAAATATTTGCATCATGCTAACTAATTCAATAAAAATGCTACTAGAAGTAGATTCATATGTTTTTGAAAATTTAAAGTTGCGGTTTTAAAAGGTTCTAAAAATTTCAACAAAGATTCGGCAAAAAACCAATCGGGGGGAGTCATTTCAAAATTGTGCATATTTTTTGCGATACAAAAATTATTTACAACTGCTTTATAATCGGTGACAACATTTAGTAAATCAAAAGTAGAATTCCATCGGTGTCTAACATCCTTTGGAAATTTTCTAAAAGGAACATTTCTAACCCTACACCAAGCTTTCCATTCTTGTAAAATGCTTGGACTTAATGCAATGAAATGTACACAATTTCTAATTTTAACTATATATGGATCAGCTATTCTTAATGCATCTTGAACACATAAATTTATAATATGACATGCACATGTAACATGAAAAATATTGTCAGATGGAGGGTTTAATACAGATTTTAAAGTAGTAATTGCTACATTGTTGTTAGATGCATTATCAAAACTAATAGCCATAATTTTATCGCGAATATGAAAAACATCACAAATTTCTATAATACGGTTTGCTATTTCAGCGCCACTATGGGGATACGGCAACGCCGCAAGTGATATGATTCTTTTTTGAAGAATCCAATCATTGTCGATCCAATGACAGGTTATTCCCATTGTTGGAATATTGTTGACACCCGTCCAACAATCCGAAGTTAAACTAACCCTACAAGTTAAACTCCATAAAATTACAATCAACGCGTCCTTCATTTCAACATACATTTTAAAACAATCCGATTTGCAAGTATTTCTCGGAATTCTTTTAAAATGAGGGTTTAAGGCCGTTTGATTAAAATTTTCCAAGTTCCTACTCTCGAGATAGGAAAATGCGACTCTTCCTTAATGACTAATCGGGCCATTTCCCGACGAATAAGTTCGGGATCATAAGGGTGGCTATCTACTTGATCGGTCCTAGGGTTGATTTTTTGTTGGCCTTGTATTTGATCAAGAAGTTCTTTATGATTATGTTGTATGTGCCTACTAATTGTACCGGTGCCGTCACCCCTCTTGAATTTGTATATTTTACTACATGTTTTACACACTTTCAAACCTATACCCGGAGTATGTTCGTCCGGAATATAATCATAAAACTTATGCCAATCGCTAGTTTCTCCTCTACTTTTTCTACTACTACGGGGTTGTGTGGTTTCGGGTTGTTGTTGTTGTTCTTCTTCTTCTAATTGTATGTCACCTACAATATCCATGTCGTGTGTACCCCATTGTTCCATAGTAGGATCAATGTAATCTTGGGCGGGCTCACTAGTTGGGAAAATTGGTGGCCTACGTGAAGAGGAGGAGCAATCTTGTCCGCTACGACCGCTACCGCGTGATCTAGACATAATGTAGTAATGTGCTAAAGTAAAGTATGTAAAAAAAATATACAATGTAGGAGCGGTGAATTATACAAAAAAATCTAAAAAACAAGAGGGTTGAGATAGAAAAGTTAAAAAAAACGAACAATAATTTTAACTACAACGCAAAAAAAAAATTAACGAGAGAGATAGAGATATTTTGATACCGTTCACTGTGGAATACGCGTATGTAAAAAAAACCGTTAAAATAAGAATAGAGTAGAAAAGATGGAGGAATGCTTTGTCGATTCCGCAATTGAAGAGTTGAGAAGAGGTTGAAGTAGATTTGACGAGGGTTGAAGAGAGTTGAAGACGTTGAATTTTGTTTCCGATACGACCAAAATTTGATCGTGTATATGCCTCCTTGTACACTTGTTTGATGAATACTACAATTGTTTAAAAATTCTTTACAAATGATGTATAATAGTAGAGAGAGTAAGAGAGTGAGGTGTGATTTTTTATGAGATTTTTGGGGGATATTTATAGGCTAAATAAGTGGGAAAAAAAATAAATAAACCAAACGGCTCTTTGAGCCGTTGTAAACGGCTCTGTCCCGAACGGCCCCATTTTCGACCATTCGACCCGCGGGTCAACGGTCGACCCGTCACGGGTCGAACGGGTCGAAACCCGCGGGTCGACCCGCGGGTTGGCGGGTCAAATTCAGGGGTTGGGCCGGGTTTGTGGGCCAGGTTTCACGAATTCGATTCGCGAAAATTGCGACCCGGGTCGACCCGGTACTGTTCACCGGGTTCGACCCGAACCCGCGAAGCAATTTAATGGGCCAGGTTGGCGGGCCGGGTCGCGGGTGGGTCGCCGGTTGACCCGGCCCAGTTGCCATCCCTACTGGAAAAGATGATGGATGGTCTCATTAGCCACGATCAGACGGGGTTCATTCAAGGAAGATGTATTCAAGATAGTATGGCTACAGCTGAAGAAACTATCCATCGATGCCACATTTCGAATACTAAGAGCTATCTCCTGAAACTGGATTTCGAGAAAGCTTATGATTCGGTCGAATGAGACTGCCTCCTAGAAGCTCTTGCCAGAAGAGGCATTGGGATTAGATGAATCAGATGGATCCACACATGGCTTACCACCAGCAGAACTGCAATTTTAGTAAATGGGGTGTCGGGATACCAATTTTCGTGCAAACGGGGCCTCAAACAAGGGGATCCGCTCTCACCACTTCTCTTCACCATTGTGGCAGATGTACTTCGGTCCATGATGCGGTAGAGCAGGGTGGATCGTACTGGTGGCCAAGGGAGTAAACCGAAAAGGTTGCTCAATCCTCCAATATGGTGATGATTCTCCCCTATTTGGTAATGGCAACCTCGGGGAAACAACTGCCTTCAAAGGTATATTATATAGTTTTGAAGCTTGGTCTGGACTCTGGGTAAACTTCCACAAAAGTGCTCTCATCCCCATTGTCCTGACAACGGAGGAGGCACTAGAACATGCCACAATTCACAATTGTGCCATAGAGAGCTTTCCCATTCAGTACCTGGGATTGCCACTAAGACCCGGAAAACTCAAAAAGGCTGATTGGCTACCCATTATTGACCGGGTTGAGAACCGTCTCGCAGGCTGGAAAGGTAAAGCTCTATCACTAGGAGGGAGAGTCACGCTTATTAATGCTGTCCTATCAAATCTTCCAACCTATTATCTGTCCTTCTTTGAAATTCCGCGATGGGTAATTCAGAGAATTGATCGGAGCCAAAAACGGTTTTTATGGAAAGGGGCAGACCCGGATCTGGGCGGCTACCACCTAATCAGATGGGAGAAGGCATGCATGAAAAAGATACATGGAGGACTGGGTATAATTGATCTTCGAGATATTAATCTTGCTCTATTGGGTAAATGGTGGTGGAAGGTTTTTCACCCTAATGGAGAAGGGTAGCAAGATTTTGTTCAGGGATATCTGCATGGGAATGGAACGAGAAATTTTGGCTTCAGGGTAGGCCCACGTGTCTCTTGGTTTTGGAAAGGCATCGCTAAGGCATACGAATCCTTCATTACCTGTGTTAAATCAGTTATAGGTAACGGCAGACTCACCGGATTCTGGGGGGATAAGTGGTGTGGTGATCACACATTGAGAGCCCTGTTCCTCGACCTATATGATCGAGCGTCACAACCACACTGCACGGTGGCCGCAGCCTGGAAAAGAGGTGCCTGGAAACCATCCCTTAAACAATCTCTCGATCTGGGCTCCCAGATCAGACTCATAGAACTCCAAACCTACATCACCAATGCTGGTATTAGCTGCTCTCAAGGTCCAGATAAGAAATCTTGGGGACTGGAAAAGAACCGTACGTTCACCGTTCGCTCCATGTATAACCGCATTCACTTTAGGAGATGTGCTCCTAAGTGGGCATGCGTCGTCTGGAAGATGAAAGCCCCTCTGAAAATCAAAGTTTTCTTATGGCTGGTGCTGAATGATGCAATTTTGACTAGAGAAAATCTCGCTAAATGCTAACTGAATGTGGACTCTCGTTGCAGGTTCTGCCATGCTACCCTAGAAACTAGATACCACCTCTTCCTACAGTGTCCTAGGAGCAAAGCTGTACTTGTTGAGGTACTCAGCGCCCTGGGGACGAGTCAGTAACCTAGTGTGTACGGGACCTATGGGTAGGGTCCAAATTTGCTTCTGAGAGAAGAACTAAGAGAGAAGCGTGGTACATCGCTATTGTCGCAACGACCTGGGTACTTTGGCTAGACAGGAATAATTTTTATTTCTGCACAATATGTAATAATATTTCTGGTAACATGACTCACATTATGCATTTTATTTCATTTTGGGATAATGTAGCAGCAGCAGGTCCCAGGGGGAGAATATCGAGTGTCTTCCAAGTTGAAGATTTTGATGATGAGGAAGTCGAGATCGGTCCGACGATCGACTAACAACCAGCGTAGCCGTTACTGTTGATAGACACCCACCACCCCAGGGTTTGTTGGGGGGATGCGATGTATTTTGTTTTGTTTAAGTCGCTTGTATGTTGCGGACTTTCTGGCACTATTTTGTCCCACCCCCCATGTTTGGGGTGGAGGTTATGTACTTTCGTTTTGTTTGTAGCACCTTGTATTTGGCTCAGTACTCTGAGTTTGTTTTATTAACCCCTTATTAATGAAACAGGGTGGCCATACTCCACCTTTTCCTAAAAAAAAAATGTTGCTATTGGGAAGGCAATTTTTTTGCTGTACTGACCCACTTTTTGAAAATATTGAAGGATCTGACCAACTTTTGAAAATAATTAGCGATCTGATCCAGTTTTGAACACCTCAGCATAAACCGCTATTGGGAACAACGATATAAATTATTTATATGCCATTGTTTCCAATAGAGGCACCTGTTTAAAAATAATATCTCGTGCCGCTATTTGGAGTAACGACATCAGTTATATTATTCTCAATCGTTTGCTCTCTCAGTTGTGAACAAATTTGCAAGTGTGAAAAAAGCCCATAACAGATGTCACTACCACCAACAACGGCATTTGCATTACAGATGTCATTTTTATAACGGCATCAGTTATAGGATTTTTGGCATATAAATAGTGACCCCCTCTTCTCCTTCCCCCTTTCATTTTACATCTGCTTCATCTCTCTCTCTCACTCCCGAAACCCAAAACTAACTCTAAATCCCAAAATCCCACAATTGTATCCTTTCAAACTTCATATATCCTACCTCCTCACTCCCACTCTCATCTCATTCCTCATCCACGACGTATTTTTAAACTATCCAAGATACGGTCTTATTTGAATGTATTGTTACAATCATATGTTTGATATGTATGCATAGGTTATGCTTATGACTAGTTAATGACTTGAATATGTTTGAATCTTTATGTTTGGATATGGAATATGATATACATATTTGGTTATATTTTGGGAGTGAAATAATTAGAGATCCGAAGATTTATAACGATGTTGAACCGGTCATTATTTGGGCTCCCCGTAACTTTATATACTCACAACTAATAGATAAGATATTTGAAGTTACTAATTAGGATAGAGGTGAATTGAGTGTCAAAATCAAAGCCCATTATGCTGCCGGTAAAGGGGAAGGGCAATATTTTATGGTGGTTCCCGTAGATAATGATAATTCTTGGAGGTCCATGATTGCTAGGTCACTTGATCCAAATTGTAGTTGGACTGCATTGGAGTTATATATTGAGAAAATGAAGCTTCTAAACACTAGTCCAGTTGTTATTCCAAGTCCAAGCTGAGCTGTGAGTTTGAAACCAACTGCCGAGTCACATGCAAGAATACCAAATATAGAAGACATTAACACAACTCCAATAGAACCTATTATCATTCAATTTGAGCGGTACATCCGTTCACCTCGACACAAAATATTGTCTACATCGACATGGTAATGCAAGACTTTGACAACGCCATTGTAAATAACGATTTGGTAGAAGAGGAAGAAGATGAGGATCACGGTCTTGAAGTTGAGGAGGAGGAGGATGCCGATGAAGATCCGGTTAATGATCTCAACGTTCATGTGCCAGTAAACAATGTAGTGTTGCCCAATCAATCCATTAGTGCATATATACATGAGGTTATATCGTGTGAATGGATGTCCCGTGCGACCGTACACGAATATGCACAGTCTTCCGTCGGCTCTTCGAAAATGGATGAACGATCCATAGGTCAAAGATTTCCAACTAAAGATAGTATACAACATCAAGTGAAGATGTATTCCGTGAAGAACCATCGAGAATTTGTGACAGTGAAATCGACCCCTTGTTTAAACTATGTCAAATTTAAATACACACCGATCAAACATTCAACCGAGGACATTGAAGAAAATTTGGAACTTATAAATGTAGTGGGTTGTACCTCGCGATTGCGTGCAATTGTCCCAAAGGCCGTACTTATTTCGTGGTAAAGAAGATTGAAGGTCTGCTCACATGTGTGAATCCGACATTGAATCAAGATCATAGGAAAATTGATTCTACGATTGTATCAACGATCATATTGAATGTTGTGAAGGCACAACTAGGAGTAACACCAAGAGCCGTAATTGAGATAGTCAAGCTTCAGTTCAATTACACTATTTCATACTGGAAAGCTTGGAAGGCAAAATATAAAGCAATTGAGTGGTTGTATGGTTTCTTTGAAAAAGTTTACACTAAATTGCTTTATCCTTTGACAGCAATTCAAGCCTCAAATCCAGGAACGACCGTCCATTGGGCCAAGATTGTGTCGGGTGCTGCCAAAGAAACAAAGGTTGTTTGTTGATAGTTGTTTCACCCGAATATAAACAGTAGTGATATGGCTAAAAATGGGGTTTAATCGGGATCGTCCAAATCAGGCACGAATCTTGAAGCCCAGGGGTAAAAATGGTAATTTCTCCTACCAATGGGTCTGAAGCGGCTACTGGTTCTCCTCCTCGAAAACCCGTTAACCCGCAAACGGACCCAACTCAACTGGGTGCGGGTTTCAACCCGCAACGAACCCGATCCAGCAGGATAGAATTAGGGTTTCTGATTAACATTAATCAACGGCCCTGATTCATATCTATCCTTTTATCGGGGATTAGGGGTTACATTCCTAATCTGTTTACAAGGAGAATATTCCTTATCAGATCACGGGGATCACATTCCTAATCTGTTCCCTAAGACGCCTATAAATAACCCCCATCCATCTCCATTAAGAGGTAATCAATCTCTCTCCAGTTTTTGCGCTCTTTCATAGTCTTCCTAGATTACTGACTTGAGCGTCGGAGGGTGCGTCACTGGGAACAACCCCGGTGTCTCGCACTTTTTGCAGGTCCACGGCGGGAGCGACGATCATACCCCGACGGAACAGGTATACAGGTTTACTATTCAGTTTCCTTAAGAATCCACAAATACTATCTGTTTGCCCCCACACCAAATTTAGCGGCAACAGATTGGCGCCGTCTGTGGGAAACTAACGAGTAGAAACCTCTCCTCTTCCCGGTGAACAGATCTTCTCCAGCCATGCCTCCTAGGAAAGTCAGATCAAGAGGGTCCAACCGAGGACCCAACCCCGATCAGCAGCAAGAAGTCCCCCCTAATCCCGCTCAACAACAAGGGCAACTTCCCCCTGCAACGGAAGACCCGCTGCAACAGGACCTTCCTCCTCCTAATCAGCCGCCTCCAAAGGGTCCTAACCCTCAGAAACAGCCTCTTCACCAGGACCACGTCTCCATCCACAACGCCTCTTCGGACTCCATGGCCTCCCATCATCCCCGAGCCTCCGGTCACCACAACACCGTCCTCAATCGCCAGAAAGAGGATGATCTGCGCCGCCACCTGGATGAAAAGCGGGCCCGAGAGGGAACCTCCCGCCAACACCATCCGGATGAGCGGTCTCCTCGCCACCGAGAACACAAAAGGTCCCCTGCCAGGAGGGGACGGAGAGAGTCACCCGAGCATCACAGAAGAAGACCATACTCCCCCGCGGGTCGGCAACAGCCTAGGAACAATGAGGCACCCATCAGCCGTGCCGAGTTCCAGCAGTTCCAAGCGACCGTCCTACAGGCTCTCAATCTCCGTCGGAACCCTAATGAGCCGAAGGCCCCTTCTCCTCCTCCGGTCCGAAGTCCTCGCCGACGATCCCCCTCTCCTCCTCCAGAGCGAAGTCCTCGACGACGGTCCCCATCCCCTCTTCCCAACAACTCCAGGCATGAACCAAGTCCTCGCAGATCCAGAAGCTACCGTCGTCGCAGCCCCCGCTCTCCCTCCTACGAAGACGAGTCTAGGGGCTCGGCCGATTACCGTCGAAGGGACGGCGCTATGTACCGCCGTCTTCACGAAGTGGAGAGGCGATTGGGTCAGCTGGACCGAGAAGAAGAACTTAGAGGGAGAACCCTTTGTCCTAGCAGACCTCCTTTCTCCCGAACCATAATAGACACACCGGTGCCGATCGGTTTTAAACCTCCCCAATTTGAGACTTACACAGGGGAGACTGACCCTGTTGATCACATCAAAAGCTTTAAGACCCTGATGCTCCTCCATCAAGCTTCCGATGCCCTCCTCTACAAAACCTTCCCCGCAACTCTCAAGGGCCCAGCTCGAGATTGGTACTCTCGCCTTGCCCCTTCCTCAATATTCTCCTTCGAGCAGTTCGAGACCCTTTTCGTTACCCATTTCGTAAGCAGCCGTAGAGCTGAGAAAACCAGCGTCTCGCTATTGCACCTCCATCAGAAAAAGGGTGAGAAGTTGAGAGACTATGTGAAGAGGTTCACAGCTGAAGCCAGGTCCATAGCATCCCTCGACCAGTCGGTCGCTGCTGCAGTGTTTCAATCTAATGTCCTCAATTCCAGCCTCTGCTCCTCCCTCACCAAGAAGCCTCCGCAGAACTTCTCTGACCTCCTCCTTCGCAGTGAAAAGTATATTAGGGCCGAAGAGGCCGAACACCGACCCAACTGGGAGGGGTCTTCCTCCAGGTTTAAAAGAAAGGGAACAGAAGAGGAAGGAGCCAAGAAGCTCCAGAAGGATAATGCCGGCCAGTGCCGACCTCCCCCCAGATTTGAGAAGTTCACTCCCCTCACCACTAACGTCTCAACCATTCTGATGGAAGTCGAAAAGGAAGGGATCATACCTCCTGCCCCGAGGATGAATACCCCCGCCAAGAGAAGGGATAAAGAGAAATGGTGTCGTTATCACTGGGACCACGGGCATGACACCAACGATTGTCGCGCCTTGAAAAACGAGATAGAAGCCCTTATCCAGAGGGGGCAGCTGAACAGGTTCGTAAGAAAGGTGTAATACCCTGATTTTTCAATTAATGAAAAATTATTTATTTTGCACGTTGTGTGCACGTGCAATATTTTGTTTGGATTATTTTATTATGATGAGTATAAATATTTAAATATTTTCTCACATTATTTTGTACAAAAAACCTTTTTTTAAAACAAATAGAAAGCCTTATTTTAATTTAATGAAAAAGCCTTTTCTTAAAAAGCCCAAAAATGTATTTTATTTTATTTATTCTTAATAAACCATTTTGGCCCAAAAAGAAAGCCCATGGATTAATCTCTTTTAATTAAACTTGTCATGTAGAAGACTTTTTTTTTAACTAATTTATTTTTATACAAAATTAAAATGTACAAATTTTGGCCTAGTTGCATGCACGTGCACTACACGTACACGTGCATTGCACACCTTTTTCCATGGCCGGTATGCATGCTTTTTGGAGGGATTTTTGAAATTGATCATGGTGATCATGGTGGTAGTTTTAGGAATGTGGGTAGTTTTTCTAACTCCTACTTTGATCTAAGCCCTTCATTCTACAACCAACCACTCAATCTTGGCCCTCCATTTCACCTATTCTCTAGTATAAATACCCCCCTCTCATGGCTATTTTCATATGCAAATTATATTTCCAAACTATAGTCTTGTTGTTATAATAGTGTGAGTTATAAAAGATAGAGAGTTGTGTGGGTTTTGCTTGCTTGGAGTGGCCGGCTATTACCAAAAGGAAGCATTCGGTTGTGCTAGGAAGCATTCGGGTGTGCTAGGAGGCTTGGAGCTTGTGCGTGCTTTTGGCTAGGAGGAGGTGCTTTTATTTGCAAGGTCTTGTTGCTTTGTGTTTCTCTCCATACAAGGTGGGTAAAACATTTCATATTTCTAATATAGATCCATGCTAGTTTCGACTATCAAAAGATGCATGAAAAACTACTAATAAGAGTCCACTTTAATTGAGAAGTTAGTTTATGAATTGATTGAAATGTGGTGATTAATTTGCATATGGCTCTAGTATTAAAATTAAAATTGTGTGTAGAATGCTCTATGATTATTAGTATGAAGTTATGATGGTGATTAAATTTATTTAAGAATATTGTTAGTATGATTTGAGACATGAGGCTTGAATAAGAACGCTTGTTAATTGTAAAGTTGAAACATGGAATTTATTAAGAAAGAGTAAATGGCACACTTTAAAATTTGAATAGAGAATTTCTTGAATGCTTGAGTTGTAATTATGTTAATTAATGAGTAGTAGTATATTTTGTGACATAGATGAACCAATGAAATTACTTTGTTGTCATAAAAGTAGAACTACTCAAAAGTTAGTATTTTTGAGTTTTACCTATTCATGTGCTAAATAAATCCTCTTGTTGATATGGGTATGGACAAATCCAAAAATATATGTATTTGTGAATAAAGATTAACAACAGTGAATTATCATAAGAAAATTGTGAAAGGAAAAGGGATTAGAAGACTAATTGATTATTCAATGTCGAAAATGAAAGAAATAGTAGATTTAATGAGTAATTCATTGATTTGTGGGAAGAAATATATTTTTATAGTACAAAAATTATTTTTATCTTACTGGTATGAAATTCATATGAGTGAAAATTAATCTGGAAGTTTTCAGTAATTTTTTACCAAGGTAATAAGAGACTAAGTTTATTTTGAACATCGAGTTGTTTTTAGAACAGTACGAAAATAACTCTTATGAGTTTTACTGGGTATCTTGACAACCCGAGCCAGTAGCTCAGGCGGTCTTTAAGTGCGGCTGGCTTCTCTGAGAGGTGCGGTTCGAATCCTGTGTTCACCACTTTTTTTCCCCCTATTTGAAAATATATACAACTGTCGACCGAAAGCATATACACTAAATTTCGCCCTTTCATACTGCTAGCACAGCTCGGCCATACGGCGGGTGCTCTTGGCTCTGGTTCTGTTGTGACTGGGTTCGATTCTCACCCTTCGCGTTTATAAAAGATATTTTTTTTTGGGAGTTTTAGATGTCCAAAAAATGTGAGAAAAATATGGTAATTCTCATAAAAATGCAAGAAATTTTATAAGAATGATTTGGGTATTATTTGAATAAATTTTACTATGGTTTAGAGTCAAAAAGCATATAGACATATGGTTCTAAATGAATTATTGATATGAAACTATAACTTGAAACAATAAGTGAATTGGAACATTAAGTATGGATTGGGCAAAAAGAAATGTGATTATATGATATGATGCAATTATTTTATCACTTGTGGAACAATATATGAAGTGTGCATATTATCTAGTAATGTGGAATTATTGTGATGTGATAATTGATAAGTATATGCAATTTATGTGCAATGATGGACTTGTGAACAAAAGTAAAATCATGAATTGAAAAGAGAATGAACATGTGAGTATGAGAACTCAACATGGAAACTTTATAAGTTGAAGATTGTGAAATAAAATTTGAAATAGAGTAGCTAAGTCTCCCCGACATTGAGAAATAAAATGAAATGAAATGAAATTAGACCAAGGTTGGTCATGATGAAATGAATGAATAAGTCCGCTTGATGGAGAGGCTAACTCTAGAGATTAATTTTGTTCATGATTTTTAATAAAACTAAGGACTAGTACATAGTGGAGACGTGATGAAAGTAGAAGAAAAACACGAGTGAGGGCCATCGGATTGCGGCGGAGAGTATTTCACAGGTTCTTCACGATGAGTCGTGACATGACGTGGATACGGCTCCAGGGTGTCGTGGCGGCGGAGAGTATTTCACAGGTTCTTCACGATGCGTCGTGACATGACGTGGATACTGCTCCAGGGTACCGTCCCTGTGGTGACACTTGTGGGATGTTTGGTGACTGCATGAGGATCGTGTGCCATGAAGGAGGCTGAATTGTCCATAGGTTCTTCACGATGCGTCGTGACATGACGTGGGATTCCCCTCCAGTTTCTGTACACATGCTTGCACTCATAGATCATCTAAGACACTACCGTAGTTACAGTAGTAGATTAAGTCATGGCGAGGGATTGAACCCTACCAAGATGAAGAACGAATAAGGGCTTGCCCTCGGACCTATGTAGTATGGGATGCATAGAATCCGAACAAGTGCGCATTAGTGTCATGTAACATAAATGAATGCATTAAGGATTAAGTGCACAATCACAACACGACATCAATAGGGTAGTCCCCTTTAGTTTGAATTGTGACAAGTTTGTGTTTGTTAAATATGGAAAGTTAAGTTATACTATTTCCGGCATAGAGAGGATGGCCGTGTATAATGTTCGTCGGTTGAATAAACTGACGTACCCACAGTCTTATATGCAGGTAAATGACTTGTTAAAGATTAAAGAGGATTGGATGCTTAAAGATTATATCATGCTGTTGTACTTGTATTCAATTGTTGTATTTTACTTCCACTGTGCAAAAGAAAAGATGTAATTATGATGTAATCTCTGATGTATGATGAAAAGTTTTAATTTTCCTGTAAAATTGTACTAAAGAAAGTGAAAAGATCCTGTAGAACATCTCGAATTCAGTGTATTTGGGATTCGGGGCGTTACAAAAGGACCGAGTCGAACTTCCTCCCCCGCCTCAGGGGGCTAACAAGCGTCCGGAACGAGAAGAGATGCCTGACTTTGAGGAAGAGCGAGTCCTCCACCTCATCCATGGGGGCCCAATGGGGGGCTCCTCAAACTCCTCTCGGAAGGCATTTTTAAGAGAAGTTAATTCGGTCCAGACCACCCCTCCTCCCAAAGGCCTCGGAGTGCCTGTCACATTCTCCGACGAAGATCTTGAAGGAGTTCGCACCCCACATTGTGACGCACTCGTCATTAGTCTCCACATGGCGAATTTCAAAGTCGAGAGGATCCTAGTAGATAACGGCAGCTCCGTAAACATCCTCTTCCTCGCCGCTTTTAAAGGCCTAAAGCTCTCCCGAGATAGACTCAAGCCCGCTGGCTACACGCTCCATGGGTTCACGGGAGTGCTAGTGACTATTGAAGGGGTGATTACCCTCGACTTAACCGCTGGCAAAACTCCTACTACCCGAACGGAGTCAATGGACTTTATGGTCGTAGACGTTCCTGCAGCATATAATGTCATCCTAGGCCGGCCCGGTCTAGCCGCCCTCGAAGCCGTCCCTTCTGCCTACCACCTCAAAATGAAGTTTTCCACTCGGGCGGGAGTGGGAGAGGTAAAAGGCAATCAGGAGCAGGCCCGCAAGTGCTATATGACCTCTACCCTCGGACCTGTCCTCTCCTTAGAAACTCTGGAAATCCCCCAAGATGTTGCTCGACCAACGTCCGAGCCGGTGGACGAATTGGAGGAAGTGCTCTTCTCTGAGCAGGAGCCGACCCGCAAGTTCTTTGTTAGCAAGACCCTCCCATCCGCCCTATACTCCGATATTGTACAATGCATCCGAAGGAACCAAGACCTCTTCGCTTGGTCGGCTGCAGATATGCCCGGTATCTCCGAAGAGATCTTAGTCCACCGCCTAAGCATTGATCCGGGGTCCAAACCGGTTCAGCAGAAGAGGCGCAAGTTCGCCCCCGAGCATCAGCTCGCTATTAAAGAGGAGGTAGACAAGCTCTTGAAGGCCCGGTTCATACAGGAGGTGAACTACCCTGAGTGGTTATCGAATGTAGTAATGGTGAAGAAGTCCAATGAGACTTGGAGGATTTGTATTGATTTCACCGACCTCAACAAGGCTTGCCCCAAGGACCCCTTCCCTCTTCCGAGTATTGACACTCTGATTGATGCAACCTCGGGACATGAGCTCCTCAGCTTCATGGATGCCTTTTCAGGTTACAATCAGATCCGGATGTTCCCTCCGGATATCCCGAAGACCTCGTTTGTGACCGACCAAGGCCTCTATTGCTACAGAGTCATGCCGTTCGGTCTGAAGAATGCAGGCGCTACATACCAACGCCTCGTCGACAAGGTCTTTCAGGCTCAGATAGGCCGCAATATGGAAGTGTATGTTGACGACATGCTTGTAAAAAGCATCCAAGGTATCGATCATGTGACTGACCTCCAGGAGGCTTTCGATGTTTTGAGAAGGCACAATATGAGACTCAATCCGAACAAGTGTGCGTTCGGTGTCTCGTCGGGAAAGTTCCTCGACTTCATGGTCAGCCAACGAGGAATTGAAGCAAACCCTGAGAAGATCAAGGCCATATTAGACATGGCCCCACCCAAAAATGTAAAAGAAGTCCAAAGGTTGACGGGTCGCCTAGCCGCCATAGGGCGCTTTCTGTCGAAGTCCAAGGAAAAATGCCTCCCGTTCTTCAAAGCCCTCAGGGGGGCTAAAGGATTTGAGTGGGGACAGCAACAACAGGAGTCCTTCGACCAGCTCAAGGCTTACCTCGTCAATCCACCTCTTCTCAGCAAACCAATACCTGGCGAACCACTCTACCTCTACCTGGCAGCCTCCGAGCAGACCCTTAGTGCGGTTTTAGTCAGAGAAGAAGACAGGGCTCAGAAGCCCATCTATTATGTAAGCAAAGTGCTTCGGGACGCCGAGCTCCGATATCCGAAGATAGAGAAAATGGCCTATGCACTGGTGATGGCCGCGAGAAAGCTTCGTCCATACTTTCAGTCCCATTCGGTGGTCGTTCTTATCGACCAGCTCCTGAAGCAGGTCCTTCACAAGCCAGAGACTTCAGGTCGCCTTATGAAGTGGTCAATCGAGCTAAGCCAACACGATATAACTTATCAGCCTCGGACCGCAATCAAGGCTCAAGCGCTAGCCAAATTCATAGTTGAGAGTACTATCCCCGAATCCAGCCAAACAGTAAAGGGACCACCCGTCTGGTCGGTTTATGTCGACGGATCTTCCTGCAATGAAGGAAGCGGAGCAGGGGTCATCCTGGCAGGCCCAGATGACTTCATCCTCCAATACTCCCTCCGTATAAACTTCAAAGCCTCGAATAACGAGGCTGAATACGAGGCGCTCATAGCCGGCCTTGGAATGGCCCGAAATGCAGGGGCACAACGCGTCCGAATCTTTAGCGACTCCCAGCTAGTCGTCAATCAGGTCCTCGGCGAATATGAGGCACATGATGATAGGATGGTTAAATACTTAGCCAAAGTCAAGAGCCTCATGGCACTGTTTGAAGAAGCCCTCATCCAAAGAATCCCCCGAGAAGAAAATGCTCAGGCCGACGCCCTATCCAAATTGGCCTCCTCTTCCCTTCAAGGTCTCGAGCAGACCGTACTGATAGAAGTCCTTCTGAAGCCGAGCATAGAGGACGAAACACCCGACTCTATAGAGACATTGCCTGTCATCCTCGAAGACAACTGGATGAGACCCCTCATCGAATTTTTAAGGGACGGACTCCTCCCCGATGACCCCAAGGAAGCACGAAGAGTTAGAACCCGAGCCGAGCGTTATACATTAATCGGAGGCATCCTATATAAACGCTCCTTCACCCAGGTGGACGGTCGGCCTTACCTGAGGTGCCTCTCCCCCGGGCAAGCCGACTACGCCCTACAAGAACTTCATGAGGGCATCGGCGGGGCCCATTCAGGGTCCAGGGCCCTAGCGTGCAAAGTGTTGAACTACGGGTATTTTTGGCCCACTCTCCTTCGGGATGCTGAACGATACGTTCGGCAATGCAGCTCCTGTCAGAAGTACTCCGACATCCGACGCCTCCCACAAGCACCACTCACTTCCCTATCAAGTCCGATCCCCTTCGCAATGTGGGGGATGGATTTACTAGGGCCGTTTCCGCCAGCCCCCGGACAGCTTAAGTTCCTAATCGTGGCAGTCGACTACTTCTCGAAATGGATAGAGGCCGAGCCCCTGGCCACGATCACCGAACATAAGGTCGTTCAATTCTTCTGGAAAAGTGTGATCTGCCGATTTGGCGTTCCCAGGGTCCTAATTACAGATAACGGAACGCAGTTCACTGGGGCTGCCTTCCGAGCTTTATGTGAAGACCTCGCCATACAACACCGGTTCTCCTCCGTTTCTCATCCTCAGTCAAATGGTCAGGCCGAAAATGCCAACCGACAGATTCTCTCTGGCATTAAGAAAAGGCTAGACAAATGTTCCAAAGGCTTGTGGGTCGACCAGCTGCCCAACGTGCTGTGGAATTACCGCACCACAAAGCGGACCCCAACAGGAGAGAGCCCATTCAATCTCACCTATGGGTCCGAGGCCATCATCCCCCTGGAAGTCGGAATACCCTCTTCCCGTCTGATAGCATATGATGAAGAGCAGAACGCTAGAGAGCTCAGAGCAAGCCTAGACCTGATAGACGAGATCCGAGAAAGAGCTGCCATACGTCAACAAAGCTACCGAAGAAGGATCGAGCTAGCGTACAACAAAAGAGTCCGCCCAACGGACCTCAAAGAAGGGGACCTGGTCCTCCGAAAGTTGGCCATCTCGTTCCCAGGTCAGAAAAGCAAATTGGCCCCGAACTGGGAGGGACCCTACAAGATCTCTAAAGTAATCCGCCCTGGCACATACAGACTAGAAGATCTCGAAGGCAGGGAGATTCTCAGGACTTGGAATGCCGACCATCTCTTAAAATACCAAGAGAGTACTACAACGCCTCTCTAAGTAATTCGAGATGACGAACCGTTCCATTCCTGTTACTTGTAGTGATTTTCTTTCATTTTTTCTTGTAATAACGGCCAGCAACTTTAGAAGCAGCCGATCATTGGTTATTAATGAATAAAGTCTTTTCATATTTTTGCTACTGTTTACATCTCTCTGTTTTTAACCCTTCAATCTAACGATGGTTCGGAGTCCAACACTTGGCTCGATTCTACTTTGCAAGTTCGCTCCTAAGCGAGCTAGAAGTAGTTCGCCATTCGGAATTGCTCCCCACTTGGCTCGATTCTACTTCGCAAGTTCGCTCCTAAGCGAGCTAGAAGCAGTTCGCCATTTGGGATTGCTCCCATAACTGCCGAACCACTCTGGCAACGATCCGAGGTCTAACACTTGTGCTTGGACGCGTTTCCTCACCTCGCAAAACTGCATGACTGGGCATCAGAAGCGAAGCTTGACACCTCTGGCCGAACTCTCACCTCACTGATCGGCAAACAAGCAAGTGGCCGACTTAGAAACCTCGGCGCAACAAACAACAGTTACAAAAATAAAGGACACACAAGTTCGGCAACAACATTTTATTGATGGATAGGATGCGGTACAAAGACAAACACAAAAGAGAAAGTTACAATGCCGACTTATTACACTTGGCCAAAAAAAATATATACAAAAGCTCTCGGAGGCGACGTCTTCAGCGCTTTCTTGGAGCCGGGGCGTTCCGCTTCAAAGACACTCGAGAGTGGCGATGCTTGTCTCCCGAGCGCGACCCCAAGCCAGCAAATTGAGACGTATCCTCGGCGTCGCTTCTAGTAGCTGCTCCGACGGATGCTCCGCTCGACGAAATTGCTACCGAGCTTTGCGCGTCCCCCGAACTAGGATGGCCGACGCGCTGACGAGTTGCCATTTCGTAGAAGGTAATGCCCCGATCACTCTCCGCACGAGTGCACGAGGTGCTTCGGACATTGATTGGTCCCGAATGCGGCTTGAGACGGGCCACTTCCGCCTCCAACTCTGAGATCCGATCACGCAACGAGTCGTCTTTGACGTTAACTTCGAAACGAGGGGGTATCGTGGAGTCCGGCACGCCTGATCGACTGGCTATGAGGCACCGAAGATGAGTGACTTCGATATTTTTATCCACCGTCGCTCTCTTCAGTGCTTCGACCTCGGCTGTCAATTGGACCCGTTCGGTCGTCAACTTGGCCACTTCTGCCGTTAGCCCCTCGCCTTCCGTCCGAAGCTTCGTCTCTACGGACTGCAGATGCCGGATCTCGGAAAGCAGGTTGTCTCTCTCCGCTGTTATTTTGGACAGGTTATGACGGTTGCATTGAATCCGAAGCTCATTACTGAAAGCAGTTGGCAAATGTTCACCTTCTCCTGTGGGAGTCATTTCGGCGATTCTGCTTTCCAAACGACGAATCTCGATATCTCACCGACCGAGGACGAGCTGGAGATGGTTCCGCTCGCTTTCGGCTCTGCGCAATCCAAGCTCGACTTCGTAGAGCCGCTCTCGGCACCTCGCTAGACACAACCTCGTCGCCCCTAAGCCAGCCTCGGCTCGAGCTTCCTCATCCGAACGGGTAGGCTCGACATCTTGGGCAACCACCATGAGCTGAAAAGAGACCGAAGTAATCAGCAAAAGTTCAAGTACTGCTGGAGCATGACACTTGAGAAGTTTTCAAAAAAAATATATATATATTTGACGAAAAGGGAGCGAAAGACGAAGATCCGAACACCAACTCTTCAAAAAAAAATTCTTTTCATTCATTTCAAAAAAGCAGCGGTGGCCAGTCCGCTATTAGGCGTTACAATGATTGAAAAGAAAAGGAAAAAGAACAAAAAACAAAACAAGAAAATAAGGAGCGGAGTCAAGGCGCGACCTCTTTCCCCGGTCGACGAGTTCGGGTGGGGGTCGACTTCTCCGAAGGGGACACCACCGCCAGCGGAGTGACCACGGTACTGGGGACCTCATCAGTGACCCCGCCCCCGGCATCAGCTTCGTCATCCCCCTCCTCCTCCTCCCCCTCGGACTCAGGGTCGAAACCCTCGACGTGGCCGGGGAATAGCCTCCACCCCAAGACGTCCACCTCGGGGAACTCCTTCGACACTCGGTCGATGGCTGCGGCGAAGGCCTTCGCCATGTTCTGGGTGAGGAACCCCTGCGCCTTCTCCAGGGGCGCGTCCTCCGCCGCCTTCACAGCCGCCGCCTTGGCTGCCTCGGCTTCGGCCAGCTGCTTGGCCGACCCCTCCTTCTGGCGAAGGAGCTCGCCCTCCAACCTCGTCACCTCGGCCTCGAGGTGCTGGATCCTCGCCGACCTGCCCTCGTGCTCGACGCGAAGCTTGTCGAGCTCGTTCGACAGCCGAGCTTTCTCGTTCCGAGCTTGGTCGGACTCTTGCTTTAGCTCTTTCTCCAGAGCTGTCAACCTCTCGGTGAGGTGACCGAAGTGGACGATGATCTGTAGCAAAGAAGAACCAAAAGAGTTAGAAAAAAAAATTTGACTAATGAAGTACAATGAATGAGAGAAGCTCAAGGCTTACCGACACCGCCGAACGAGCGATCTCGATCACGTCGTCGCCCTCTCGCCCGGCCTCCATGGCGGCTCGGTCCTTCGGAGTGGCGAGATGCTTGACGGCTTGCATGCTCGCCAGCGAGTTGCCAAGGAACCCGTCATGCTTCCGGACTTGCCAGTCCGGGATGTGGATTCTCTTTTGCTCCTCCGTCAGGAGCTCCTCGGCTGCCACCGTCAGAGGCAGCGTCGTCATGCCAAGGGCGGCGGCGATGGGGAACTCGCCACCAGCGGCCGGAGCCGAAGTCCCTACCACGGCGTCGACGGGGCTCTCGAGGACCTCCACCTCTTCGACCGAGGCTGTGATCCTCGGAGTCTTCGAGGTCGGCGGCAGCTTGGTCGCGACCCTCTTGCGCTTCTTGGGGGCCTTGCTCGCGAGTCCGGCCCTGAGCGCCAGCATAGCGTCGTAGTCCATGGTTTCTGCATCCAAAGTAAAAATTGATTAGCACACCGCAAGTAACAAGGAAGAGAGTACGGAAAGCAAAAACATAACGAGAGCCACGTACTGGGATCGACGCGGTAGAGCCCTCCCTTGAAGAGGATGTCCTCCGTGAGCTCCCTCCAATCGTACTTTGGCCGATCTAGGAGAGTCCGGACCGCCTCTTCTTCTTCTACATTGAGCTTCGGAAGCGCCCTCGCCCTCTTCGGCACCCCTTCTACCCAGTTAGAGGGGATCGGCCATGCCTCCCGACTCCGCACAACCAAAAACTTCTCTCTCCAGTGCTTAATGGAGTCGGGGCATATGACGAGCCTGCTACTGTGCCTCGGAGTCAAGTAATACCGGTACTCCGACTTATTCCCTTGGTGGAGCCGGTATAACGTCCGAAGCACGTTCAGCTGCGGCTCGATCCCTGCAGCTTGGCAGTGGAGAACGAAACCATTTATCACTCTCCACGCGTTCGGCATTAGCTGGATGGGGCTGACCCCGAACCAACTCACCACGGTAACGGCGAACACGTGGAGAGGTAGCCGAGCCCCGGCGATGAAGGCATCGACCGGCCAGCAACACATCGTCACTGGCAATGGCGAATTGGCCCTAACCCCGGGACCCGGCAGCATGAGCTCGTACTCCTCCGGGATGTGAAAGGAATCCCGGATCACCGCCAAGTCCTCCTCACGCAGGATCGACGCCATCTCGTCCGCCTCCGTCATCTCCCTCGTGGCATTCTCCTCGAAGGACCTCCCCCTCCCATGGACGATTCGCTCGGCTTGATCCTCAGGGAGCTGCCTAACTCTATGGAGCCCGGTTAGCGGCCCTGGCAGTTGTCCGAACTCTCCCATCCTCTTCGGATCCTCAACGATCGAATCCTTGCCGAAGACCTTCTTGCCCTTAGTCGGAGTCGAATCCTCGACGACCTCAAGGGATGACTCGGACCAAGAGATTTCTTCGGAGACAGAAGCTACAGACATAATTTATAAATTACCTTAAAGAGGATAGCTGCCGGAAAACTTCGCCGGAAATTAACGTCGACCACCGGAAGAATTCTCCTAAAGCACAAGAGATCGCCTGAGCAAAAGAGAAGAGAAATGAGAAATGAGAGAGGGGGTGAGGATTTATAGAGAGGCACACGCCAAACGAGGTTAATGGGCCTGTACGACCGGCCCATCTACACAAAACGACAAAGCGACCTCAACCGTCGCATTATTTACCACGCCAAATCATTAGCTGCATTTAATGAGCATCCCATCCGACGGAAGCCCAGAGGTCACCGCATTTAATAAACGTCCCACCTGTCAGAAGTTGTCAGAAGTTGTCAGAGGCTGTCAGAAGTTCAGGAGGCGCACAGTTGATACAAACTCCTATGACGAAAAACGACAAGTTACAGACCTCGGCACAAGCGGCCGAGCGTTCTTGACACCAACCCCGTTACGGGGGGAAGAATGGAGTTCGGCACAAGCTGCCGAGCGTTCTTGACACCGTCCCCGTTACGGGGGGAAAATGGAGTTAGGCACCATCTGCCGAGCGTTCTTGACACCGACCCCGTTACGGGGGAAAAATGGAGTTCGGCACCATCTGCTGAGCGTTCTTGACACCGACCTCGTTACGGGGGAAAAATTCGAGTTCGGCACCCACTGCCGAGCGTTCTTGACACCGACCCCGTTACGGGGGGAAAAATAGAGTTCGGCACCAGCTGCCGAGCGTTCTTGACATCGACCCCGTTACGGGGGAAAAATGGAGTTCGGCACCATCCGCCGAGCGTTCTTGACACCGACCTCGTTACGGGGGGAAAATTCGAGTTCGGCACCCACTGCCGAGCGTTCTTGACACCGACCTCGTTATGGAGAAAAATTCGAGTTCGGCACCCACTGCCGAGCGTTCTTGACACCGACCCCGTTACGGGGGGAAGAATGGAGTTCGGCACAAGCTGCCGAGCGTTCTTGACACCGACCCCGTTACGGGGAAAAAATGGAGTTCGGCACCAGCTGCCGAGCGTTCTTGACACCGACCCCGTTACGGGGGAAAATTGGAGTTCGGCACCATCTGCCGAGCGTTCTTGACACTGACCTCGTTACGGGGGAAAAATTCGAGTTCGGCACCCACTGCCGAGCGTTCTTGACACCGACCCCGTTACGGGGGGAAAGATGGAGTTCGGCACCAGCTGCCGAGCGTTCTTGACACCGACCTCGTTATGGGGAAAATTCGAGTTCGGCACCCACTGCCGAGCGTTCTTGACACCGACCTCGTTACGGGGAAAAAATCCGAGTTCGGCACCGACTGCCGAGCGTTCTTGGCACCAACATCGTTACGGGGAAAAATTCGAGTTCGGCACCCACTGCCGAGCGTTCTTGGCACCGACCTCGTTACGGGGAAAGATTGGACCTCGCGCCATGCCGGACTCCCTCCCAGCACTCACGACTACGCCGAACTCGCTCTCCTCTTCGGAAAAACGCACCGAACCGCATACGAACCTCAGCCCCCTAGTCAACGAGCTCTAGAGGAGGTCGGAAGCATGATACAAATGTAAATGCCCCTCAACGAAGGATAACGGCCAAGCCATTGCACCAAAAAATAATTAAAAAATTCAAAGAGATAAAGAAGAACTCCTGGAAAGCAATTATAAAGTTGGGGAGTACCTTCTCACCCCCCAAACAAACAATTGTTGCCCAAGAATAATCTTCCAAAACCCCAGGACGTCGAATCGACGCTCTCTTAAGTCAAAAGGATATTCCAATAAGAGGCTCTAGAGCGACTCCAAGTTCAATCCACTTGAAAAATCGCCGGACCACCTCCTTCAAGATTCAAAACCTCCCATTTGAGCCCCGATACAACTCCTCTAGCCATTAGAACAGTAAAACTACTCCTCAAAGGCTGATCAGGCTCAGTCTTCGGGAGTGGGGGGCTCGTGATATGGCTAAAAATGGGGTTTAATCGGGATCATCCAAATCAGGCATAAATCTTGAAGCCCAGGGGTAAAAATGGTAATTTCTCCTACCAATGGGTCTGAAGCGGCTACTAGTTCTCCTCCTCGAAAACCCGTTAACCCGCAAACGGACCCAACTCAACTGGGTGCGGGTTTCAACCCGCAACGAACCCGATCCAGCAGGATAGAATTAGGATTTCTGATTAACATTAATCAACGGCCCTGATTCATATCTATCCTTTCACCGGGGATTAGGGGTTAGATTCCTAATCTGTTTACAAGGAGAATATTCCTTATCAGATCACGGGGATCACATTCCTAATCTGTTCCCTAAGACGCCTATAAATACCCCCCATCCATCTTCATTAAGAGGTAATCATTCTCTCTCCAGTTTTTATGCTCTTTCATAGTCTTCCTAGATTACTGACTTGAGCGTCGGAGGGTGCGTCGCCGGGAACAACCCCGGTGTCTCGCACTTTTTGCAGGTCCACGGCGGGAGCGACGATCATACCCCGACGGAACAGGTATACAGGTTTACTATTCAGTTCCCCTAAGAATCTACAAATACTATCTGTTTGCCCCCACACCAAATTTAGCGGCAACAGGTAGGTTGTTTCCATTTGCGTTTGCAATAGTTGATGGAGAGAGCATAGAAACCTGGACATGGTTCATGAGCTGTATTCGGTGCTTTGTCACGGAACATGCAGGTCTATGTGTCATTTCTGATCATCATGGACGCATTTTGTCGGCAATGGATAATGAGTTCGAAACATAGAAGGAGCAACTTGCTTATCATCGTTATTGTATGTGTCATTTTGCTAGTAATTTCCGTTTTGGTTGCAAGTTTTTGATGAACAAGCTCAAGGTGATCGCGTGTCAAAGTCAGCTTAAAAAGTTTGAGGAAAAGATTGCACAGCTTGAAGTCGCTAATGTTGATGGGGCTAATTGGTTGAAGGACAAGCCGATTGAGAAGTGTGCACTTTCCGCCGATGGAGGGCATCGATATGGTATAATGACAACAAATCTATCGAAAGTGTTCAATTCTTTTTTAAAAGCCGTTCATAGCTTGCCCGTCACAACAATTGTGGAATTGATATTCTTTCATCTCAACATGTACTTCACTAACCATCGCAAAGCGACACGGACCCTTATTAGTGAAGGAAAATTATGGGCACCACGTGTACAAGAGATTATCGATTTACGATGTGAGAAATCAAATTTTCATGAGGCTATAATGTTTAATAACCGGCCTGGTGTTTTTGGAGTTAAAACTGACATTATAATGGATAATGGACATCAAAAGGGTGGACATTGGCACACTGTTGACCTCGGGAACCATATGTGTACTTGTGAAAAATTCCAGCTCTATCAAATTTCATGTTCTGGCCGCTAGTGCCTCCCGTGCAATTGATTATCAACCTTACATTGATGCATTTTATTCTACAAGCTCATTAGCATTAACGTGGACACCAACTTTTTATCCTATCCAAGACGAATCTTATTGGCTGACACCGAGTGGATCGAAACTCATTGTCGATGCGAGTCTACGTAGGTTGAAAGGTCGCCCTAGGAGTAATCGTATTCGCAACGATATGGATGCTCGAGAAGGTGGGAGCACGGGTAAAATTTGTTCCAAATGCGGGTTAAATAAACACAATAGGCACAGATGTAAGAAGGTACCTAATGTCGGCACATCTCAAACGACGGATATTTGACTTTGTATCCCACATTGAAATTTTTACAAAAATGTTTATATGGGTGCCTTATATTGTAATATATTTATGTGTTTGTATCCTATCCTAATATGCATAACTCTCATGAGTTACAAATTTTGTAATATGTATCTGTAACTTATTATGATTTAGAGAATTTGGATATGATGAACATTTGTTGTAATATATGATAATGTCAAGTTGAGTATGATATATATGATTGAGATAAATGAAAATTAGATATGTGAATGGTTGTACATGTTTTGAAGCAAATTAAAAGTGACAGATGCCGTTGTTGTGAATAACGACATCTGTTACCTGTAACGCTATTCTCAACAACGGAAACAGATCAAAACATGCACAATCTACTTTAAATTTTAATCTTACTTTATGCCGCTTTCCAGAACAATGACAACAGTTAAACTATGCCGTTTATTAAAACAACGACATCAGTTATCTCTATTTTTTAGGTGGGATACATTGGCTGTCAAACTCTCTGCCTCCACAGACGTTCTTTGTGACAACGACATCATTGCAAACAGTGCCGTTATTCTGAACAACGACATCAGTTAAATCAATATTTTCCTACCGATTAGATTCTCTGCCAAATCCTCTGTCTCCACAAACGTTACTCCAAACAACAGCATTAGTTAACTGAAGTCGTTGTTTGGATTAGAGGCAACAGTTCAAATTTATAACTAACCAAGATTCTCTTTTTATTTGAACTGTTGCCGCTGTTCCAAACAACGACATCCATTAACTGATGCCGTTATTTATAGTAACGTCTGTGGAGGCAGAGAATCTTTTTGGTAGGAAAATATTAATTTAACTAGATGTCATTGTTCAAAATAACGAAACTATTTGCAATGATGTTGTTGTCGCAAAGAAGGAATGTGGAGGCAGAGAGTTTGGCAACCATTGTGTCACACCAAAAAATAGAGATAATTGATGTCGTTGTTTTAATAAACGGCATAAGTTTAACTATTGCCATTGTTCTGAAAAGCGTCAACAAGTCAGATTAAAATTTAAAGTTGAATGTGCATGTTTTGAACTGTTGTCGTTGTTGGGAATAGTGTTACAGGTAACAGATGTTGTTATTCACAACAACGGCATCTGTCACTTTTAATTTACTTCAAAACATGCACAACCATTCACATATCTAATTTTCATTAGTTTAAGACTTCAATTTAAACATGATCAACAAATGGCAACTATGAACACCATAAAATATACATAATAAGTGACACTATCAAATAATTCTTGCCAAACACATAGCATCAAGTTTTCTATATGCAACACAATATATGAACGACCAAAAATTGACATTCAACCAAAGTTAATAAATTAACAAAATCTAGTAAAATTTCACATTTAAAACATATATGAAATTATAGGGAAATTCATAGGTTACAAAATAACACATCTCCACATTTAACGTAACTAGACGTATAGTGTTGCAGCAACCTCCTCTTCCGAGATGGGACTCTCTTCCTACGTTCTACAATATCTTGTGTCCCAGGTACACAGAGGGCCCATCTCTTCTTCATGCTCTGCTTCTTCTTCTACAATCTCTTTTGATGCTAATTGAGAAGCCGCAGGAGGTTGTCGGACACTCTTCCGCCGTTGTCCATGTGAAGATGAAGATTCTGTATGTCTAGATGGTTGTAGAGGAGATTGACCTTGTCTTGGTGGTGGTGAAGGAGGTTGAACTTGTCTTTTTGGTGGTGGTGGAGGTAGAGCTCATCTAGTACTTGGTTGGGGCGGCTGAGTTGTAACTTCAGGTGATCCTAAAAGAGCAGCGAAGGTCGGACCGTCTCTAACCTCTTCAAATGATAAACAACATGAATGGAGAATTTCTCGGGCTATCTCCTTGCAAGCTTTCGAAACATCACTTTTCAACACACGAGCACATTTCCGTGCAATATCCCATGTGTTGTCAATCTACATCACCAATAAAATATAACAGAAGAAGTAAACCCAAATTTGTTAAACAAGTAAAAGCAAAATGTCTACAAAAATTTTAAATTAATATTTGTTAACAAAAGCATAATTTTATCATGAGTCGGTACGAGGAGGCCTTTGGTTGATACATAGGTTGCGAAGTGGAATGTGCCAGTTGTGGTTTGACTTGGTGCTTCGGTATCAGTATTTGGATACCCGCAGGGATAGCCAATTGTGGAGCAATAAACAAACGTGTAATACGACGGTACCATGCCATATAAGCTTCTTGCAACGACCAGTCGTATGGTACAATCCCTTTTGCCACCAAGTCATATTTTCTCTCATTCCACATTGCTACATGTGAGCGGTGGTGATCGATCCAATCCATACTTGGCAATCGACCTTGACCGGTAATATTGTGAAGTCTTCAGTCGTACATGCTATTCTCCGGGATAAATTATTATGCATTGAATTGTCGGAGGACTCGATTGGCGTAATAGAACTCCAAGACAGAGAAATTTATAAGTGGATCTCGTGTCAACCAAAGTTGATTGTTTGCCGTGCATAGTGGGGTAGACGTTGTATCCTTTTGGCCGTGTACGGTGTCCAAGTGACGTACTCTTCCCGAAGCTGATCGAGCTCATCCTTATAATATGTCAACACACCACATGGGTTATCTCTCCACGTGAGTTTACCGGTCCAATACACACCTAAAGGAGCCCTCAACACTATATTTTCCTCAAGCACTCTCCAATTATTTGAAAGAACAGTTACTCGCGACTGGCCGAGGTGTATTTGTTCCCAACACCAAATTTGTAATATCCCCATCGACCCCGTTATTTGGATCGACCCCATTGAATAATTACACAGGGCACAATAAAGGGCAGCTAACGCCGTACTTCCCCAACTATATCGGCCAACTCTATGTATGTCGGCAATCAAGGGAAGGTACATTAAATGGACTACATCACCGAAAGAATTCGGAAAGAGAATACCTCCGATCATCGACATAAGATACACCTGCATGTAACATTGAATTTTGAAGTCGGTCGGTTCCGGTTCCTCTATCAAACTATTGTTGAACTCTTGATAGAGCCACGAACGTCGAATTGATTCGCCGATGAATACACCTTTGTCTTCCTCTTCAACCTCCCTCCCAGGATAATCTCTAACCAACACTACTTTATTGAACATGAGGTTTCCGGTCACAGCCACCCCATCGATTGGACGACCCGTTATGATGACTATATCTTGTAGCGTGACTGTCATCTCACAAACGGGTAGGTAGAACGTGTGTGTCTTCGGCCTCCATCGCTCTATAAGAGCGGTAAGTAATGAATGGTCACATTTCACTTTGGCCGACATGGAAATTTCATAGAACCCGCAATTTACCAAATAGTTTTGTATATGAGGGTGCATCGGCAATATGGTGTGCATTCGGAAACTTATATTCTCGGTATCTCCATTCCACATCGCCTGAGACCTATGATCTTCTTGCAAATAGAGTACAGTTGGTTCTAAAGGACCAGGAATTCCTTGTTGTGCGTGCGAAGATGATGCACCCACGTCATGGGAAGAAGATGGTTGACTAGCATCCATTTATCTGTGAACATCAAATAAACGGGTGTCAACAAAAATATTAATAAACGATGTGTGAAGATAACAAAATTAATAAGCCATGTTTCTTCAAAAAAAATAATAAATGTTGTGTGAAGATAACAACAACTTCTGAATACTCGTATCGAAATACTGTTCATCACAATCCCCACCACAACATCTCCATACACTACATATAAACAAATCTCATATGAAGATTCATTCATACATACACAACTACGAATATAAGGATTAAAAATATAGAAATTCTTATATATGATCATTTTTTCTTACTTGTCTAATATACAACATTGTCAATTATAGACTACGTCAACTACAATAATCCATTCATACTACAACTTTGATGAATCTCATCTACATCTCGTATACTATACTACCAATATAGCTCTCAATCATCAAAATGAACATTTTTTTAAAAAAAATTAGGGTTTTTGAATGCATACCACAATTTCAAATTTTAGAAGAGATGTAGAAGAAACGAGCGCAAAATATCAATGTCAACGGAGATGGGAGGATTTCTTCAAAAAAAACGGAGATAGGAGGGAATCACAATTAGGGTTTATGGATGGGTATTTAACGAATTTTTTTGGGATGTAAAAGAGCACTCCAATAAATGAGATTTTGGGTTTTAGAGTTTTAGCGTTTTTGGGTTTCAGGAGTGAGAGAGAGAGAGGAAGCAGATGTAAAGTGAAATGGGGAAGGAGAAGAGGTGACTACTATTTATATGCCAAAAATCCTATAACTGATGCCGTTATCCCTAACAACGACATCTGTAATGTGAATGCCGTTATTGGTGATAGCTGCATCTGTTATAAGCTTTTTTGACACTTGCAATTTTTTTTGCAATTGAGAGAGCAAACGATTGAGAATAATATAACTGATGCTGTTACTCCAAATAGTGCCACGGGATATTATTTTTAAACATGTGCTGCTATTGAAAATAACGGCATCTAAATAATCTATGTCATTGTTCTTAATAACGGTTTATGCCGAGGTGTCCAAAACTGGGTCATATCGCTAATTATTTTTAAAAGTGGGTCAGTACGGCAAAAACTTCTGGGAAGGCTAGGACTTCAACTGCTTTGAGACAAGGGATGCATGTTTTAAGGAGTTGGCAGAGCAATGGTGATTCTTCCAATACTGGGAGGGCTGCTGTTTCTTGATGGTCAAAGCATCCTGCAAGTGAATTCTGCCTATCGAGCTGGGAAGCTGCATTGCTGTTTGCTGTGAGGGAGGTCTGCGTTATCTTAGCAAGATTTTTGTTTCCTTAGTTGACCCACCATTCGAAACTTTTTCTGAAAATGATCCACTATCCAAACTAATTACGAGGGTGGATCAGTTCTCAACTGCAACCTATTCAATTGTGAGGCTGTAATTACCAACTGCAACATCATCACAAATGCGTTTTTTAAGGTTGCAGTTTTCAATTGTGTTCTCCGTTTATTTCATATTTATGTTAGAATGGTTTCGAGACTTGGACAAAAATTTCTAAGTAAAACTGTGTTTAACATAGACTGCATTTTCCAAATATGACCTCTTTAGAGCATCTGTAGTCGTTTGCTAAATATCGATAATATGCATATTTGGCTCAAAAACGAGCTGCATTCGTTTGCCAAATATCCATATTATCCATATTTCGCTACAGTCACCTGCTATAAATGAGAATGGATTTGAGATTTATCCATATATAAGAGACGGCACATCATGTGCCTTGATGTGCCGTCCCACAAAAAAACTTTTTTTTTTTGTCGAACGACACTTCAAGTGCCGTCGCTTGATTTTTTTTTTTTTTTCAATTTAAAAACCCCCAAATCCCTCGGACGGCACATCCCTTGAATTTTTTTTTTCCCAATTAAAAAACCCCAAATCGCAGGCCCAAATTCCTCGGACGGCACTTCATGTGCCGTCCGGAGTTTTTTGTAATTTTCAAATTTTTTTGCAATTTTTGTAAATGTTTTTGCAATTTTTTAATTTTTTTGCAATTTCTGAAATGTTTTTGTAATTTTTTCGTAATTTCTGAAATATTTTTTTGTAATTTTTTATTTGCACCCCAGGTACGAATTTTTATTCCTCCGACGGCACTTCGAGTGCCGTCGCTCCTTTTTTTATTTTTAAATTTTTTTTTTTCTCCGACGGCACATGAAGTGCCGTCGCTTATTATTTTATTATAAAAAGCTAAAAAATAGTTTTTGACGATTGTAGCAAAACTTCGATTCCTATTTCTATTTATCCATATATCCATATTTTTCCTTCAACGACTACAGATGCTCTTGGGAACTGCGGTCTCTCTTAAATTTTTTTTTTAAAGTTAAATTTATGCCGCAATTGGGAACTATGGTCCATGTTTACATTTTAACTTTTTTTTTGTCTAAATCTCAAAGTCTCTTTAACTCAAATATTAAATGAGCCGAAAAAACACATTTGTGAAGAGGCTACCATTGAGAATTTCCAATTGCGGCCTCATGGTCTACCCTAGAAATTAGTTTGGAAAGTATGACATCTTTGGAAATAGTTTCAAAAAGTGGGTCACCTCAGAAAAAAAATTCTGTTAGCAATCCACAAACTCAAATCATGGAGATGTTCAAGACCAAGTAATATCTACTCCATATTGGTGTTATTCAATGATTTGGAGATCCAGTTTGCCCAAGCGAGCTAAATTGGAGAAGATTGTATGACAGAATAGTGCATGTCAAGGAATGTACGACAGAATAGTGCAAGTCAACTACGCCATTTAATTTGCGTTGCTTCATTTGCACCTAGTTCAGTAGATTGGTGCAGGGTGAAGTGTTGCCTTTCTCGCGAAAAAGAATCATCATGAATGTACGGCTCATGGCTGAGCTGAAGTGAGACTTTGATCAAGCCTTCTCTCCATGTGAAACCGTTCCCGTGAAAGCAAATCTTCCCACAAGGATACGAGCAGATAAATAGGAGAAAAAGGAAGGACAAAGAAAATAAAACTAAGAGAAAATTGGAGCACATACATACATATAATCATAACCAACAACATTATCTAATAAATTATTACAATAATCCCATGTTTACACTGCAGCCGATAGTAATTAGCAAGCCTCGGAAGATAGACTGCTCTTTCGCCATTGCCAGTAACTAGATCGCATTCGATCTACACGCTCTAAAATGGAGCAAACATTTGATGCCAGATTAGACTCAGTGCACCCAGGTTCGAAGTTTGGTAAGCCCCGAATGGCTTCTTTTAGTTCACTAGATGGCTTAAAACCAGAACAAAGTAGATCCAAGAGGAGGCTTAGTGCAAATACACAGTTTGGGCTGGTCTTCAAGACCTTGAGACATGCTTCTGACACTTGGTTGTTATTAGGGCTGCAATCGAGCCGAGCCGAGCCGAATACCTTCAGGCTCGAGCTCGGCTCGTTTACCAAACGAGCCTATTTTTGAGCTCGAGCTCGGCTCGAGCTCGGTTCGAGCCGAGCTTTGACCGAGCTCGAGCCGAATAGCTCGCGAATAGCTCGATTCGTTTGCAGCCCTAGTTGTTATTTACTAAAAGTTCAGTATCGCTTTGGTACAGACCTCGAAGGTATCTCCATGGGCTTTCATTTTCAGGGTTAGACAAGATGGATTCAATTGCGTAAGCTACTTCAATCTCCCGCATAATTTGGAGACCACCAAGAAGTGGAGATTTCGTGATGACAAAGTATCTCTGTAACAAATTAGCTTATGGTCAAAAGTTTATCAGATTGAAAAGAATGGAAATGTCTTTAGTTGAGAAAACCAACAGTATGAGAAGCACAAAGGCAAAATGGAACAATACAAAAAATAGGAGTAAACAATTACCACAACAAACAATATGTTTTATTTTATTTAAAAAATGGCACACTAGTCTATACCTGATTCCATGCTGAGTTGTTGAAGATGTCATCTTGAAGCAACTTGTCGCAGAAGGCAAGCTCATCTTGCCATCCGCCTAATGCCTGAAGCACCCACTGCATGAATGGAATCATCTTTTTTCTTTAGTCACAAAACCATGTGTAATTAAAAATATTTCTTTAGAAGGAAGTTTTTCTTCCCAATCAAAAACAATCTTGCTATGTTGAGGAAAAATAACACTTATTTCAATTCCTATACCACCAAGTGACTATATTTTCACCAAACTAATATATATAAGTTGGGTCCAAGTTTCTCAGTCATTTTACTGACTTCCAGTAACCAAACAATGAAAGCAAAATCACTAATCTACTAGTACTGAATAGGCTTCACATAAGTTAACTTGAGATAGTTCTGTATAAATTTTTCTATATAATGGTAAAACACGAAAACTACTTAATGAGAAAACTGCACAACATACCTGCCTATGAGACCACGCATGGTAGTTTTTTGCGTCAAGAGAAAGTATTTTCTTTGTAAATTTCAGTTCCCCATCAGCAGCTTGTGGTCCCAATTTCTCTGCAAGCCACCGCCGGTGATGCCTACATGGTATATAAAGTCATTTAACCACCAATAGAAACAGCAATGCTTAACAAGCATGCTTTTCAGCTTTATAACCTAGGGAAAATTACAGATATCTTACTAAACTTCCCGATGAAAGTAAACATTAAAAGTTGCTCTTTTGTATTACTACTAGGTTTGCCCGTTGACACGTGCCTCTTCGAAACGGTACACCTTGTTTGATCATATAAAATAGTTTTGGAGGTCCAGCAAATCAATTGAAGTAGCAAACATAGAGCAAAAAACATATTATATGGTTTTTTTTTGTTTTTTTTGAATTATTTTAAAAGTTATTAAAATTTTAAATTTTAAATTTTTTAAATTTTTTAAAATTTTAAAATTTTTATTTTCTTAATTTTTTGAATAGAAGAGGGAGGGAGAGAGAGAGAAAAAAATAATTAAATAAATATAGGAGTTGTTTTGAGTGGGGGATTTGAATTTGAGTTTTGGGGGGGAACTTTTGGGGGGAAAATATGTTTTGTGAGGTTAGATCTGGGCCTTTGATTTTTGGGGGGATTGAAGGAGAGCCACTTGATAGCTTTCTTTGTGTTTTATTATATAGATTATATATATTATAATATGCTATTATGCCAATACGTATATCTTTTTCTGAATTTGACAGTTGAAAAACGTTGTACTTGTGAATACAGTATATTACACACATTGACATTATAACATATATTTGAATTTCATATTTTCACGTGATATTTACAAGAATTATGGGCCTCTATTTCGACAACTATTGTCACTGAAGAAAAGTTTGCGGCATAAAAATATATAAACATCAATTTTAGGGGGTCTTCATGTGCTACATGGGTAGTGAACAAGTATAGGCATCTATTCGCAAGTATTGACAAACTGGGAAATGCCAACATCTTTAAACATTTTTTTGGGGTCAAACTTTTAACAAGGATATCTGCACTTTACACCGCATAACTAATGCATATACTTTTACAGTGTTAAAGGTAGACAATTAGTACAGCCACTCACCAGATCTGATAATTCTTGGAATTTTTCACTGCAAAATGGTCAATGAAATCCCTTTCATAGCGTAAATCAACATTCAGTGCCTCAAGTACCAGGCGTCTGAAATGCCAGACCTATTAAAAAAAGGAACATACATTGTTGATGGGGGCTGGAAAATCATGATACCCCAGTAATTAAAAGGGAAGCATTAAGTAACTTTGAAAAAAAAAATCTAGATCACTACTTAATAAAATGTTATGCAAGTACCAAAAGAGAGCTCCAACGACAACAGTTTGCTTTAATAATACTTCACTAAACTTTCCTTTCCAAACCCACTAACAGTGTGCACTATATCTTAAATGATGAAAATACATGAGATTGAGACAATTTATATACTTACTCAAATGATGAAGATAACAAGAGAAAAGTTTTGTAATTATATACTATGTTCCATTAGAGACCATAACTACATCCTCAATAAAATTCTGAAGTCTTTAACAGTGCTTAAAGGCATTAGTGTTTGTTGTTGTGTTGTTGAAGAATAAAGGCGCCACATAAACAACAAAGGCCCCAGGCAAGTTTGATTTAAAAGTGCAAGTGCGTATGCATGTGCGTATGTTATGTAATTTATTCATCTCTTGCTATCTCTTCTCTTCAACCCGGCAGAAATTGGAAAAGCATCACTTAATTCGTTCATGAAAGCTTCAGTGGCATCGAAAGACAAGTTAGATCAGTTACAAATTTTCATCAAAATAACAACTATACATCTCCCTCCCTCATTCATAGGAAGTCTACAAACTGTATTCATATCTTATTGGGTTAATTTATTCATCTATCTCGTGAATTTGATCACCATTGCCTGTTGAAGTTAGCTTATTTTAAACATCTAATTACTTTTCAACTGATTTTCGCTGTTTGTTGTACGAAATTTGGTCTTTCACATAATCTGAATCTCCAATCATTCTTCAATTTCACAGCTCTATTTATTGGTTAATCACTACCACTAAATAGAAGTAAGTTTTACGTTCCATTTTATAGATGGACCATTGCAGAAATTTTAACAGAAATATTAAGATCCTTCAACAATCTGTGGACTTGTGGACTTGTGAACTTATCTATACTAGTAAATACACGTGCAATGCACGTCTGAACAATATTTTTTTATATTCTATTATTTATATTATAATGGGAGAAGCACGTGCGGAACAAGTAAAATAATAGACTGACATTCACTGTTCATGATACTTCTCCCAACGTGCGTTGCACAGGTTGGGATATGGACAAATTACACTAAGGCCTTCTCCCATTATAGTAGTAGAGATAAAATATCTAACTGATAGAATATACTGTATACATTAAATAATAGTACATATTTAATTGGGAAAAAATAGGATATTCATCTCTCATTATTTTGATCAGCTTTCCTATTATATATTATGTACTATTTCTAATCTTTTTTCATAACTGATTGTTTAGAATCTTTAGATTTCTTTACAAAGACTAGTCTTTCGCATACTCGGCAAACAGAATCTCTAATCAATCTTCATTTTCATGGCTCTATTTTTTGTTTAATCACAACCATAGAAATAAAATAAATTTTTCGTTTCATGCTGCTATAGATGGAACATTGCAAAAATGTTAAGTTCCTTTAACAATTTAGCGACTTTTTAAGAAAAAAAATATCAAATTGATAGTACAGTACACACATAATTGTAATTTCAATTTTGGAAAATTTTGATACTTTTGACTTATTGCTGTAGACTTTGAAAAACTCTACTTGGTTTTTTTAACAATTTAATTCTTAACAAGTGACAATATATTGAGATTTTAAAGAAAGAATAGAGAAAATATCTGTTCTCTGTAAGTTTTCAAATTCCATTCAATTTATGGACAAAGAGTTCACTCATTCCTCCTTCAACTTCAATAGATGAAATATTATCCTTTGTTAATCATTAATACTGGTATTGCAGATTTGACATATATTGTCATGGTTAATAGTTTATAGTTTATATATGACAAACATTGTAAAAGAAATTACAAACAAAATTAGTAGATTAAAATAGCTCATTTTATCTGTTAGGGTGATTTAAATACCCCATTAATCTAATTGTATAGTTCGCTAGTTTTGACTCCACATTAGGGTGTTGAATAAACTTATTCTAAAATCTTGTAGACCATTTATAAATTTCTACGTTTTGTTGTAGTATAATTACTATATGAAATAATTGAGGTTAAAATTTCAATATACCTCCATATTAAAGTTTTAATATGACAAATTGATTTTGTTGTATAGTGTTAGTGTGTGTGTGTGTGTGAGAGAGAGAGAGAGTGTGTGTAAATGTACGTTTATGTATGTTCAAACGCCAAGAGTTCAACCCTATACACAATGGTTCATATTTTCAACTTGATGCCTGCATGAATATGGAGCTTCATTAATTTTCATTCCCATAATCATCACCATGCTACATTTGTTTTCCGTGACATGGATAGAGAATGTGTCGTTGAGATTTAATTGGATGGTGTGGATGGTTCATATAACTTGAACTTTAAAATGTGTAGTTGAGATTTTAGTTGGGTGGTGTGCATGGTTAATATAACTCCCAACTTAGAAATGCAGGGCAGATATTAGTTTAAGTGAAATCTACAAATTACACAACTCCAATACTCCAAATGTAAAAGAAGAGATACATGTGCAACACAAGACACAACACCAAAGAGGTTGAAGGAGTGTGACATCGAATTTCATGTTTCATTTTAAACTCTATCTATGTCATAACCCCTATAATGCATATTGTACAAGAGAATAGTGGGATATGTTGGGTTAAACAAATAGAAACCCCATTTAGTTCCCCAACATATGTATTAGTAGTCTCGTGCAAAGGTACGGAGTACTAGCTTTATATCTGTGTGATATGCATGAGAAACATGGGATACAGTTGACACTAGAAAGAATAAATCTCTACTATTATAGCTACAATTGGTATAGTGTGGACATGGAGCTAACCTCATTTACACCGTCCATCTATATTCATCATATCATAGCACGACCTTCTATTTTACAATGAATTTTTCTTTCATTTTTTGAAGACTCAAGTATTTTAACTAAGAAGCCCTATCATATTCCCAAGAAGGTTTCTTTGATTTATCAAAGGCTAGACATAATTTTGTACTCGCATGCACTGTACATGTATTTGAGCTAGTAAAGGGTAATATGCCTAGTGACTTAATTCCCAAACTAAGCCTCTATCTCAAACTAAATCCCAGCATAAAACTCCTTTCAAAGTATCTGCATGTATGAGCTTTCATCAAAAGTGGAGCACATTTTCTACTTGCGGCTAATGACGAAACGAAGCCAGATTTTCTAAAATGTGACATTTCAAAATAGAGAAAAGAAATCTTTACCGCATATCTTACAAATAGGTTGTGACTGGGCAAGTACTTCTGTTAGAGGCTTGACGATTTAGTTTCAGAAAATGAATCAATCCTTGTACAACTTTTCTAATTTGTACTACAAAGAACAAGCCTAGTATCTATATAACTAGCTATACCCATGAATAAAATATGCATTCTGCACGTGACGTGCTGAGTTCGGGTTTAAGTAAAGACATCCAAATTGTACAAGATCTGAAACAAAGAAAGAAAGAAAGGAAGGAAGGTTTTTTTTTTTTTAATAAATAGAGCAAATATGACATATATTAAGACTGACAGTGTAGTTCCCGGGGTTAAAGAGGATGGCCTCTTTGGTGAGGCCGAGAGATCGGGGGCTCCGCTCGTCGGCGATGTAGACGGCACGGAAGTAGTCCATGGTCTCGCGAAAGTCGTCGCGGTAAGCGATGGCGACGACGGGGTGGGGCCCATCGTTCTGTGGGACCGGAGTGACGTCAGCCCACTCCGATCGTCGGCTTATGGGCACCTGCTCCATCTCCTCCTCGTCGGATGAGGACATTTTTTTAAAGATGATGTTTGAGATCAGGTGGGTTTCGGATTGGGGAAGATGAAGAAATTGGATTTGATGATTCTTCTTTTCAATTTTAGGTTGGGGGATTGAGAAGGCAACGAATTTTTTACCAAACTATCCCACCTTTTGTAAGTATGTACCAAACTGTCCCTGTTTGAAACTTTAATACCAAAAAGTCTATGTCCCTAATTGACATGGCGCTTCTTGTGAAATTCTTCTTCGCGCTATCTCAGTTAGCGTGTGCCAGGGGACACTATTTTTTACCTCAAATAGGGGTGTAAGAAAAAACTCACCAAGTATAGATAACGTGCTCATTTAAACCAGACGCGCTAACGAGATTAGCGTGCTAGGGGGACACTACTCCTCAAGTAGGTGTGTGGAAAAAAATAACCAAGCATAGACACGCTAACCCCGTTAGCGCGCCCATTTAAACCAGTTGCGCTAACGGGGTTAGCATGCTAGGAGACACTACTCCTCAAGTAGGGGTGTGGGAAAAAATAACCAAGTATAAACCCGCTAACCCCGTTAGCGCGCCTATTTAAACCAGGCGTGCTAACGGGGTTAGCTAGTGTAGTTTGGGACCCTCTTAAATCACGCTCACTATCTCACTCTCATCTCATTTCTTCTCTCTCCCAAAACGCCATCGCGCGATCTTAAACCCACCCCCCAAACCCTAGCCTCCGAATTCGGCCTCTACTCATCCCATTCTCTCGATTTTTCTTAAATCTCTACATCACTCACAATACTCTTACCTAAACCAACAATTTTCCCAAATTTTCGACGAACCCATAAAACCATTTCCCCCAAATTTTCGGAAGGAGAGGATAGCTAGTGGAGTAGTTGACTTCGTCCTTCAACCCAACAATCATGTGTAAGTGTTCGTAACTTATGCTATATAATTTTTAGTGATTTTAGGTCTAGGGTTGGATTTGCAATTTTGGGTTCATTTTGGTATGTTCATAAATGAATCTAGGTTAGGTGATATAGTAAGTGTGTATATTTTCTTATTTAGTAAATGAGTATGATGGATTGATTATAAGCTACATTTGGGTTCATAAATTTTGATTTAGGATTTATTAAAACGTGCAATGCACGTGATAAATTTAGGTTGTGTAATTAACCAAAATTAAACCAATATTAACTTAGTCTATGTCGTACTAATTGTGTTTGTTCAAATTAACCTATAGTTCACAATGCATGAGTGGGATATGCGATGATAGTAATATTGTCATATTATTCGATACATCGAGTAATTGAGGGTAGCATTATCTATAGACCGATTTATGATTTTAGTTTCGTGCCAATGTGACATTGTGAGTAATATTGTTTGATATTGAAATTTTTGAAATTAGACATTGTTAATTGTATAATTATTTTCTAGCGATTTGAATGTAAATTTGATAACATATATTATTAAACATGTAGGATTCTATTTGATATTACATATGGCACGAACACTGGGTATGCCCAAAGAAGGGAGTAGTAGTAGAATTCCTACAAACTGGAAAGGGTCACGGACATGTCATGGACAACCTCCCAAAAAAACTAGCCGTGGTGGACAGAGGCGTACCAATGTAAGATGATTTGACCTTTATTTCATACGTTTAATTTTAACAACAAGAAAATTATAAATTTATATGTTGATTTTCAATTTTTTGGTGTAGGATGAGGCGGGTCCGTCTTCTTCTCCGGCAAATCAAATGGGCCCGTCTTCTCCTCCAAATCAACCGGGCCTTCTTCTCCATCTAGTCAGCCGGGCCCATCTTCTTCATCATATGTTCCTCCGGTGGTTCCCGGTCCGATCGACCCAAAGCTATTAACTTTACAAGGGTAGCATCGCTCTAAAGCCGTTTGGGAAGGGAATTCTTCGGAGTGTAGTTTTTGAGGGCACGACACGTTAGAGATGCATCCCCGTATACATGAGATATTACAGCACTGTGAGTTATATGGCATCGGGTTGATGAGCTCCATTAAGGCCGACCGACCCTTACTAACCGCTCTTCTCGAGAGATGGCGTCTCGAGACCCATAGTTTTTACTTGTCGGTCGGCGAGATGACTGTGACACTGCAAGATGTCGTTGTAATAACAGGTCTACCAATCGATGGATAGGCCGTAACTGGCATAATGGATTTTGAACCAGAGTTCATTATCCATGATTATCTCGGAGTAGAGGCGGATCGATCGGCCCTTGTAGGAAAATCGGTGAGATTAAAATGGCTTAAGGACACATTCTCCGGTACGTTGACTAATGCCTCCACTGAGTTCCAAGTACATTATTACTGTTGGGCTTACATAATGACATTGTTTAGAGGTGTGATGTTCCCAAATTCCTCCGGATATTCCATGCCGTTAATGTACCTACCACTAACCGCTGATCTTGGTGGAGTTGGGGTGTACAGTTGGGGAAGTACTGCATTGGCCATATTGTATAGAGCTTTGTGCAACTACTCTCTCGGTGAAAAGCAGATGAACGGACCAATGTTGATGCTACAGGTCTGGAGTTGGGAATGACTACAACTTGGCAGACCCGTTGTCGCTAAGAAATCACCAAAGTGGGCAAATCTTCCCGAGGACGAGAACATGAGACCTCTGCAAGGTGTGTATTAGACGGGTTCATTGACGTGGAAGGCTAGCCTTAATAGATGCCTTACATATTACCGGGACGAGCTTGACCACTTGGCAGACGATTGTGTTAAGTAGCAACCATATATCGAGGCACGTTTAGAAAGATTGCCTTCAGTTTGTACCTTGACTCCTCAACTGTGGTTGACAAAAGCACCTCTAATCCACTTTGGTACAGTTGAGGGTTATTTTACAGATAGAGTACTCCGTCAGTTTGGGTTACTTCAAAATATTTCGATGAAGCAACCGTACAATACCGAGCTACATAGTGTCACCGGTATGGGTCGACAAGCAACTTACGATTGGGCAGCTTCTTTGCACGTACACATGGATATTTGGAACAACCATCGTCTCGATCACGTACTTGCAAATATTCGACCGTTCGATGCGTCTTCCCATGTCCCTTACATGACGTGGTGTCACGCCCCGCTTCCCAAAAAGAATACGGAATACGGATATGCGACTCAACCCAGCAAATGATTTGCATCATTCATAAGCTGTTCAGAATCTTTACAACAAATCTCAGAATAATCAGAGTCGGAAGCCAAAAGAATTATCCTCACACAGACATATATATCTCAAAACAAAACAAAGTTCTAACAGAAATTAATTGAAATCCATAATATAATAGTCTCAAATAAACAGATCCGAACAAGTTAATATACTGGGTCACATTGCCCAAATACAAATAAATTTCATATACTCAAATACATTGTTCAAAACAACAGATAATAATAATAGCAAAAGAAGTCCAGCACTAAAATTTAATTTCTCCAATACCATCGGGCAAACGACCATCCTGATCTGCAATCAATAAATTGCAGGAGAAGGAAAAAAAAAGTAGCCGTCAATGCAAGTTACAGACCACTTGTAATACAGGATACAAGTACATGGAAAACTAACAAATCTAAAAAATAGCAGAAACAGATATAGCATGGTATAGAAGAATCAAGTAGCATGGTATACTAACATGTGTCAAGTGTCAAAAATTAAATAGCATGCAGACAGATATACAGATAGTGTCAAGTGATAGTGTCAGACAGATAACAGATACTCAGATAATCAGATGATCAGAAAATCAGATAACAGATTCAGATGTCAAATACAGATACAAAAGTCAGATTCAGATTCTTATAAGTCTTGTATTAATTACTGACTAGGTAGCACTTCATGTTCCATCTTTTTATCACATGGTTGATACATTCAAAACAGTTACGTTTGTAGATTTCGTAGGGGATCATATAGGGCCATGTACTCAGGGTTCAGACAGACAGATATTAGATAACAGATCCAGACAGATAGATAGAACCTAGTGGTTCTCTTCTTCCATACACATTCCTATAGGAAGTAATGTAGACATTGTACAGAATGATAGATCACATATAATCATATGGGAAACACGGGCCTCCTTCTAAGTACACATTTCTATGTTTTCCCACTACTAGATCTTTCCCATAAACCCCGGCTTGATCATTTTATAATTATTATCAGACATATGTGTATGTTCATGAAACAGAGTAAATCTAGCATGATATAATGACCCACAAGTTCAGAATAACAGATAAGCATGTACAGATGGTAAGATAGTCACATAACAGAACAAAATAGAGTACTTCCTGATTCAGGACAGCATGACAGTACAGTACTAAAACAGCGATTCCCGTTACCAAAAATATCAAAACCTAGATCCGTCAAAGAATCTGGAAAATAGACTTCCAACCGAATCTAGCGGATACATATTAGTCATATAGTGTTTTAGAAAAATATAACTCAAAACTGATTTGAAACTAGAAAATACGTTCAGCCAGAAATCAGTAAATCAAATTCACAGTCAAGAAAACAGCATCAAATCACCTCAAATAAATTCAGAAAAAATCTGGGGTATTCCCCTATATCTGGAATTCCCAACACTGTTGTACGAAAACTGTAATATCTCGCAAACCGTGAAACGAAATCCAGATCCATCAAAGGGAAAAGAAAATAGTCAAAATAAGGTAACTTTTATATCTCATAAATATTTTTCATACAGGAAAAGGAATTAGGGTGAAAATACAAATCATTTTAGAACAGTGAGAAAAATCCAGCAAGTATAGTTTTTATAAATAAGCATAAAACGGTATATAAAACTCATCAATAAAATCCACCAAAATTCTGGGTAATCCCTAAATAGGTATATAAATACTGTGCGAAATTGCGGGTCAAAATAATATACTTAGCACTAGTATCAAAATAGTTTAGTCATCGAAATTATCAAGAAACGAAATCTGGAAATATAATACACCTCTGTACTAAAACAATCATATCTCACACATACGAAAACGAAATCGATCTCTGTCAGAAAATTTGGAAAGAATACATATTTCTCTAAAAATCATGTTTAATGCTGAAGTTAAGATACTGACCTTAATATGGTCTAAAATACCAATCAAAACTGATCACTGACAAAATACAGAATTTGCTCTTAACAACAAATCAACATACAACATACGAAATTCGTTCCAAACACAACCAAACATGTAATAGAATCTACTAAGTGTCCAAATAACATGAAATAGGGTATATAGAATGTCCACAACAAGTATATCACATGGATCCAAACAAACACACAAATTCTCATAATTATCTCACAAATATAATCACATCAAGAATGGTCAAAACCTAAGTTGTTTCATGTCAGATTTGTGTCTGATGCAACTATGGTCAATAGCACTATAGAGACAATACTCATCAAACATACATCACACACGAGTTGTCTCTAGAGCCCAACTACACTACAAGCGGAATTTATGACTTGTATCATACAAAGGAATTGAGTACAAGTTACTTGCCTTAATCGAAGACGAAACGAACACCAAGAATAATGGGAACGAATCCCGGAAATGAACAAAACCAACGAACAAAAACAACGAACCAAGCAATCCATGTGCAACTTTGTGCACGAGCAAAACCAAGAGAGAGAGAGCGGTCGGGAGTGGCACGACGGCGACACTGTCCTTGGCTGGCATCGCTGCTGCCGCTGCTGTCCTGGGCACGTGCGACGTCGGAGAGAGCGGAAGAGACAGACAGAGAGTTGGAGAGATGAAGGGATGGAGGTGCTCGGTGATGGGTAATGGCGGCTAGGGTGAGTTGGCGATCGGGATGAGGTAGGCGCAGTCGGAAGGGGTGCAGGTCGGGAGGTCGGCAAGGGGGTGTTCGGGTGTGGCGGCTGACGGCGCAACAAGGAGAGAGAGGGGATCGGGGGTTAGGGTTAGGGTTTTGCGGTAGGGGGAAGGGGGAGAGAGTGTTATATAGGGTTTAGTTTAGGGTTGTGGGTATTTGGGTTAATGGGTAGTTTTTGGGTTTATTAGGAGTAGTAGTAGGAGATTGAGTTTAATAGGATTTGCATAAGATTTAAAATAGGATTGTAGGCTAATTTGGCTTTGGTAGTTAATTAGGAATCAAAAGCAATATGAATAGCAATAGGATTAGCAACCAAAACACTACGAGCACCCTAGAACAAAACAAAGAGAACAAGGACCCAATAAAGAGAGAAAACAATAATAACGATCAAGAACAAATCAAGGGACAGAAAAATCAATCTCAAGCAGATCAAAATGAACAAAAATGAATATATATATTGAAAACAACTCCAATATATGGTCCAAAATACAAGAAGAGTATAAATACTCAAGAAAGAAAAAATACACCAAGAATACGAAAAACGAAAAATAGGGGTTACATGTGGTATAGGAGAATGACTCGCCTTTACATTTCTCCGACAAGCCAACTCCCGGCGGTACCGACACGAAGACATGTCGCTGATCCAGCAGACACGTATTCCGTTAATCTACCAATGTTCCAATCGAAGACACAATTGATTCGGACTATTGTAAGTTTTATGTCCATATTTACATTACTACAAAAAAATTTAATTATTGAATTTATTATTACATTTCTTCTATTTTTGTGTAGATGACCCAAACATGGATTCAAGACAAAGAATGCGCAAAAGTATTAAAGAGTAATGTAGCCGAACCGTTGAAGGTATTCACGAGTAAAATGGTTGAGTCATGTCGAGCACAAGCGGATCTCGTCGGCGAATGCAATAGATTAGATGCGATATTGTTCGGTCCCGTGCACCAAACAGGTCATCGGAAGACAATGGCTACTAAATCTCGTCATCGTCCAATAATACAAGAACAAAGACAACGAAGAAGAAGGGATCCATCTCCACCTGTTGATGAAATACAAAAAGAAGAAGAAGAAGATGATGACAAAGATAACATTCCCCTCTCCGGCGTAACTCAGGCAAGCCTGAAGCGTTCAAAACAGGCAAGAAAATGTCCAAATCTATTCACCCCTTCGTAGGTTATTTTTTGGCTTCGTTATGTCTTTTTGTAATTTTGAAAGAAGTTGTTGTACTTAATGTAATTTTGAGATAAGTTGTTGTAGTTTATTTTGAACACTTATGATTACCTGAGTTTGATGTGTTGGCTGTGTTTTTGATGTTTGGAGATGTGTTGACATTAGGCATTAAAGATGTGTTGATATTGGAGATGTGAGGTTTGGAAATGTGTTGTAATTTGGGAGATGTGTTGCAAGTTTGAGTATGTTTGATGTTTGGAGATGTGTTGTAATTTTGAGAATGTCTTGTAAGTTTGATGTGTTGACATCAGTCTGATGTATGGAGATGTGTTGTGGATGCGATACTGAGATTTTGAAACTTTGAGAATGTTGTTGTAACTTTGAGATTTTGAAACTTTGAGAATGTTGTAGTGTATACGATATGTTGAGAATGTATAAAGAGGCATCTGAAATGTTTGAGTATATGATATGTTGATATGTTATGAATGCGATGATTGTGTATACAGGGATGAGCTTCAGAAGTTCACAAGTCTGTTTGTGAATATACAAAGACTCGTTAACTCAGTTAGCGGCCCTGGTAAACAGAGGCTCGCTAACTGTGTTAACGAGTGTGGCTATCCCTTATTTTCCAGAGACTTTCAAGTCTCTGGAAATTTGAGATTACCGCAGTCGTTAACTCAGTTAGCGGCCCTGGTACAAAGAGACCCGCTAACTGTGTTAACGAGTGTGGCTATCCCAAAATTCCAGAGATTTTCAAGTCTCTGGAAATTTGAGATTACCACAGTCGTTAACTCAGTTAGCGGCCTTGGTACAAAGAGGCCCGCTAACTGAGTTAACAGGTGTGGCTATCTCAAATTTCCAGAGACTTTCAAATCTCTGAAAATCTGATATTACCACATTCGTTAACTCAGTTAGCGGTCCTGGTACAAAGAGGCCCGCTAACTGGGTTAACGGGTGGGTATGGCTATCTCAAATTTCTAGAGACTTTCAAGTCTCTGGAAATTTGAGATTACCACAGTCATTAACTCAGTTAGCAGCCCTGGTACAAAGAGGCCCGCTAACTGAGTTAACGGGTGTTGCTATCCCAAATTTCCAGAGACTTTCAAGCCTAGTCACACAAGTGAATACACCTCATCTACTGAGATTCAAAATCAAACTTTCAGCACGAATATGCTTCATATTAATTCATTTAAAATAACATCAGCCATACATTCATTCAGTAACTTCAAAATATTGAACAATACAAACTTCAATCCAAAATATTGAAGATCCCAAAATATTCAACAAAATACATTATTACATTCATTCATTGATGACTTTGAGAAGATTGACTTGAGTTTTTCCGACATCTGAGCCTATTGTGACCTCTCAAACCGCATTTTGAACACGTTATTCCGGTAGCCCTACCAGACTCATCTCTTACATCCATATTATTACGAACTCTCGTACTCTTCGGATGACCTTTCCGAGAACGTCGAAGGCTCGAATCAGCTACAAGTCTGTTTCTAGTATTAACAGGCCAATATGCAGGATCTAGTGTAAGATGAAAATTGGGAGCCCATGTCCGTGCTAACGAAATAGTTGAATAGAATGTATCAACATACGGCTTGTAATCAATAGTGCGATATGCGCAAGCAGCTAGAACATGAGAACATGATATATGATACAGCTGGAATTTCTGTCAAGTACATGTTTTATTACCCAAGTTAATGGTGTGCAAGTTACCCCCTTTTGATTCCCACTTACTCTTCGTATACCTGTTTTGACTGCAAAAACTCTGGGTTGATGGCTAAACAATATTACTTCATGCATGTTGGCTCTTTCACGCCGGATATCTATCAAATCATGTACTCTTTGTGTAAAATTTTTACCATCATTAATGAGCTTGTTGACTAACTGACGTCGTGTAGCAAAGTAAGAATTAAGATGGTAAAAGATCATGTCCACAATAGCAGTTACTGGTAAACTACGCACACCTTTCAATACCGAGTTGAAAACTTATGATAGGTTGGTATTCATTATGCCATATCGCCGTCCTCCATCTTCAGAAAGTGCCCATTTCTCAACTAATTTCTCTTCCAACCAATTTGTTGCTTCCACATTGACTGTTTCTAGCTCCACGAGTTTGCTTTGAAATTTTTTGGGTTAGTTTTGACATGCTATAAATTAAACTTTCGTTCTCATTACTTTGCTACCAAATTTGGTAAAAAAAATTGAAGCGAAATGTTGCATACAATAATGATGATATGCATTTGGTTCGTTCTACGCTCCATTTTGCGAGTCCATAGCAGCCAAAATACCGGCGTGGCGATCAGAGATAACACATAAACCAAACCGATCGGTGACATAAAAACGAATGCAGCTCATAAACCATGTCCACGTATAAACACTCTCTCCGTTAACTGTTGCAAAGGCAAATCGAAAGAGACAATCGTTCGCATCCGGTGATACGGCTATTAATAAACAACCCTTATATTTTCCATACAAGTGTGTCCCATCAACACTTATAACAGGTCTGCATGACTTGAACCCTTCAACTGAAGCACCAAATTCCCAAAACACTCCCCTAAATGTTTCTTCGCTAGGACCAAAATCATACTTATCCCAATGGACAATAGTTTCTGGATTTGCTGCTTGTATTGCTGATAGAAGTAAAGGAAACTTAGTATACACGCCTTCAAATGATCCGTACAACTTCTTAATAGCTTTTTGTTTTGCAATCCAAACCTTCCTATAAGATATCTCAATAATGGCCTGCGGTGTAATTCCTATCTCAGCCTTGACAACATTCATAACCAAATTGCATACAAGTTTAGCGTCAACTTTGCAGTGGTCTTGATTCAATGTAAGATTCACACATGTATGTGGTCCTACTAGTTTTTTAATCACAAAATTTGTCCAGCCCTTCGGAACGATTGCACGTAATCTCCACGGACAACCACCCTCACTTGCACCTGGTGGGATTTGCACCATCTCCTCAAGTGAAGGTTTTCTCGGAGCCAATTTATATTTTATGGCATATATGGTCGGTGAAGATTTTATTGTGATAAATTCCCAATTTTTGTTGATGGAGTATAGCTTTACCGCATGTTGGATCGATTCTTTACTTTGAAACTCTTGCCTAATGTAGAACTCATCTACGGTGGATGAACCGGACGAATCTTGTGGACCATGATTTACTCTCGCACTTTGTGCCATTTCCTCGGTAACATGAATGTTAACATTATTGAAGCCATCAGTAAGGTTCACATTGACATCATTACTCTCATTTATATTAATATTTACATATTCATGTTCTTCTTCCTCGTCTTCATTTTGTAAACCATCTTCAAGTTCATCGTCTATTTTTTTGTCTTCTTCATCATCATTGACTAAATCATTATTAACGGTAGCATTTTTAAATATTCCAAAACATTGGTATTCGGAACGTAATCATTAACCAAACTTGGTTGACGTGGCAAATCAAATTCAGTAGGATCCGAACTTGTAGTATTTGTAAACACGTCTTCTTGTGAGGACAGTGGGATTGTATGGGATGTTTGAACTGGATTCGAAATGATCTTATGTATTGGCATTTCACGTGTGGAGCTTGAACCAGGGTTAGCATGTGGTTGGGCATTAATATTTTTGGTTTGCTGAAAATATAGTTCTAATGCAGACCAACTAAAATTCGGATTAAGTGTTCTACCAATCATGGACTTCAAAGAGTTGTCATTTCCTATGGGCACAGTTATAAAATATTGACCATCACCTTTTTCCGCTACATAACGTGCTAAAATTTTAAAATTCCATCGTTCTCTATCCCAATTAGTAACCTCATAAACCTTCTCAACAAGTTCTTCCATTGTAATTGTACGGGGTGCCCAAATTATTTTGGGATCAACGACATTATAACAACAACATATTTTTGGGTCACGAATAATTTCACCCCCAAAATAAAGCTAAATAGGAATATCGTAATCCATACCTATACATATTTATAACAAAAATAATCATTATCTACTAAACAAAATATATGCGATAAAATGATATACAAATCATACCTTGAAATTAATGATCAGAAAAGTTGAGCAATTTCGAGTTTCGAGAAGACGGCGTAGTGAATGGGTTGATAACAAATCCGCTATATAAATCCCCAAACAAAGAAATTTTGGGAGATGGATTTAGGGTTTTCAGAGTGGGAGGAGATATGAATGTGAGAGAAGAAGAAGATGAATGTGAGAGAAGAAGAAGATCCTTTAAGATTTTGTAGAGTTTTTTTGAGTAAGATCTCCAATTGGGATGCTAGGGTTTTGGAGTTGGGTTTCGAAATTGGGGGAGAAATAGAATAGAGAGATATAATATGAAGATAATGAGACAGCGTCAGCGAGCGTGATTTAAGAGGGTCCCAAACAACACTCGCTAACCCCTTTAGCGCGTCTGGTTTAAATGTGCGCGCTAACAGGGTTAGCGTGTCCATACTTGGTTATTTTTTCCCATACCCCTACTTGAGGAGTAGTGTCCCCTAGTGTCCCCCTAGCACGCTAACTCCGTTAGCGCGCCTGGTTTAAATGGGCACGCTAACGGAGTTAGCGTGTCTATACTTGGTGAGTTTTTTTGCACACCCCTACTTGAGGGGGAAAGTAGTGTCCCTTGGCACACGCTAACTGAGATAGCACGAAGAATTTTACTAGGGGTGCTATCTCAGTTAGCGACAAGGACTTTTTGGTATTAAAGTTTCAAATAAGGACAGTTTGGTACATACTTTAAAAAGTGGGATAGTTTGGTAAAAAAATTCAGAAAAATATCATATGAATAGAGACATACTTGGTCATATAAATTTATAATAATAAAAAAAATCACTTGAAAAGTTGGGGACTTCGGTCTCTTCAATTTCGCGGCCGCAGTGCTGGAATATGGCCTCTTCACGAATTTTTTTTAGGTCGCTATTCCCAACTACAACCACATGTCATTTCATATTTTAATTAAAGAGACTTCGATACTCAGACAAAAATTGTTAAGTTACAATGTGTTAAAGTTAGGTCGCAGTAGCTATCTGCGGCTTAGATAGTTAGATATAACAGAGGCCGTAGATTGAACTATTATATTGAGGCTGCTAATGGCTACTGTGGTCTATGTTTGGGCCCATTAAAAAACTGATTTAAGATATGCACCTCCTCTCTCTCCCCTTCAATTCATCTCTTACAACTCTCTCTCCTCCAACTCTTAAACCAAAATCTCAAAATGACATGTTCACGATTCCAACATGCACGGATTATGAGTTTCCACGTCCTTCTAGTTTGCTAAACAATCTTGTTGACAACAAGAACATTATTCAATCCTTCAATCATGCTATTGTTAACAATGAGTTATTAGAAGGTGAAGAAGATGAAGAAGATGAGGAAGATGAAAAAGATGGGCATCCAGATATTAATGTTAATGACATTGAGGACTTGCAAAATGATGCGGTCCCCTTGACTCAATATATGAGTGCACATGTACTTAAGTTTAAATCGGTTGACTGGGTTAACAATATGAGGGTACATCAGTTTGCATTAGAGTCATTGGCTCATTCGACGCAGATGAATTGTACATTGGGAAAAAGTTTGAAACTAAAGATGATCTTCAACATGCGGTGAAGATGTTCTCCATAAAGAAACATCAATAATTCATCAATGTGAAATCAATGAAAATTCTATATGCTGTGAAATGTAAAATGACAAAATGACACCAAAGGTTAGTACACTTGAGGAGAGGGCTCAAAATTCCGATGTCGTAGATGAGGTATGTTGTCTGTGGAGATTACGTGCAATCATTCCAAAAAGGAAGGCATATTTCACGGCGAAGAAGTTGCAATGGCCACATACATGTCTCAATCCTACGTTGAATAAATATTACACTAAAGTTGATTCTAAGCTTGTTTTAAATTTAATTCTGAATGTTGTGAAGGTACTATGGGAATAACACCAAAGGCCATAATAGAGATAGTCAAGCTTGAATGCAATTATCATATTTTATTTCATACAAGAAGGTATGGCTTGCAAAATAGAAAGCCATTGAGAGGTTGTTTGGAGGGTTTGAGGAAGCATGTAAGAGGTTGTCTGCTCTTTTATCAACATTACAAGCATCAAATTCAGGAACTATTGTCCATTGGGATAATGTTTTGATCGGTCCCGGCGAGGCAACATACAAGTTGGTATTTTGGTCGTTTGGGGCTTCGATTAAAGGGATTAAGCCTTTCAGACCTGTTATTTGTATTTATGGAACTTATCTGTATATAAAATACAAAGGTTATTTATTGATAGTCAGTGCACCCGATGCACATGATCATCTATTTCCATTTGCTTTTGCAATAGCCGATGGAGAGAGTATAGCTACCTGGACATGGTTCATGAATTGTATTCGATATTTTGTCACTGATCGCCAAGGGTTATGTGTTATTCCTGACCGTCATGTAGGTATCTTGTCTGTTATGGACAAGTGAACCAGAACATGGAATGAGTCACATGCATATCATTATTTTTGTATGTGACAATTTGCGATTTTTCAGCAAATTTGGTCACAAGGTGTTAAGGAATAAGGTTAAGGTGGTTGCATGTCAAAATTAGCCAAAAAATTTTGAGAAAAAAAATGGCATAGATTGAAAATATAAAAATCGAGGCTGTCAATTAGCTCAAGAAGAAACCAATCGAGAAGTGGGCACTTCCTGCTGATGGAGGACGTCGACATGGCATGATGTTGCCGCTGGATCTGGTGTGGGGGCAATAAACAAAATTTGTAGGTTCGTAGGAACTCGAACAGGCTGAATTCTACTTCTTCTTTGTTGACAAGTTGACTCCTTGGTGCTCCCGCGAACCTGCACAAACATTCGAAACACCGGGATGGATCCCGGCGACGAACCCTCCGATGCTCTTGTCAATACCAGAAAAAGTAAAGGGAAAGTGCTTGAGTGCACAAAGAGTGATCACCTGTGACAGTGGGAGGTAGGGGGTATTCATAGTCGCCGTGAGGATCTCTTTCAGGATCAGGATGAATCCCTACTTTCCAGTGTGGCTGGATAGGGATGGTTATAACCACCCCCTGAGGATAAGGACAAGCCAGGATTTCCTTCTATCCTGTTGAACTGGTCCCTAACGGGTTGAGACCCATTCTCAGCTGAACAAATCCGTTCATGGGTTAGCGGGTCCAAGAGGAGAGACCCGGTTCTCAATTCGGACCCGTCTGTAGGTGAAATTACCATCTTGCCCCTATGACATTAAGATTCGTGCCCACTTTGAACGGTTCTAATTTAACCCCATTTTTAGCCATATCACATGATGACTTCGAATTTATATGATTTTTTAATTCGGGTGTTCGTAGTTTTCCCGTGATGACAATTGTGGAGTTGATATTCTATTGTCTCAATTCTTATTTTACCAAACGGCGTCAAGCGGCACAAAAGCTTATAAGTGAAGGACATATTTGGACTCTGAGAGTTCAAGAAATTATCGATATACGGCATGTGAGAGTTAATATGCATGAAGCTATAATGTTTCATCTTAATCTTGGCATATTTCAAGTAAAAAAAGGTATTCGAGTTGATGGTGGGCATTGAAAGGGTCGGAAATTGCAAACTGTTGACTTGAAAGCTCGCACTTATACTTGTCAGAAATTCCAACTCTACCACCTTTCATGTTCTTATGTCTTGGCGGCTTGTGCAACTCGGACTATTGATTACAACCTTATGTTGATCCATTCCATTCTATGAAATCCCGAGCACTACTTGGATGCCCACCGTTCATCTTATGCAAGAACAAACATATTGGCCTATCCAAAGTGGTCCGAATCTCATAGCTGATGTAAGACTTAGAAGATGTAGGAAATATCGGTCGAGAACTATGCGCATTCAACATAACATGGATGTCAGAGATGGCTCAAGCACGGGTCTAACTTGTTTAAAATGAGGTATAAAAGTACACAACAAGCGTCGCTGTCGGAGTGATGGACCATTGGGCAGTACTAGTATGCCATAGCTAAGTTGTATGCATTTGGATGTTTAAAGAATATGTTTATTTTCCTGCATTTATCGAAAGTTATTTATTTATGCAGGGTGAGACGAATGAAGCTGCTGGTACAAGTAGTCGAGGACATGGACCACGAACGCGTGGTAAACGCTCCTCAAGAAGTACCGCCAAGCCTTCCACTAGTGGTGGAGGAGGACGCAGACACACACCTGCATATACAAATTGTGGTGTTGTGATTTTTTTAAAAAAATATTTTAATAATTTGTGATAAATCATGAAAAATTATGATATCTCATGATATATTGTGATATTTTGGTGTCGATGGTAATATTGTGATATTGGTCGACTTTGTGATATTGTGAAAATTGGTGATATTATGAGAATATTGTGAAGATTTGTGATATATTTTGGTATTTTAATGTGGATTGTGATATTGGGTCGACTTTGTGATATTGTGCAAATATTGTGAAATTTTGTAATATTGTGAAAAATTGTGATACATTGTGATATATTGTGATATTTTGATGTCGATTGTGATATTGTATTTTTGAGGTACTGGTTCGACTTTGTGATATTTTTAAAATTGGTAATATTGTGAGAATATTGTGAAAATTTGTGATATTATGAAAAATTCCGATATATCGTGTGATATTGTGATATTTTGGTGTCGACTGTGATATTGTGATTTTGGGTTATTGGGGGATTTTGTGATATTGTGAAAATTTTAAATATTGTGAGAATTTTGTGAAGGTTTGTGATATTGTGAAAGTTGTGTGTCATTGTTTTGAATTGTAAACACGAAAATAGTGATATCTGATTTTCAGATATCATTGTTCCCAACGACGCCGCAGTTAGGAACTGCAGTCCATGCAAATTAAGCCACAGTTCCCAACTGTGGCATCAATTTGGAGGAATTTCTCCTCTTTGACTTGACTATCTAACTCAGAGAGCCAAATTGAAAGTACACACGGAGATGCCGCAGTTCCTAACAGCGGCCTTCACTGTAACTATTTTTCGAACTGGGACCGCTATCCCTCACTGCGGCCTAGATGTAGCCTAGGTCACAGTATCCAATAGCGATTGTGAATAAGATCTCGAGATAGAAAGTCATAGAGAGCAAAAAGTTGAACAAGAAAACTGATAAAAGAGATGTTGTAGTCCTTGATTGCGGCCTTAGTTATACACAAACCGTTGTTCCCAACAAGGACCTTTACTATAACTTTATTGTGAACTGGGGCCGCTACCTCACGTTGCAGCCGAGATGTAGCCTAGGTCACAGTATCCAATAACGACTGTGAATGAAATCTTAGAGATAGAGTCACAGAGAGCAAAGAGTCGAGTAAGAAAATGATAAAAGAAAGGCTGTAGTCCTTGACTGCGGCCTAGATTGTACTTAGGCCGTAGGTCCCAACTATGAACTCAATTTAAAATTTGATATTTCATATTTCAAATCTCGTTGTTTCCATGTTTACAAACAAAAAAATGGCAACGAGCTCGAATATATACACCACACATACATAAGTGGCTACAGCTAGCTCACACAAATAAATATAACATTTTCAACCCAAAAAACAACTCAAACATAAAATCCCATGCATCTTTAATCAAACACATAAAGCAAAACTAAACATAAACTACTCTAACACATCAAACTACTCAAACTACTCAAACATCAACTACTCTAGATAAGGCCTACATCAACATAATATCAACCCCAACTATGCACGAGATGCACCATGTTCTTCAGTCTTTCACACAAAGCAAAAAGTAAACAAGATATCACACAATTTATACATTAAAAAAAGGTCAAATATCTAATAAAATCAAAACGGGGTATATAACTTCATCTTCTTTCTGCCGATATGGCATTGGCAGAGATATTTGTATTAACTAGGAGATGAGGACATGCTCGTCAATTTCTTGCTTATGTTCTTGTTGATGTTGCCCCTCTTCTTGTTCTGGCTGGGCACCCACTTCTTCTTCTAGTTCCTGTTTCGGTCATTGCTCTTATGCCTGTGCCCGCGATTTGGTTGGTTCCCTAATAACATTTTTGCATATGCCTGTGTAGTGCACCAAAGCGGACAACAGAGCAACTTGTTTGGTTCCCTCACCAACTTGTTCAATCCGTGACCTACACAGTTTAAGAATCTCTCATGCCCACTAAAAACCTTGTCACGCCCCGCTTTCCAAAAGAGAATACGAAATACGGATACATAACTAAGCCCAGCGAATTATTTTCATCATCCATAAGCTGTTCAAGAATCTTTACAACATTTCACAAGAATAATCAGAGTCGGAAGCAAAAGAATCAACCAATCATGCACATATGAATCAAAATACCAACAAGAATACTTGAAACCAAAATATTATAATCTTAAATAATCCATATCTGAATAAGTCAAATCCTGGGTCACATTGCCCACATACAAAATAAATCCAAGTACAAGATACAATTGTTCAAAATAAGCAACAAGAATATAATAAAAGCAAAATCCAGCACTAATATCTCATCTCGCCTATTCCATCTGGTACATGTACTCCAAAATCTGCAATTTAACAGTTGCAGGAATAGGAAAAAGAAAACAAACTCCCGTCAATACAAGTTACGGACTGCTTGTAGTGCAAGATACAAGTACATGGGAAAGAATAAAACTACATAGCATAGTATATACATGATAACAAAACAGAACTAGCATAAATTATGAACAGAATCAAGTAATTTAATGTGCTAACAGGGTACAGGTAACATGTATTAACTGTCACGCAAGCAGGTAAACAGGTGTCAAGTATCAAGTGTCACAAGTCAAGTACAAGTAGCATGTAGCAAGTATCAAGTAAACAAGTATCAGGTATCATGTATCAGGTACAAGTAATCAAGTAACAAGTGTCAAGTGGTCATGTTCAAGTCTTATATGATTACTATCTAGGTAGCACTTCATGCATGGAGAAAAATGCTGCCGAGCCATCTCACCGTTGGATCATCTCAAAAAACGTGCTAGAACATGATGAACGGCTCAGATCGCGCCACATCTCCACAAAATGACAAGATAATGTTTTCTCGAAATTTGAGCCTTTTGTCTCGAGATTCGCGCCACGATCGTGATCAACCGTCCAAATTGAGCCACGTAGCTCGGATCTCAAATCCGAGCTACCGATCTACCGAACTGCAAAGTGGCAAAAATGCTCATCAAAATCCGTGCTCGGATCTGCCGAGCAAGAAGCAACTGCCGAACAGCAAGGAAGGAGGAAGAAAAAGAAAAAAAAAATTAAAAGCAGGGTCGGGTCGGACCCGTTAGGGTCCCAGACCCGAACCATTCCCTTCTTCCCTTCCACTCTCCCGCCAAAACAAACCAGAAAAAAAAAAAAAAAAGGAGAGAGAAGAACCCATCTTCTTCAGAACCCCGCTGCCGAACTCCAAGACAGCGCTCATCCTCAAAGCTCTGTCATTTGAACCTCCATCACCAAGCTCCAACATCTCCTCCAAGCTCCACAAACGAGCTCCGAGCACCACCATCGAGAGCTCCATTCGTGCCGAACCCCGCTGCCGAGCTCACCTCCGAGCTCCAATGGTGCCGAACCCAACTCCTCACCAGCACCGACAGCTCCTTCAACTCCGAGCTCGCCTCTTCTCTTCGTCAAGCACCGAAGCACCGAGCTCGTCAAAATGCCGACCCACTTCGCCGAGCTCCTCGACCATGCCGAGCTCACCATCGGAGCTCCCCACGACCGCCGAAGCCTCATTTGTCGAACTCCGAAGCCCGAAGCTCCACCACTTACTCGTCACATTGAGCTTCATCGACCCATCACCAAGCTCTCCTCCTTCGACTGCCGAGCTCCACCATGCTCCTCGTCGAACCCATCGAACCGAAGCTCCGAGCTCTTCTACCATGCCGAGCTCACCATCGGAGCTCCCCACGGCACCGACCAAGCTCCTCGTCGAACTGTCTCCATCGTCAGCTCAGCGATCGAAGCATCGAGCTCGTCAAATGCCGATCCACTTTGCCGAGCTCTTCTACCATGCCGAGCTCACCATCGGAGCTCCCCACGGCACCGACCAAGCTCCTCGTCGAACTGTCTCCGTCGTCAGCTCAGCGACCGAAGCATCGAGCTCGTCAAAACACCGATCCACTTCGCCGAGCTCCTCTACCATGCCGAGCTCACCATCGGAGCTCCCCACGACCGCCGAAGCCTCTTTCGTCGAACTCCGAAGCCCGAAGCTCCACCACTTCCTCGTCACATTGAGCTTCATCGACCCATCACCAAGCTCTCCTCCTTCGACAGCCGAGCTCCACCATGCTGCTCGTCGAACCCATCGAACCGAAGCTCCGAGCTCCTCTCTCCAATACGCCGAGCTCCGAGCTCGAGCACGCAGACGCGAAGAAGAAGGGTCGGAGCTGAAGCAGGGGTGAAGAAGAAGGAAACGAAGAAGAACAGCGGAGAGAAGCAGAGGAGGAGAAGAAAGAAAGAAAGAGAGAAAAATAAAAATAAAAAAATTCGCCACGTGGCTTCGTCCTCGGTGGGGTTGACGCCAGTTTCTGAGTCGCCGAGCCGAGGAACCGGGGTGCCGACCCTCGTATATGGAGAAAATACTCGCCGACCCACACGATCCGTCCGATCGTCTCAAAATTCGCGTCGCGACACGATCGACGCTCAGAAACGCGCCACGTGTCCAGAACGTGATCTGCTTTGCGCGCCATCTGATCACGATCGACGTCCAGAAACATGCCACGTGTCCAGGTAATATTTAATTTATTTATTTATTTGTTTTAATTATTTAAAAAATCCGAAAAAATAATTAAAAAATCGAAAAAATTAATTAAAAATTCTAAAAATAATTATTAATTCAGAAAAATTATTTTTAAATTCTGAAAAAATAATTATTAAATTAGAATAATTAATTAATATTTTTGATAATTAATTATTTAATTCGGAAAATGAATAAAAAATTCAAAAAAATGAGGAAAAATTCAGAAAAATCGGGAAAAATCACCAAAAATCCAGAAAATTTTGAGAATATTTTTGGGCATTTTACAAGCCCATAATAACACCGTTACACCTCGAGCAAGATTCCAAACTCCCTTAAGAACACCGATAAAATCCCGTACGCCATTAGAACAGTAAAACTACTCCTCAAAGGCTGATCAAACTCAGTCTTCGGGAGTGGGGGGCTCGTGATATGGCTAAAAATAGGATTAAATCGGAACCGTTCACATCAGACACGAATCTTAAAGCTCAGGGGTAAAACGGTAATTTCACATACAAATGGGTCCGAAACGGGTACTGGGTCTCCTTCTCACAGATCCAATAACCCGCGAACGGATCCACCTCAACTGGGTACAGGTCCCGACCCGATACAAACCCAGCCTGACAGGATAGAATTAGGGTCTCTGATTGAACCAAATCAACGGGCCTGATTCACGACTATCCTCTCACCGGGAATTAAGGGATTACATTCCTAATCTGATTACGAGGATTTTACTCCTTATCAGATCACAGGAATTACATTCCTAATCTGATCCCTAAGGCGGCTATAAATACCCCCCCACCCATCTCCATTAAGGGGTAATCACTCTTTTTCCACCTTAAGCTCTTTCTTAATCATCACTGGTTACTGACAAGAGCGTCGGAGGGTGCGTCACCGGAATCAACCCCGTTGTATCGCACTTCCTTGCAGGTAGCGGTAGGAATCAGAAGGCTTGGATCCGCTATTCAGGTTTTTCCGCGAACTCACAAATCTTATCTGTTTACCCCCACACCAGAATCAGCGGTAACAGGTACCTCAACGCATCAAGACTAAAGTTCGGTGGTACCTTGATAGTGGATGCTCAAATCACATGACTGGTGACAGTAGATATTTTTCATCACTATGAAGGGAAAAGGGGAATGGCATCATCTTTGGAGATAATAGCACTGGTCAAATCATTGGTAAAAGTAAAATTAACTTCGGTTCCTCATGCTCCATTGAGGATGTTCTATTGGTAAGAGGTCTAAAGCATAACTTAATTAGTATTAGCCAACAATGTGCTAAAGGGTACACTGTTACTTTTGATAAAAATACATGCATTGTACTAGATGACAATAAATCTTGTTTACTTCTGGCTAACAGATGCAACAATGTATGTCATAAATTCAAACAAATTAGAATAACAGATGCAACAATGTATGTCATAAATTCAAATGAATTAGAATAGGAAAGTATGGGATGCTTTGTCGCATGAAATGAGGATGGGTGGCTATGGCATCGAAGGCTCGGTCACACGGCCATGAACAATCTCAACAAACTTGTAAGCAAGGAGGTTGTAAGAGAAATTCCCAAAATCAAATTCGAAAAAGACAAACCATGTGAGTCATGCCAATTTGGTAAGTAAACAAAAAGCTCTCATAAACCAAAGAAAATGGTATCAACTTCTAGACCCCTTGAACTCTTACACATGGATCTCTTTGGTCCATCACGAACACATAGTAATGGTGGTGCACGATATGTTTTTGTAATTGTTGATGATGATAGTAGATGTAGCGCCTCGAATTTCTAATATGATATCATAGAAAATACGTGGCACAATCCCAGCATCCACTTCAATGTAACATTAAACACAACCAACACCACTAAAATTTTTAACTTTTATTACAACAAACTTTTACATAGCACAGCGGAATTCAAAACATCTTAACTCATAATTTTCTTTTTATTTACAACACAAAACTATCTCAAATCTGCCTTTACAAATTTACACAAAACTCTTTCAAAGTAGATAATCTCAAAACTAACTCAAGCATCCAAACCTCCAACTCTAAGCAACAACCTGCAACATATGAGGCTAGAGATGATCCCTAACCCCCAAAACTAAAAGGGTTAACCATAAATGGTGTGAGTGATATAAAACAACAAACAACATAAATAATTATTAAGCAAGGATTCATAAGTAACATATAGTGAACCAAAATACATAAAATATGAGATAGCAGGAAATGTAACAACAAGTGATACTAAACCAAGTGTCAAGTGTAGAAAACCGGAAAACCACATGCATAAAACTAAGTCAAGAAAACACAAATTCTATATGTGGACTCTCTAATGCGTACTTGTCGAAGTCTATGCATCCCACTCTACATAGGTTCGGTGCAAGTCCTTAACGTCTCCACTTCATAGGGTTCAATCCCCCGCTATGCAACTAATCCTATCACGATGACTACTACGAGATAAAGATAAACTGTGAGAATTAGCCCATGCCCGATAATTCCGGAGATAGATCCCACATCTCAGGTAATTTACCTGGATAATTTCGGAGATCATCCCACACCGAAACATTGACACATCATCACATGAATACCACATGTGCGTCGCCTCGACTCCGATAATTTCGGAGATCAATCCCACACCGCAAGTAATTACCTGGATAATTCCGGAGATATATCTCACATCGCAGGTAATTTACCTGGATAATTCCGGAGATAGATCCCACACCGCAAGTAAGTTACTTGGATAATTCCGGAGATTAAATCCCACACCGAAAGCCATACTGAGGTACTTGACCCATGTTCCCGTTCATCATATCACCACTAGTGCCTGTCCTTATTATTTTTGGGTTACTTAATTATTCAACGAATCTCCTAGAGTGGTGTACCCTACCGACCTAAATTCAAAACTGAATAACTGAAATGCCTCTACGGGCCTCAACAAAATAACTCAACACCGGTATACTAGGGTTACACACCTCTAGAGACTCAACTCAAATGTCTAAACCAAAGTTCCACTAAACAAAGTGGCTCAACTAAATATCTTAAATCAAATACTTAACTGAATATCTTAGAATCAAATGCTTAACTGAATATCTAGTATAGACTGAATTATCTGGGAACCAATCATTCAAAGGAACACTCAAGTTACAAAAACTCATCAGTACCAGTCGACTTATACTGTGGTAAGTCGACTGTCAAGAGGACAAATATCCAAAATTTTACAAAAATAAACTAAGTCATAACAGTCGACTTGAAAGCCATCAGTCGACTTACCCGAGACAATTCCAATAGTTCTCAAGAAGATATTCCAAGTATATAAGTCGACTTAAAGAGGTCATGGTCGACTGTCCAGAAAGGACTGAAATAATTTTACAAAATAAGGTCTCAGGACACCAGTCGACTGCATAAGAGTCTAGTCGACTGTCCAGAGGGGATTTCAAAAGAACTGAAGATACAACAGCGGGGTCGTACCAGTCGACTGAATAGTAGACCAGTCGACTGTCGGCCTACAGTTTTCCTAATTTAGGTCTAAATACAAAGATCAAAACTGGAGTTTTCTAAAGATTCTTTGTTCAGGAAATAATTCGTATTCAGGAAAAATGACAAATCTCAACAATTCCTCATTATGGATTCATTACTCAAAACATCAAATATGTCCAAACTCAAGTTCTCATGTTCTAAATTACTAATTCTTCAATTAGGGTTTCTCAATACTAAATTTCTTTCACGACTCTTAATCAAAATCTGATTTATAAACTCAATGTCCAGATGTTCAACCATCCGTTCATAACCATACTCAAATCTTAACATGCTTTTTAGCAACACAATTTTATAAACCAAGATCTACTAGTCATTCATAGATTTTACATACATGGTCCAAACAACAACAATTGTTCACATGAATCATACCATAATATAAGATCCATATCATTCACAACATCAAATCAAAACAACATTGTCACTCGCATACATAGATCAAAACAACAAAACAATTTTATATCACTCACAAAACAAAATAAAACAAAACAATATCACTCACCTTTGATTTGAGAAAATCCACGAAAAACCTTCCTTTTGCTAGATCAAACTTCCTCTTGCTCCTCCAAACAAATCACCAAAATTTTGTATTTTCAGTAATGACTGCTGGGAAAATCCTTTTAAACAATCCAGAAAAGGTTTAGGGTTTTACCCAATTTGCAAAATAATCCTTTCCAAAATACAACTTCACATATATAGGTCTAGTCTTGGAAATTCAATAAAATGCATCTAAATTAGGATTTAAAAGTAAAATATGATCCTAAACCTCAACCGGTACTGTTCAAAACGTCCAGAAAGTACATTTTACATTTTAACCCTTAAAAATGTCAAATTTGCAAAAATGTCCTTTTCTCAAAAATTGCAAATAGTTCCAATTATTTTCAGAAAATCTGGAAAAATAATAAATAAATCCCAAATATTAAATAATGATTTTTCATGAAGAAAACTTAACTTTTCAAACTTCTCAAAAAGTATTTGCACGTGTTTTGCACGTGTAAAACGATAATTTTTTTTGAAAATATTCATAAATTCTCCAAAAATCAATTTAAATTTATTTTCAAATATTTAAAATAATATTTGAAAATACGGGGTTCTACAGTAGATTTACTTGGGTTGCCTTTTTGCCACAAAAAGATGACACAGTGTATGTATTCCAAAAATTATATCGTAGAGTGGAAAATGAGAAAAGCCTCACCATTGTTACTATTCGTAGTGATCATGACGGGGAATTTCAAAACGAACTCTTCACATTATTTTGTGACAAAAAGAGAATAAAACATGAGTTCACATGTCCTCGCACTCCCTAACAAAATGGGGTTGTTGAAAGGAAGAATCGATCTCTTCAATAAATGGCTCGTACCATGCTGAGTGAAAAAGATTTACCCAAATTATTTTGGGCAGAGGCTGTCAATACAACATGCTGTCTATACCATAAACCAAGTAATCATTAGAAAATATCTTGGGAAAACTCCTTTTGAACTATATTATGGAAAAACTCCCAACCTAAGCTACGTTCGTGTCTTCGGATGCAAAGTATTCATTTTAAATACCCTCGATAACTTGGGAAAGTTTGATCGTAAAAGTGATGAAGGTGTTTTCCTAGGATATTCTCTTAGTAGCAAAGCATATCGTGTATTCAACAAAAGAAGATGCACAATTCATGAATCTATTGATATTATTTTTGATGAAACTAATCCATACTTCAAAGAAATATTACATGTTGTTGATGATGATGAGACAGGGGTTCGTATTGAAAAGAAACAAGTTCGTATTGAAGAAGAACCACAAGCAAATGATCAAAATCAAGTGGTGCTTCAAGACAAAGATGAACCCAAAAATCAAATCAATGAGATTCCTGCACAACAAATTGATGCCATGGAAGATGAAAGTATACAACATCAAGGTTCAACAAATGAGAGACGTCCCGCATGGAAAATCATGTCTAGTCATTCTCCATCTCTTATACAAAGTGATATATCCAAAGGGGTAACTACGTGCACTCAAGCTCAAAATTTTATGTGTTTTACCGCTTTCGTTTCCATAATTGAACCTAAGAATATTAAGAAGGCCTTGCAAGACAATGATTGGATCAGCAATGCAAGAAGAACTTAATCAATTCGAACGGAATCAAGTATGGAGACTTGTTCCTCGACCTCACAATAGGACTATACTTGGCACTAAGTGGGTGTTTAGGAACAAGTTATACGAATCCGGTTCCATCACTAGGAATAAGGTCCGTCTTGTTGCACAAGGTTATAATCAACAAGAGGGTGTAAATTTTGATAAAACTTTTGCACTAGTTGCTAGGCTTGAAGCCATTCGTATTTTACTTGCTTTTGCTGCATATATGGACTTTACTTTCTTTCAAATGGATGTTAAAAGTTCATTTTTAAATGGATTTATTTCAGAAGAAGTTTATGTGGCACAACCACCAGGATTCAGTGATCCTACACACCCAAACCATATTTTTCGGCTTGATAAAGCTCTTTATGGTTTGAAGCAAGCCCTTCGTGCTTGGTATGAACGGCTGAGTTTGTTTCTTCTTCACATAGGATTTTCTAAAGGAAAAGTAGACACTACACTATTTATAAATCATGTTTTTAAAGACATTTTAATCGTTCAAATTTATATTGATAATATTATATTTGGATCTACTAATAAAAATCTTTGCAAGGAGTTTTCAAAGCAAATGCAGGATGAGTTAGAAATAAGTATGATGGAGAACTAACGTACTTCCTTGGACTTCAAATACAACAAAGAAAGGATGACATATTTATAAACCAATCCAAGTACGCAAAAGATCTTGTTAAGAAATTCGGACTTGAAAATGCTAATGCTTACAAAACTCCGATGACCACTACCACTAAGCTATCTAAAGACGAATCTGGTAACAATGTTGATATTTCTACTTACAGAGGTATGATCGGTAGTTTACTTTATATTACTGCATATCGTCCTGATATTATGTTTAGTGTCTGTGTATGTACACATTTTCAATAGTGTCCCAAAGAGTCACATTTGGTTTTCGTTAAGCATATCATTCGATATATTAAAGGCACACCAAACACTGGTCTTTGGTAGCCGAAAAATAGAAAATTTTTCTCTTTTAGGATAATCTGATGCAGATTATGCCGGAAGCTTGACAGATAGAAAGAGCACTAGTGGTACATGTCATTTCTTGGGCGACTGCCTTGTCTCGTGGGCATCCAAGAAGCACAATTCTGTTACTCTCTCTACTGCCCAAGCTGAGTACATTGCGGCAGGAGCCTGTTGTGTACAGGTATTATGGATGAAACATACCCTCAAGGATTATAAGGTATTCTTTGATCATATTACAATAAAATGTGATAACACTAGCACCGTGCATATGATCAAAAATTCCGACCAACACAGTCGCACGAAACACATTGAGATTATGTATCATTTCATTAAAGATCACTTTCAAAAGAGGGACATTTTACTTGAGTATATTTCTACTAAATCGCAACTGCCTGATATTTTTACAAAACCTTTAGACGAAAAACATTTTTACTTCTTGAGAGGAGCACTAAATATTATTGATCCTTCCGCCTAAATATTTTTTTGTTGGTCGACTGTACGGTCGACCGGCATGCTCTCGGCTTCTTGATTACTTTTTGTCTAAAATAACTTTTGCTTATTGCGGTCGACCGTACGGCCGAACGGTTCGCCCTCTGTGGGTTCTGTTGGTTTTGCAGTCGACCATGCGGTCGACCGGTATGCTCTCTGGAAATCTCGCAGAGTATGGTCGACCGGGCGGTCGACCGGTTCTCTCTCCGGTTTACATTTTCAAAGTCTTCTAAAAATTACTGTTCCTCTCTCAAATATTTGATTTTCCTTTTGTTGCTTTCATGTGTATTGGGGAGAATCTCGAATCTATGATATTATGAAGAGTTCTCACTATATAGCAAATGGTCTCGTTATCAACGGTATCATGTAAGAAGATTCTCTTTCATTTTTTTTTAAACAAGATAGTATTCATTGTAATATCATAATATGTTTTCTCTTTGGTGTTTTCATTGATAATTTATTCTACGAACTTTCCAATGCTTATTTTCCTTATGTCTTCTCTATTAATCCCCCTTTGGCGTGCTCCAAAAAGGAGGAGAATTATTGAATGTTTTCAATATGCTTTCTTGAATGTTTTCAATATGCTTTCTCTTCTGATTTCATAAATCTTCAAATTATTCTTCTGATTTCATAAAGCTTCAAATTATTTATATGAAAATCTGTATTACAGGATGTGCTAAATTCAGGGGGAGTATTCATATGTTGTGCTTTAAATTTTCAAACATTCATGCATGTTTTGGTCACACCAAAAGGGGGAGATTTTTGACTCCTAGTTTGGTGTGCACAAATCGTGCTCACTCATACTAATAAGTTTGAATTTAGTGTGTTAGATTTTCAGGATCATATAACATCAAAAAGAGATCCAAGAGAGATTCACAAATATACAAACAAGGAAAGAAACAAAGAATAATGGCAAACACAAGCAAAAGAGAAAGATTTTCAAAAAGAATTCTTGATTAATTGGCCCACAAGCAAAAGTGGAAGATATCAAGATCTGAATTTTTCTTTTTATTTTCGTGAGATTATAATTGTATAAGATTGATTAAAAAGGGATTAGTTTATGGTAAGAAGACAGGGTGGATTCGGAATAAACAGCGCGTGACCGGTCGACCGCACTTCGTAACCGGTCGACCGCAACCATGAGTTGTGTGAGAAGCAGTCGACCTTTCACCTCTCTACTTTACGTCAGAGAGCTGAACGGTCGACCGCACCAATATGACGGTCGACCGCACATTACGCTGTGTATATTCTTGGAAAGTATCATTTCCATTTTTGAATTGATACTCTTCCCCGTCTATTAATATTGACGAATCCACCGTGTCTTCCTCACCTAATTACTTCTGATAAAATTCTTGAGAACTAATCCTTCAGTAAATCAATCCGAGTGCGAGCGTTTATTTGGGTGTATTCTTCAGTCAAGACCATTAACGATCTTGAGGTTTTTCTTTTTATTTCTTTTCCACTTCGGTGAGATTGACGGGACTTGGATTAGGAGTCCTGTGGGTGTAATAGGTCTCTCGGTCTGAATCCAAGAATCACTGTACAAGGGTTTTGAGTATAGTGGAATGCTTGTGGCAGAGAATTGCTACAAGTAGGTGGTGTGGACGTAGACCTGGGAGTTGAACCACGTTATATCGCTGCGTTATTTGTGTTTGCTTTTCTTATCACTCTTGCATTTACTTCATTTTAATTTTTTTAATTCCGCACGGTCGCCCTATTCACCCCCCTAGGGTGATTTACAGTGGTATCAGAGCAAGGTGTTTATAAAAAGCTTAAACCCCCCAGGGTGATTTACACACAAGAAAGATTAATTGAAGAAAAAATTTCTTTTTATAATTGAATTAATAATGAAAGATGATTACAAAAGAAATCCTAACACCTTTTAAATAGGTACTTTAAACTTGAATAGGAAGAAATAAACAAACCTTTTTTCCAAAAAACAAATAATTGAAAATAGCATAAACTAGGACAGTAGTAAAAGATACAATATATGTAAACTTGAATAATAAAAATCTAATATCTCCAATAAGTAACTTAAAATCTGGTATAAAACTATCTTGCTAAAAATAGCCAAATAGTCTTGTTCTCCGGCATCACTCTCCTCTCTTTTCTCTTCGTATCTCCCATTTTCTCAAACTCAAATCCAAAATCTCATTTAATTTGAACCCAACCTACCCATCAAATTAATATCCAAACCCAACAAACCTATAAATTCGAGTTCTGTCCAACGATCTCATCTCCTCCTCACCCTCCTCCTCACCCTCTTCGCCTCTTCTTTTTCTTGTTGGCTCTTCGCCTTATTTTCATATTGCATACATGTTCAAAAACTCATTTAAACCTATGGTCCAAACCCTGAAATGTGAAATCTGTACTCAAAATTAAACCCAAAATTAAGGATCATGAAATTTCCATCATATACAAAATATGTAAACTACATGTAACTTAAAAACTACTAACAATCAATTAATGTCGTACTCACCTTATATGGTTACTAGTATTTTACACGTGCTATGCACGTGGGGAAAATTTTAGGAAAAAAAAAAAGAAAAGGGAAAAAAAAAGAAAAAATGAATTAAACGGTAGACTGATCGGTCATCATCCCTTTCCTATTATATATGTAGACTGACGAGATAGAGATAGACGTGCGTTGCATGGGTTGAGATATGGACAAATTACACTAAACCCTTCTCCCATTATAGTAGTAGAGATGTGTGTTGGCCAATTTTATTGATTATATGCTTTGAGATATGGACCTAAGGTACTGTTCTTTTTTTTTCCTCTTATAAGAGGTTACCTCTTATAAGATATTTACAGTAAGAGCCTCTTGTAAGAGCCTCTTTTGGAGGTGTTCTTTTTATATAAAAATAACCTCTTATAAGAACCTCTTATAAGAGATTTCTGTTCTTTTTTCACCTCTTACAAGAGCGTATATTACCCCAAAGTCTATATTACCCCAAAGTATAAAAATAGTGAGATGAAGGACAAAAAAAGATAAGTTCAAATTACTAATATATAAACTAGTTTAATGGCAAGTTAAATTCACAAATCAGTGTAAATCATCAATTATAATTCCGAGCTACTATAGACTTTTAATTAGTATGAAAATTAGTATGTATAAATATAAATAATAATAATTTGTTTCAAAGAAGTTGGATTAAAAAAATTTAAGGTCAATGGGCTAATATAAATTCTCCCTTAGCTGTAAATAAATAAAAAATAAAAATAAATAAATAAGTAAATAAATAAATAAATAAAATAAAAAATAAAAAAAACCTGACCGGCTACAGAATTTGAACATGGTGGCATCATAACAGGACAAATCAACTAGCCACAACTCAAGTAATGTACTTACTGGACATAAATATATATATCTTTAAATAAATTAGTATTTCGACAGCATCCCTAACATAATGATTCGAGATTGTGAAGAATGAATTCCAACACTTTTTCTAAGATAGCATATTACACTCAACTACGTATATGATTACACTTTTTCTAGGATAACATATTCCGGGCTACTATAGACTAATATATAAACTAGTTTAATTAGTAACAATTATAATATAGACTTTGGGGGTAATATAGACTTTTTAAGTGATAGAAGTCTTATAAGAATTTGAAAGAGGCTACTAGAAGTCTTTTAGGCTTATAAGATATTTTGAGAAAAATGTCTTATAAGAGGTAAAAAAAAGAACACTAAGGTATTGTTCTTTTTTTTTCCATCTCATAAGAGGTTACCTCTTATAAGAGATTTACAAGAAATTTACAGTAAGTGCCTCTTGTAAGAGCCTCTTTTTGAGATGTTTTTTTATATAAAAATAACCTCTTATAAGAACCTCTTATAAGAGATTTTTGTTCTTTTTTCACCTCTTACAAGAGCCTATATTACCCCAAAGTCTATATTACCCCAAAGTATAAAAATAGTGAGATGAAGGACAAGAAAAGATAAGTTCAAATTACTAATATATAAACTAGTTTAATGGCAAGTTAAATTCACAAATCAGTGTAAATCATCAATTATAATTCCGGGCTACTATAAACTTTTAATTAGTATGAAAAGTAGTATGTATAAATATAAATAATAATAATAATTTGTTTCAAAGAAGTTGGATTAAAAAAATTTAAGGTCAATGGGCTAATATAAATTCTCCCTTAGCTGTAAATAAATTAAAAAAAAATTAAAAAAAAAAAAACCTGACCGGCTGCAGGATTTGAACATGGTGGCATCACAACAGGACAAATCAACTAGCCATAACTCAAGTAATGTACTTACTGGACGTAAATATATATATATCTTTAAATAAATGAGTGTTTCGACAGCATCCCTAACATAATTGTTCGAGATTGTGAAGAATGAATTCCCACACTTTTTCGAGGATAGCATATTACAGTCAACTATGTATATGATTACACTTTTTCTAGGATAACATATTCCGTGCTACTATAGACTAATATATAAACTAGTTTAATTAGTAACAATTATAATATAGACTTTGGGGTAATATAGACTTTTTAAGTGATAGAAGTCTTATAAGAATTTGAAAGAGGCTACTAGAAGTCTTTTAGGCTTATAAGATATTTTGAGAAAAATATCTTATAAGAGGTAAAAAAAGAACACTAAAAAAACTCTTGTAAAAGGGGGACCACCTCTTACAAGAGGTAAATCTCTTATAAGAGAAGAAAAAGAACACTACCTTAGTTTTTCGCTTTTAGCCCTAAAGTTTAAACTTTGATTAATAGATTATCTGAATGCTGAGGGGCAATGAAATTTAAGCTTCATTTGTAGGTTTTGATGCAGAGCTCTGTTTCAGATGTCATTAAGAAAGCCGTGTGATTGTTGAGTTCTAGCATCCTGAAATACCTATTTGTAAGCTAGGTTACATGGCTAAACTTGTCGATCTTCCTACATAATTTTAATAAACATTACAGAAGTCTTCCTACTTAATTTTAAGAAACATTACAGAAGTGACCGTATGAACCTACTGAAATTGTTTGGTGCTCCTTAGTTTGGATTGTGAACGACTCAAATGTGCTCAGACATTTTGATATAAACATGTGAGCACGATATATGTCATGTATCATAACCAGGGCCGGACCTGAGTTCTCGGGGGCCCGGGACGAACTCCCGAAATGGACCACCCCATACATTAAAAAAATGTATATAAAAAATTTAAACATTATTCAAAACAAAACATGCAAAATATATATTATCAAATATCAAGTTTACTCATAAGTACCAATCAAATATGCAAAATAGAGTGAAAATCATCATTAGATATGTAAGCATCAAAACGAGAAGTATACAAAAATTGGGAAGAAAAAAGAGGGTAAGAGTAAAGTGATTGGGTCAGATTTCGGGTTTGGGTTGTTGGGTTTGAATGTGGATTTGAAAAGAGATTTGAATGTGAGTTTCGGGTTTGAGTTTGCATTGATTTGAATGTGGATTTGTTTTAAATCACTCAAATTTAAAGTTTCAAATTCAATCAAGCTCAAACCTAAATAATTTTAAAAAAATTCCAAAGGCCTATTTAATTATTTTCGGCGGTTCCTAATAACAATATATATGTATTTACACGCAAAATACGTACCTATATTTACAAGAGGAATACAAATTTAGGGATCCTAAATTTGCAAAAAAAATAATCTGGGGCTCTGAGGCAGGCTGCCATAACTGTGTTAGAGATGACTCGAAATGGTATATACAAGGGAACGAACCCCGAACGTATATAACTTTATAACTGCATTACTAATATAACCGTAGAACCCTTTTCAAAATCTTACAATCGTGGAACCTGCAAAGAGAAACAGATCGAATGACAGTATTCCACCCTTTTAATTTCTTTAAATAACCCAGAAAGAAAAGAAAAAAAAAAAAAAAAAAAAAAAGCAAAGAAAGGCACAAATGTAAGGAACGACACACTAGCTAGTATTATTGTTCATCCCTCTTTCAAATCCTCCAAACCCTTTCACTTCCATCCAACTAATTTAAATAACCTCTTGATGATCTTCCTCTTAATCTGACCCCTTTTCAGGTACGGATTGCCACTTCCCTTCCTGTTCGTTGCCCAATTTGGATCGGCCCTTTCCTTAGGACTATGATTAACCCCCATTTTCTCCTTCGTCTTCTCAGTGCTGAACTTGAGAGCCATTTCCACAAGAATTCAAGTCTTCTTTTAGTTGTTGGCTTCGTTTCTTTTGCTTTTGGTGGGGATGTTAAGGTCCCTATTTATACCGAGGATGAGGACAGTGTTTTGACTCGATAAGTCGCCCCACGCAAAGCTATGGTCGGCGCCTGTTCATACAAGGGCAAAATGCCCTGGCGGAAAAAATTCATATGCACACTTGATCATTAAATAAATCATATGACAAAAGATCTCAATCATCCAATTTCTTTGATTCTCTTCAAAAATCGTACCCCAACGAGATTGCTTTTATAACTGTTCTTATAACCAAGTGTGCATATGATAATTTTTCCCACCACGGCCTTGATTTGTCCTGTTATGGAAAATTTTGCCGTGCTACCCCACTTTTTGAAAATATTTAGCGTTCTGCCCCACTTTCCAAAATAATTAGCGATATGGCCTTGTTTAGGACACGTCAGCAAGAAACATTACTGGAAAAAACGGCATAGGTTATTTCGATGCCGTTCTTCCCAATAACGGCATCTGTTTGAAAAAAAAGTGTCATGCCGTTATTTGGAATAATGGTATAGGTTATTTTGTTTTTCGACAGCTTGTAGTCTCCACTTAGAGAAAAAATTGCAAGTGTGAAAACCTTATAACAGATGTCATTATTTCAAATAACGGCATTCTTAATACTGATGCCGTTATTTGGAATAACAGCATCAGTTATAAATTTTTTTAATAAAAAAGTAACTTATTATTCATCCTCTCTAACGAATAAGTTAAAAAATATATATATATATAACTGATGCCGTTATTTGGAATAACGACATTAGTTATATATATATATATATATATATATATATATATATATATATATATATATATATATATTTTAAACTTTTTATTCATTCTCTCTGTTTCCAAACAACGACAAGAATTCATATTTATATATAACTGATGTCGTTATCTCCAATAACGGCATCAGTCATTCGAATGCCGTTATTCAGGATAACGGCATTATTTATAAGTTTTTTTCACACTTAGAACTTTTTAAAGTTACAAGATTCACACTTGTAAGAGAAATATACTGATGCCGTTATTCCAAATAACGGCATGAAAAAAAAAGTAAAATAGATGCCGTTATTGGGAAGAACGGCATCGAAATAACCTATGCCATTTTTCCCAATAACGTTTCTTGCTGACGTGTCCTAAACAAGGCCATATCGCTAATTATTTTCGGAAGTGGGGTGGAGCGCTAAATATTTTCAAAAAGTGGGGCAGTACGGCAAAATTTTCCCTGTTATGCTCATGGGACCCACTCAAGATTAGATGGGTTGCAAGTAGCACTGGTATTATAACCCGAAATCCGGACCCGACGTTGGACCGGAACCGACCCGATCTAATTTGGGTAGAGTACGGCTCCAAAATACATACCCGTTGAAATTTCAGGTCGGGTCTGGGTCCACTAAATTTAGATCCGACCCGAACCCGGACCCGCATTAAAGAATTAATGAATAATATAAGCGGACCCAACCCGGACCCGACCCGTTACCCGTAATACATATACTAAGCACTCCACTCCAGAGTCAGACCGTATACGCTATCCCTGTTTCCTAATCCTTATTCCCTAACTTGCTTCAGCCGGCCCTAAGTCCTAACCCTAAAAGTCGCAACTCTGGGCGCCTTTCTCTTTCTCCATCCTTTATCCCTGAGCTCTCTCTTTCTCAAATTCCCTTTCCCAAAACCCCACCTCCACCATCACCTCCTCCGCAAACTCCTCAGTCGTTCATCTACCCCTTTTCGACTGCACCAATGCTCCCTCGCTGCCGCCGCAGCCAACTCCGTTCTTCCACTCCAACATCCACAACTCCGTTCATCCTCTCTTTGCAAAGAATATCGTAATAAAGATCAAAGTTATGATTTTTATCCCTTTTTCTCAAATATAGGGTTTTATCCCATTTTCTCAAATTTGTCAATTATTGATTATTTACTGTTGGGGTTTATTTAATTTGTGATTTGGGGATTAGGGTTTAGAACTTTTTGAGTGTATCTGTGGTCAGAATAGGGTTTAGGGATTTCCATTCTCGAATTATGCATGCAGTGAATAAGGTTCACAATTTTGTAAAGATTGGGATTGAAATGAGGAATTTTAATTGTTTGAGGATATTCTTTTGAGGTGCCAATAATATTAAGCAGCTGGGATGTATAACTGAGATTTAAAATCAATTCTATTTATTATCTAATTGAATGCTTATTATTAGTCTTATGTATAACTGAGTAATGAGTTAATGCTGTTTATTGTTGTTTTAATTTCATTTCTTTCTTTTTAATTTTTTCAGTTTGATTCTCATGGCTGAGGAAAGCATTAATCAAATGAATATTGGTGAAGCTGTTGTTCCAATTGAAATGGAGGCGACTCAAACCAGTATGGTTATTGAAGATGAGAGTAACAAGAGAGAATCTGCAGTTTTTGAGTTCTTCACTAAAGATGAAAAAAAAGGCCTATTGTAAGTATTGTTCTCAGGCACTTGTTTATCGTTCAGCAACGGGAACTCCATCATTATGGAAGCATTATAGAGCATGAAAATTAGAAAAAATCATGAAAGAAGTAAAAGGCAATTACAAATTGATTCATTTACCTGTGAGTCTAATGATATCAGTCTATATAAATTTGATCAAGAATGTAGTAGGGAGGATGTTGCACGTTATATTATCATGTGTGAAGTGCCTTTTAGTACCATCGATCATTGGGCCTTTAGGACGATGATATCAAACTTACGTCCTGAATTTAAACAGTTAAAAAGGGCCACAATGACAAAAGATTGTATTAAATTGTATATGAAAGAAAAGGAGTTTTTGAAACACTTTTAATTGTTAGTGCACATGGTCGAATTATTTTGACAACCGATACATGGACAAGTTGCCAAACTAAGGGATATATGAGTCTCACGGCTCATTATATTGATGATGAATGGAAACTACATAAGAAAATCCTAAATTTTGTCGAGCTTGATGAGCGACCTACGGGGGCAGCACTTAGTAAGGCTTTGAGCAAATGTTTATTAGATTAGGAAGTTGAAGACACACTATTTACTCTTGCCATGGACAATTTTTTGGCAAATAACGTGGTTGCTAATAATATTGAAACACAATACAAATCATCGCTCCCCCTTGGTCGTAATTTTTTTCATGTAAGGTGTTCGGTTCATATTTTAAATTTAGTAGTCAAAGAAGGGTTGAAGGATTTAGATGATTCTATTGTTCGAATCCGTCATGCTGTTAAGTTTATAACTTCTTCTCCACAAAGATTGCAAACATTTGATGAATGCAAATAGAAACTAAAGTTGAGTCAAGATAGAAAACAAGGAATAGATTGCTCAACACGGTGGAATTCTACTTTTTTGATGTTGGATAGGGCCTTGGAGTGCAAAGAAGCATTTCAAAAATTTCATTTTGTTGAGCACTTTAAAAATCCACCATTAGATACGGATTGGTCAATGGCTGGAGAGGTTTGCAAGTTTCTTAAAGTATTTGATGATTCAACAAGTGTGTTTTTTAAGCTCAAATATTCCAACATCAAATTTGTATTTCTATCAAGTTTGCAAGATTGGTTTTCACTTGAGAAATGAGTGACATAGCCCAACCGCCAAAAAAATTCAAGACGGAATGAAGGAAAAGTTTACGCAATATTGGGAGGTCTATTGCATGATTTTATCCATAACGGTCATCTTCGATCCAAGGAGGAAGTTTGACTTTGTGGAATTTATGCTAAATCAAGTGCATGGTTTAAGGGCAGCCCAACAAGTGGATGATGTTCGACCAAAATTAGATGATTTGTTTGAGTTTTATTCAATGAAAGTGGTACATATCAATCCTGTAGAAGAAATTGAAATTGGAGCGTCTTCTAGTATGGACCATTTAGAAGGTGAACATCTCATGCAATCTATATAATAAATTACAAAGAAAGCTATCAAGTGGCTCACATTCAATCTCTCCCAAAATCAATGGACCAGATCTAATCTCACAAAATATATTTTCCTGCCCAAAATTTTAAAATTCACAAATTCAAAACCCACACACACTCTCTCTTTTCCCCCAAAATAAACCCCCTTCTCTCTCTTTCTCACTGTCTGTCTCTCTCTCTCCCCATCTCCCTCTCTCTCATCTCTCCCCCTACACTGTCTCCCAACCTTCTCCCCTGCCATGACCCCATCTCCGGCGCCAGCCACGACAACGCGACCCTTTCCTCCCCTTCTCCTTCCGTCGACAGCAGCAACCACAGCCACATCGCCACCCCCTCTCGACATGTGTCCCCTCCCGATGTCGCGCCGCCCACCTCCGTTGCTCTTGCCGTCCGCTGTCTCCAATGCCTGCTCGCAACCCCCCTGTTGCCCTGCCTCCACGACGCCAGCCACGACAGCGCGCCCCTCTCCTCCCCTTCTCCTTCCGTCGACAGTAGCAACCACATCCACAGTGCCACCCCCTCTCGGCCTGTGTCCCCTCCTGACGTCGCGCCGCCCGTTCCCGTCGCTCCCGCTGTCAGCCGTCTCCCCTGTAAACCCTAATAGAATTTTGACATGTAGCTTCACCTTCTTCCTGGCCAATGACTGATTTGTGCCCATTTGAGTTGATCCCGACCACCGATTTCACCGTCTCTACATGTCAGGTATTGCATTTGTTTTACTTTTTGAGAAATTTGATTGGGGGGGGGGTGTGGACGTTATAGAATTATGATTTTATTGATTTTAAGTTGGTAGAATTTTGGTGCATTTTTTTGGTTGAAAAATGCAGAATGCAGAGAAGGGGGAAAGGTCAAAAGAGTGGTAGGTTGGCATTGGTTGCAGAAGGTGAGAGGGAAGAAGTTTATACAAAGGAGCATTATGCGCTATTGGGAAGTTGCGAGACAAGCTGGGAACTTTATGTGGATGGGTATGATAGGCAAGGAAAGCGTGTTTACGATCAAGTTTAAGGGAAGACATGCCATCAGTGCAGGTTGATCTCACTCTTTTTGTTTATTTTCTGTTTATTGTCCGTTCTACTTCCCTTTGGTGCTTTGGTGCTTTGGTGCTTTGTAATTTGTGATTTGTGATTGGAATTTGGCACTAACTCATAAGTAGATACTTGGTTTTGTGCTTTAAAAGATTTGCCCGGTAATAATTTGATTCTTTATGTATTGTACAGTTATGCAATGGGATATCCTGAGTTGTGTTGATAGACCTATTTGGACAATTATTTTTTTTTGTTAAAGCTATAATCCCTTCTGGAACTCGCTGTTTTTGATACTGTTTTGCAGCTCCGTCAACCCAACTTTCACCTCAGTGCAGATTTTAGGATTGTAAGTGTTATTCGAAATTGATATTGTTTTCCATCTAATTGTGCATCTAATTTTAGGATTGTATCTGTTTAGGGTTGCAGATTTTAAATTTTTTAGTATTCCCTATAAAAGTATTCACGAGGGTTGATGCTAATATTTGTTGTTCTAAACATCCTTCTCATTTGTGATCAGCGTCAGTCAAAACCGAATAAGAACATTGTCTAGCTACCTTTAGACAATGACTTTGTCTGGTTTAAGAACCCCAAAACCTCAGTTGAACTGAATAAAAAACCCACTTTACGGAGGACCAATGCTCCTATTCGGTTCGTCTCCTATCCCAAAGTCCAAATAACATTTCCAGGTTACTAAGTGCTATTTGTTCTCTACAATAAATCAGATATCTAATATGGTCAAATCAATAAAAATAATCCAAAAGACTCTCCATGCTCGAGTTGACTCTCCCACACATCTTCTTCCAACTAGAAAACGTGTGGGTCTTTATTGTTCACAATTTTGATCTACTTTACAGATGGTTTCATTATAGTTTGAGGTGAGGTAGTAATAGGTGAAAATGATCTTAGAATCAACTTAACATATTCTATTGACAAATGACAACTTTTGTACATGCCAGTTTGTGGATTAAAGGTTGGTAGACTTTTGTATACTTTTTAATTATATTTGTTATCGATTATACTTTTTAATTACATTTCTACTCAACCTCTTTTAGTTTATTCTCATTATAAATGTGGTACCACAACTTCCTATTATAACTAGAAATTCTCCTACATTCGCTTCTCACTAGGAGGTACTTTCAGTGCTCTGTCTTATTTTAATCTACTTTGATTATGGCAATTGTTAAACTCTTACAAAAAAATAAAGTTCAGGAGTACCAAAAGGAGATTGAACAATAACTACAAGAGTACTCATCAAGCAGGTCATTAGTAACAACTATAATGGATTCTAATAAAAAGTTAGTTAATTAATTGCAATGAAGTACTCCAAATTCATGATTATAATCAGAGAAAGACTGGAGTACCAAACAAAACAAAACTAATTTATGGGGCAATAAATCTAAGAAAGATTCAACCAGAGTATAACCATGCATTTGCTTCAACATAAGTATGACAGGAAAAGATTTCCAATAGGCACATGATAACAGTTTTAACGCACATTATGTTCTTATTGAAGTTTTTAGAGGAAAAGATAAATTGTAAAAGTAAATGTTTCGTTTTGTTGAGTTTGTGTTAGATTTTAGGATTGTAACCTAATTTTTTGGATTGTAACCTAATTCTCATCTAAAGATCATCTAAACAAAACTGACTGCATTCGTTTTGTTGACTGCATTCGTTTGGTTAGTTACAATTCCCATATGTTTTCCTCCTTAGAAGAGTTCTGTCCTCAGAACTACTGCTAATGGGGCTCAAACAAACACCAACAAGGAATGAAAACTCATGGATAGAAACATAATTTAAGGAAATACAATCACACGAAAGAATGCATTCCAACAAAAGAAATACAAACATTCAGAAGAAACACAATCATGCAAAGAATTCAGAAAAGCAACCTTCCACTGCGCAACTCTGATAACTTGCCATCAAAAGCCAACTGTAACAACCTCTGAACTCCTGCATCCAACTCTGACCTTCCACATCTCCTTCGTCCTTCCAAGAATCAGTGATCACTCCCTCCTTAGAAAGGACATGACTAAGGATAGCCACCTCAAAATCTTGCCTGGAAACACCTTAAGCTCCACACTTAAGACTAGCAATAATTTGGGCAACACAAATGCATGCAAGAAAACAGTATCAAATAAAACTTTTGTTTTTTATTCCATTAATCCAAATAAATCTTGTTACATGAAGAAAAATACTCAATTTTCAATTATTCCCCAAATAAAAGTTTTACTTAATACAAAATGAATAAGTCCAAAATTCTTGCACACACGGATCACATTCCTGAGTTACCCGCATTCTCCTCAGTCAATGCGGACTCTCGCCCCTCTTCAGATCCTTGCCTTTCTCTACACCATCTTTCTTCAGCTACGGACAGTTTGATCGAATATGCCCTTCACGACCACAACGATAACACGCCTTCCGAGGTTTGGTGCATGCTGCTCGATTATGACCTGTCTCTCCACAATTGAAACAAGTCTGCTTCGCCAACTTCGGACACGATGACCGGTAATGACCTGCCTCCTTGCAGTAATAACAAGTCACTTCCTGAGTTGCAGGTGCCTTTCACACTGGATCACTGAACTTAGCTTGCTTCGCTTGGAATCCCTTCCCACTCCAACCTGACACTGGCCTCCTCCTCTTGAAAGACTCGACCTGCTTGATAGGATCAGCATTAATAAACACTGGTCTAATCCTATGATTCCGATTCTGGTTCCGAATCTGCACCAAATTAGCTGCCATCAGTGCATTCAAGGTCTGATATACCCTGGCAAATTCGGCCTCGAGATCAATTTCAGTTCCTTGAGAACTTCCAGATCCATCGTCATTGTTGCACCCATTCCAGGGTCTGGATGCAACCATACTGATCACTGCAAAATGAGGGTAAGGTTAGAGCACTACACACACAATTCATACTCACATCAATGCCCCTTGGCAAAACCTCAGTTGTACCCCAAACCAAACATCATGTTCTAATTCTATGTGATACTCACCCTCTAATGTCCACACCTAGGTAATCACACTCTAGTGTCCACACCTAGGTTGGTTTTTATACTATGTCTATTATTACTATTGAAGCATGCTCTGATACCATTTCTGTAGCGCCCCGAATTCTTAATATAATATCTTAGAAAATACGTGGCACAATCCCAGCATCAACTTCAATGTAATAGTACACATAGCCCAAAAACATAAATAATTTTATTCCAAACTTTTATTTCAACAATCTTTACAAACACAGCGGAATACAAAACACCTTGAATTACAACATTCTTTTTACAAAATTTTTATACAAAGCTCTATTCCATCAATTTATCTCCAAAACTATCTCAAGCATCCCAACATCCAAACTCTAAGCAACAACCTGTAACACATGAGGCTAGAGATGATCCTTAACCCCCAAAACTAAAGGGGTCAGCCATAAATGGTGTGAGTGACATAAAAACATACAACATAATTAAATCATAAAACATAAAGTCATCAACAGCATGTATTAACAACAAGGATAAACGAATGAAAAATAACAAAGATGTAAAGCATGAAAACATCATGGAATGAAAACAACAAGTGAAGCTAGACTAAGTGTTGAGTATAGAAAACAGGAAAACCACATGCATAAAACCAAGTCAAGAAAACACAATCTCTATATGCTGACTCTCTAATGCGTACTTGTCGGAGTCTATGCATCCCACTCTACATAGGTCCGATGCAAGCCCTTAACGATCTCTACTTTATAGGGATAACCCCTCGTTATGCAACTAATCCGACTACGGTGATGGAAAACAAGATTCAGAATACTCCGCGAATAGGCATCACCGCCCTCGACGCGCAAACATCATGTAAGATAGCTCAAAACAACAACCAGAGAATCATCTCCCTGCCGTGTACCCCACGAATAGGCCTTCAAGAACCTCAACGTACAGATACACCCGGTACATTCTGTGAATAGGTCTGCCGACCCTCAACACACAAATGCACCCTGCATGTTCCGTGAATAGGCCCGTAGACCCTCAACACGCGAATATCTAAATACCATGTACCCCACGAATAGGCCTTCATGACCCTCAACGTGCAGATATACCCGGTACATTTTGTGAATAGGTCTGCCGACCCTCAACACACAAATGCACCCTGCATGTTCCGTGAATAGGCCCGTAGACCCTCAACAGCGAACATCTAAATACCATGTACCCCACGAATAGGCCTTCATGACCCTCAACGTGCAGATACACCCGGTACATTCTGTGAATAGGTCTGCCGACCCTCAACACATGAATGCACCCTACATGCTCCGTGAATAGGCCCGTAGACCCTCGACATGCGAACATATAAATACCCTCTAGTTGGACTAACAAGACCATGAGCCTATACTTACGTTTCTCAAGTTCCATCACAACTCTACTAGTGCCTGTCCTTAAGTTGATTATTATTAAACCACCAAAATCCTCATCTCTAGAGCTAGTGCATCCTACCGGACTTAAATACTCAACAACAACTAAACCAAGACCCCTCAGGTCTAACTCAACAAATCTCAACTGCCGGTTTACAGGACTCCCACTCAACTCCTAGAGATCTCAACAAAACCACAATCCACAAATCCATCGTCAAAATGATCATAAGGAGAAACCTTTCCAACAAAACCCAAATCTTTATATAATTCCAGAATCCAAATATAACTATAAAATATCTTGAAAATATATGTTTTGTAGAAACAGTAACCTTTAGAATAATAAGTTATAGATTAAAGCATTTAGAGTAAAAATCATTTGAAAGAACATTCATAGATATAAGGATACATCAGTATCAGTCGACTATAGAAAACATAAGTCGACTATTCAGAAAGAAAATTTCATAGTTTTAAGAAAATAAGCTAAGTGTTATAAGTTGACTTATAAAAGTCATAAGTCGACTTACCAGAGAATATAAGTTGACTTATAAAAGTCATAAGTCGACTTACCAGAGAATATGAGTTGACTTAAAAAGTCATAAGTCGACTTACCAGAGAGAAACTCCAGAAATCTTTAAGAAAATATTCTAAGTGTGCCAGTCGACTGAAAAGGGTCTAAGTCGACTGTCCAGAACGGATTTTCAAGAAAACTAATGATCATAGCAACCGGGTCGTACCAGTCGACTGAAAGGTCATGCCAGTCGACTGTCGGCCTACAGACTGCATAGTTTTGGTTGTGCATATGTCAAAACTAGGGTTTTTAGGAATCAGTCATATAACAAAATAACTTTGTATTATTTTCCAAATCTTATTAATACCAAAATAATTAGATTTAGGCTTTGTATTTGAGAAATCTAAGTTCAAACAACATATTTTACAACAATCACAAATCCCCAATTTAACTCCTCATAACCCAAATCCTCAAAACCTGGTCCTCTAGACCATTTATCATTCACAAAATTCCTCAACTAAATCTCAACTATTCTCTATAGTTGATTCATGAACAAAACCAATTTATCCTCAACGTGGTCAAGTTGTTTTTACCCAACTCACCAATAGTCCAAAAATATCATCTTTAATTTAATTAATGCATGGCATCTATCAAACTCAATCAAATCAACGATAATCCAACATTTTAAGAAAATATGATCTAAGCAGTAGCAGTCGACTGTTTCGAGTCACCATTCGACTGTTCATCACGGAAATCTAACATTATTAGCCCGCCAACAATTTATATTAGGTTCTCAAGAGATCTAACATCGTTCACATACAAATATCTAGGGTTCTTCTTGGAGATTCAATTTTTTATCCATTCATACATATACATATTCAACATCCAATCAATCTAAACATTCATATTGTTCTCATATGACGTACACAAATCAAAGAGAAACAAACAAAACAACCAAACAATTATATCTACTCATCTACAACATACACAAACAAAATAAACAAAACAATATCACTCACATAGTTGGAGAGATCAAGCGAATATCACGAAGCACGATGAAGAATCCCCTATTTTGCAAAGAATCCAAGATCTCCTCTTCAATCACCAAGAAAATGAGAAATATAATAAAACTTGTATTTTGCAGTGAATGACGGCTGCACATCCTCTTTTATACAGGCCGGAAATAAGGAATTAGGGTTTTAGAAATATATTTGCAAAATAGTCCTTTTTCAATTTATTACTTTACATATATAACATTCCTTAGTTAAAATAGGTTAACTAAATCAAAAACCAAATTAAATCTTCTTATCACTGAGTTTTCCAGCAATCCATCGCAGCCCAGTAAATAAGAAAAATCCGGATTTACAACTCAGGGTGGCGATTTTGCACAAAAGCCCTCCCTTTTGTAATATTTGCAAATACATCATAAAATATTCATAAAAATCCAGAAAAATCAGAAATAATATATAATAATACATATTATATTTTCCAATCAAAATATTTGACTTTTACTTTCCAGAAAAATATTTGCATAAGATTCTACATAAATTCCATATTTGCAAAAAACACCCTTTTTGTTTAAATCTTCACCAAATCGACTTTAAATAAAATCTAGATATATTTAAATTTAAATGCTAACCATGGGAAACCAAAATATCAGTAAAAATGAATTTTCATAACTGATTTCAGATCCAAACGGCTTTTTACATAAAAGCCCATCTCTTTCGAGGTATTTATAAAAATAGTTTCTTTATTCAGAAAAATCACAAAATTTAGAATATAATCCATTATAATTAGGAGAATTTACTAAAAATATAAAATTAGTTATTTACACAAAAAATATTTGCACGTGTTTCGCACGTGTAAAAGATAAATCTTTAGAAAATATTTATTAAATCTCCAGAAAATCATTTTAATTCATTTTCAAATATTTAAAATAATATTTGGAAATACGGGATTCTACATCATTGGTTCCTTTTACATTAAAATGATTTTTTTCATTCTTGATCATGATTTTTCTGGTCTCTTCATTATGGCGGGTTTAGTCGTCTGTCCATCTGTAATCTTCATATTCTCAGAATGTTTGTAATGCTTTCTTTTTCTCTTTATGTTACTGTCTATTTTGGTTGGTTGGTGTATATTTTGGTGGAGGATGTAATAGCTGTAAGTATCTGTATATGATGATATAATATAGTTATGTTAATACCCGTACCCGCAATTTTGTGGAGTATTGGGTTCTTTGTTTGGGTTTTCGATGTTTTTTCTAAAAATTCATTACATTTTCAAATGAATTTTTGGTTTTTATTTTGTATCTTGCATTATATTATGATTTTTTTCCCCAGAGCCTTATATTTATGATGTCTGTGTGATGTTGCTTGGTTTTGCCTGGGGATGATTGATATTTATTACCTGTGATGTCATATTTTTAATTGTTAGCAGAATTTCGTAAGGAATTGCTGTAAAAGGGCTAATATTTTAGGGGAGATTCTGTCAAAATTTTTGCTAAATTTCTTAAAATCTATTATGTTTTCAAATGATATCGCGGTTTTTTATTTTGTATCTTTAGTCATATGACTTTTTTCCCCCCAGAGCCCTATATAAATGATACCTGTGTGATGTTGCTTGGATTGGCCTGGGAAGGATTCATATTTATTGCCTGTGATATTATATTTTTAATTGTGCGCATAATTTCGTAAGGAATTGCTGTAAAATGGCTAATATTTTAGGGGAGATTATGTCAAATTTTTTACTAAATATCCTAAAATCTATTATGTTTTCAAACGATATCTTGTTTTTTTATTTTGTATCTTTAGTCATATGAAGATTATTTTTCCCAGAGCTCTATATATATGATGCCTGTGTGATGTTGCTTGGATTGGCCTTGGGATATTCTTTTTGACTGCCTGCGATGTTAATTTTTTAATTTTGAGCAGAATTCCGTAAGAAATTGCTCTAAAAGGACAAATATTTCATGGGAAATTCTGTCGAAATTTTTACTATAATTCTGACTGTAAAATTTTAGAGATGTCTGTCGAAATTTTTACTAAACAACTTAATTAATTAATCAGTCTTCGTGATAACATACCGTAGGAAACAATTTAGAGGTGATTGTATTAGAAAACTATTTGGAAACAATATAATTTCAAAGGAGGCCGTAGGAAACAATTTAAACGTGCCGTAGGAAACAATTTAAAGGTGATTGTATTAGACTAACTCAAATAACTACAAATTAATTTATATGCAGTTCCGAATACGTACCGTAGGCACGTGCCACGGGCATACCTAGTCATACTATAACTTTAAGAAGGCTTCAAAGAGATCTTTACCATCAAAGAGTAAACTCGAGCTTTATTTGGAAGAAGAGGTACTATGTATTAGTATTTACATTTAATAACTTTCTTTTAGTTTAGTTATTTCTTTTCTTAGTTTTAGTGGTTGTATGTTTTCATTAGGTATTACCCGATGCCAAATGTTTTAATATTTTGGAGTACTGGTCTGTGAATGAAATAAAATACCCTATTTTAGCATCCATGGCCCGTGATATTTTATCCATTCCAGTGTCAACAGTAGCATCTGAGTCGGCTTTGAGTACCGGCTCTAGAGTGGTTAGTGATAAGCGCTCTTGTTTGCAGGGCTCCACTATTGAAGCTTTGATATGTGCTCAGGATTGGATGAGAGGAAATGTGCCAAACGATCAAGGTAAATTGGAGTAACTGGTATTTAAATCTCTTTAAGTAAATTGGATTAAATGATTTATATGCTTCATCTTATATATTGACTTATATGTAATAGATATAGATTTACGAGGCTTTGTTGATGAAGGATGTGATGATGAAGAAGATAGTTGATGACAATGAGGTGGTTTGGAGGATTTGGTCAGGTTCATTTCATTTTTAATTCGTTTGGTAACTATCAGGTCACACTACTTTGTTGTTTGCTAACTTGCTATTAACTAAGTAGCTTGGTTTTACTATTTTGCTACTTTACTACTTTGCTACTTTGCTACTTTTTTTGCTATCAGGTCACACTACTGATTACTTTTCTACTTTATTAATTTTTTTAAAACAAGTGATGATGAGGTCAGTTATGATTCTGAAGTTGCACACTATAAGTCATTGATTTAATGATTCATAGGAGTAACTAGTGATGATTGAATCCTATCTGAGCTTTTTAATGATTGAATCCTAAATTTTGTCCATAGTTGCTGAGTTTTATCCATAGCGGTCTTCTTCGATCCATGGGTGACCATTGTTTTATGATATGGATCTATATTGATCTGGATCTATTTCGAAAATAATGCAGAGATACCTCCTTATGCATGAGAATCTATATTGATATGAATCTATATTGATCTGGATCTATATTTATCATGCTTGAGTAATTTATGCCATAGTAGTTTGTGAGAACATCTAAATATGGGATATTTAACACTAGTACATGTTCCTTTTTGTTTTGCTCAAGTTTCACACTATGGTTCATTGATTTAATGATTTACTCAATAAAAATAGTGAACAAATGGAGTTTTTTTCTCATTATTTTTGAGTGAATGAGTGACGCTGAGATGGATTATGCTTCTGAAGTTGCACACTATGATTCATGATTCATTGAATAAATGATTTATAGGAGTAACTAGTGATGATTAAATCCTATTTGAGTTTTTAATGATTAAATCTTTTGTTGTTGATTGAAATATTGTTAAATCAAGTAAGATTATTTTCTTGTTTTTGTGTATTGAGTGAAATTAAAAATAAATTGATATATTTTGTACATATGGATTTAATAGATAGCAGGTGCCATCGTATTTAGCTCTATTTAATGGCAGTAGAATAATGAAATAGAAAAAGAAAAAAAGTGATCCACAATGTTCCTAGTGTTCTTATCTGTTAAACACAATAGAATGAAAAATCACGATGGTTGAGCCTATTTTGGTTGCGCATTAAGTGGTTTCAGTTTCTTTATTGCTAAAGACCATTCATTTTGCAGTTACATGTCTGTTTATTTTGAACCCTTAACCGATTACAGTTTAGTATCAACACAATAGTGGTTTAACTTCAATACTTCATTGTTTACATGGGCATAATTTATCATGCATACTGAACATGTGAATATGCTGAGGCAACCACCCGATTTCCATCCAGTCAAACAAGTTTGTTTTAACTCGTACTCTTTCAAACTTACTCAGGTACTGGAACTTGCTCCTACCCATCATCAAGGTAAATACAATTCAGAACCTAGTATTCAATATATCTCGAACCTAGTATTCAATATATCTTCTGCATAAAATTAAAATATCTGATATTGAGTTCGTTTGTATGATGCATCTCTGCTTCCAGTGGCATTGCTGGCACTGGACCAACCTCCCTCCCTCCTTATGGCTCCAGTATGGGTGGAATTCACAGGCTACTATTCATGCCTGTGTGGGTGGATATTAAAAAAAAATAGTCATATTAGAATAAGTATAATGATGCTTTTGAAAGTCTTATTATATTTTATCAACCATCAAGAAAACCAATTTTATATCTTTAATTAATTAGTATAAGTTTGTTTAAGTTTTTGTTTCAGTATCAGTCTTCTTTTGGCTATAGATGTTGCTTCTGCTACATTACTGTGCAGGTGCATGCATGAACAAGAATTCATCTTCATATATATATATATACCATATACCTCCACATGTAGATTTCCTGATTGTGTAGTTTACTAGAAATTGCTTTCCCCCAGCAAATTTGTATATGTTTTAATTGGGCTTACCTGATTATGAAGATTTTATTTAGAAAATTGATTCCCTTATGAAATTGTTGGAGACTTGATTAAATTTGTGCACTATACTGTTTGGCCGAGATGTAATTGACATTGTGAAATTAACAAATGTGTATTGACTATTGAGTGAAATTAACATAAGTGAACTGGCTCCTTGTGCATGAGAATCTGGTTAACATAAATTAACATTGTGATAGTTCTGATAGTAACCGATAGTTCTGATGTAAATTAACATTGTGGCTCCAATCCTGATAGTTTTGATAGTAATTGACAGTGTGAAATTAACATAAATTTGCAAATGTGTATTGAGCGCTAATAGTTTCTTTTCTTTTGGTGCAGCTCGTGTCTTTGAAGAAGCGAATTGGATTGCTCCCGACCAAAAACCAACTCCAAAGTAGTGATGATTCCAGTTAGTACTTAGTAGTGTTGTCTTTATAGCTTGCAGTTATGTATGAAGCATGGGTGAACATTGTTTTAAGATATGGATCTATATTGAAACTTTGAAAGTAATGCAGAGACACTTCCTGATTTGTTTATATTTATAACACCCCTGCCCCTAGCTCAGACAATTTATACAATTTATAAGACAAATTAGATACTATATAGTACAACTGCTCACTGCCCACCACAGGCTGCCTCTCAAAAGTTGGTTAACCGATTAGGTGTCTCTTGATCCTTGGCTTTATTATTTATTTTTTTTTATCATGTGAAATTTTCGATATGGAACATTTTCACACCCTTTGTTCTTCCATCCCATGCACACATTAGGAGTGGGCCCCCCTAGGTGCCACGTCATCATGTGTGCGTTACACACACAGCACCATGCACATGGGCCTCCACCCATCATTTTAATACATTCATTATCAACTTAACAAATCTGCATATATACTTTCAAACATTTCAAATAGCTAGGGATGGCGAACGGGTCGAGTGGGCCGGGCCGGGCCCAACCCGTACAGGTTGGCACGTATACTTAGCCGGTCCGGACCGGGTTGCACTCTTATACGGGCCGGGCCGGGCCGGGCTAAGTTTCCGTTTGGGTGGCCCGCCCAACCCGTGAACCCTTTAGGGTTCAACCCGGGTTGGGCCGGGTCGACCTGCGGGTTGGCCCGTTTAATATATATATATATATTTTTTGGTAGCTTAAATTAAGATAATAATAATAATAATTTTACATATGATGTATACAAACAACCATATCTTTGTTTGATGAATACTACAATTCTTCAAAAATTATAATACTAAGTAAGTAATAATACTAATAAGTAATAATACTACAATTCTTCAAATATCCCTAAATGATGTTTAATTATAATACTAAGTAAGTAATAATACTAATAAACAATAAAAATCGTAATAATAATAATAAGATTGAAAGAGTGAAATTGACAACAAATTTTGAAATATTATTCATATGAATTTAAGTTATACAATTTGAACAATTTATAACGAAATGAAGAATTCAATTCACAAATAAGTTTTATACAATAACATATTTCTTATATACAATTTTAATTGAGTACAAGTTTTCTAATTTGACATAACAAGCAAAGCTATTGTTGTTGTTGTTGTTCTTCGGGCAAGTTGCTCCCACTTGTGGAACTTGATAGTGCTTTCCCTTGCGTCCTATCTTCAGCCTTCAGCCAGTCTTCTGTGCAAACGAGCATCTCTAACGCCTCGGGCTTCAACCGATTCCTGTAATCAGAAAGAACCCTGCCACTTGTAGAAAATGCACTCTCAGAAGCAACTGTAGAGACAGGAGGAGTTAGTAAATCTTTAGCCATAATTGACAGAATACTAAAAGTGTGTTCATGTTCTTTCCACCATTGTAAAATATCTAGTGGAGAAAGAGTAGGCTCAGTATCCTGTTGGTTATACCAATTTAATTCATTTGGTTGATTAGTCCTAAGTTTTTTAGATTGAATTTGTTCAAGTAAACTAAATGTTCTATCACCAATTCTACTTTTACCCTTACCTTTAGAACTACCAGAAGAAGAACTAACTATAGAAGTTGTACTACTAGAAGCAAAATGTCTATCATAATAATCATACAAGTTATTTAACGTAGATTCAAACTGAACTAAAAAAGTAGCGCAATCAATTGTTAATTCTACATTGTCCTCTAAATATCCAAAAAACATTTGTATCAAATTCTTCGTACCTTCTAATTTGATACGGGGATCCATAACAGTAGCAACACAAATCAACATAGGAGGAGGAAAATAATACTTCAATTTTTTTTGAAATGCAGGTATTACAATGTCACTAATATAAGGATCATTTAATATTTCGTTAAATATTTGCATCATGCTAACTAATTCAATAAAAGTGCTACTAGAAGTAGATTCATATGTTTTTGAAAATTTTAAAGTTGCGGTTTTAAAAGGTTCTAAAAATTTCAACAAAGATTCGGCAAAAAACCAATCGGTGGGAGTCATTTCTAAATTGTGCATATTTTTTGCGATACAAAAATCATTTACAACTGCTTTATAATCGGTGACAACATTTAGTAAATCAAAAGTAGAATTCCATCGGTGTCTAACATCCTTCGGAAATTTTCTAAAAGGAACATTTCTAACCCTACACCAAGCTTTCCATTCTTGTAAAATGCTTGGACTTAATGCAATAAAATGTACACAATTTCTAATTTTATGTATATATGGATCAGCTATTTTTAATGCATCTTGAACACATAAATTTATAATATGACATGCACATCTAACATGAAAAATATTGTCAGATAGAGAGTTTAATACAGATTTTAAAGTAGTAATTGCTACATTGTTGTTAGATGCATTATCAAAACTAATAGCCATAATTTTATCGCGAATATGAAAAATATCACAAATTTCTATAATACGGTTTGCTATTTCAGCGCCACTATGGGGATACGGCAACGCCGCAAGTGATATGATTCTTTTTTGAAGAATCCAATCATTGTCGATCCAATGACAGGTTATTCCCATCGTTGGAATATTGTTGACACCCGTCCAACAATCCGAAGTTAAACTAACCCTACCAGTTAAACTCCATAAAATTGCAATGAATGCGTCCTTCATTTCAACATACATTTTAAAACAATCCGATTTGCAAGTATTTCTCAGAATTCTTTTAAAATGAGGGTTTAAGGTCGTTTGATTAAAATTTTCCAAGTTCCTACTCTCGGGATAGAAAAATGGCAACTCTTCCTTAATGACTAATCGGGCCATTTCCCGACGAACAAGTTCGGGATCATAAGGGTGGCTATCTACTTGACCGGTCCTAGGGTTGATTTTTTGTTGGCCTTGTATTTGATCAAGAAGTTCTTTGTGATTATGTTGTATGTGCCTACTAATTGTACCGGTGCCGTCACCCCTCTTGAATTTGTATATTTTACTACATGTTTTACACACTTTCAAACCTATACCCGGAGTATGTTCGTCCGGGATATAATCATAAAACTTATGCCAATCGCTAGTTTCTCCTCTACTTTTCCTACTACTACGGGGTTGTGTGGTTTCAGTTTGTTGTTGTTGTTGTTGTTGTTCTTCTAATTGTATGTCAACTACAACATCGTCGTGTGTACCCCATTGTTCCATAGTAGGATCAATGTAATCTTGGGCGGGCTCACTAGTTGGGACAATTGGTGGCATACGTGAAGAGGAGGAGGAATCTTGTCCGCTACGACCGCTACCGCGTGATCTAGACATAATGTAGTAATGTGCTAAAGTAAAGTATGTAAAAAAAAATATACAATGTAGGAGCGGTGAATTATAAAAAAAAAATCTAAAAAACAAGATGGTTGAGATAGAGAAGTTCAAAAAAACGAATAATAATTTTAACTACAACGGAAAAAAAAAATTAACGAGAGAGATAGAGATATTTTGATACCGTTCACCGTGGAATACACGTATGTAAAAAAAACCGTTAAAATAAGAATAGAATAGAAAAGATGGAGGAGCGCTTTGCCGATTCTGCAATTGAAGAGTTGAGAAGAGGTTGAAGTAGATTTGACGAGGGTTGAAGAGAGTTGAAGACGTTGAAGACGTTGAATTTTGATTCTGATACGACCGAAATTCGATCGTGTATATGCCCTCCTTGTTCTTTGTTTGATGAATACTACAATTCTTCAAAAATTCTTTACAAATGATGTATAATAGTAGAGAGAGTAAGAGAGTGAGGTGTGATTTTTTATGAGATTTTTGGGGATATTTATAGGGTAAATATGTGGGAAAAAACAAAAAAAAACACAAAAAAAAATCAACTAACGGCTCAAAGAGCAGTTCGGAACGGCTCTGGAGGGAGACAGGGCGATTTTCGACCGTTCGACCCGCGGGTCAACGGTCGACCCGTCACGGGTCAACGGTCGACCCGTCACGTGTTGAACGTTCGACCCGTACGGGTCGAACGGGTCGAAACCGCGGGTCGACCCACGGGTTAGCGGGTTGAATTCGCGAATTGAACGGGTTCGTGAGCCGGGTTTCGTGGGTGCAATTCACGTTATTTGCGACCCGGGTCGACCCGGTTGTGTTCACCGGGTTCGACCCGAACCCGCCAATTAGCTAACCGGGCCAGGTTCGCGGGCCGGGTCGCGGGTGGGTCGCCGGTTGACCCGGCCCAGTTGCCATCCCTACAAATAGCCAACATTTTCACCTTATATATTATATTCATATATATACTAGTATGCTAATTTTTTTGAAATTACACGTGGTGTTACAATATTTCTCATGCCTGAGTATTTTATAAATAGCATCTAAATGTGAGATATATAAAATTTATAAATAGCAGTTTCTGAGAACATCTAAATATGAGATATGTAATACTAGTACATTATCCCCTTTGTTTTTCTACTAGCTGGAACATCATATAAATTTTTGTGATAATGTGTTATGCTTTAAAGACCCGGAACCGAACCGGACCCGTGACAAGAAACAGGACCCGAACCGGACCCGGACCCGAAAGGGAGTGGGTAACAATTTTTGTGGGGAATCGAAACCGGACCCGGACCCGAATTTCATGGGCCTGGGTCCGGGTCCAGTATTTGGACCCGTCATTGACCAGGTCCGGGTCCGGATATTGAGGTACCCGACCCGACCCGACCCGTTACCAGTGCTAGTTGCAAGTAATGACATCAATTGTGTTGGGTCGTGTTGCCCGAAATCCGGTCAAACCATGCATTTTATGTTTCCAGTTTGTTTGTATGTCCGCCCAAATTTTTTTGGTTTGTGTGGGTCCATGCCGCACACTCCAATACATTCGTCAAATTCGAACTCAAACCCCATGATATCAGGTTTGGGTTCAGTTCGGGCTCGTGCCTAACCGGCTTTGTGTTCGAACTTTAAATATTTAATTATTTAAAAAATAATTAGTTTACTAATAATTTTTTTAAATCAAATAGGAAAAAATGAAGTACTGAAAAAGTAAACAGTTTTTTAATGTGCAAATATTTTTTTCTCCCTCTTCACCTAAGTCATTTGAGGAAAATGAAAAAAGAAACTCCAAAAGTGATGCTTCTACTATAAAATGCTAAACCAAACTCTTATTCTCTTCTATTTTTGCCTCCTCTGCCACTATCGATGACTTCAACCCCAACCCTCTTGTTGTCTATCATACCAACTGGTATGTCTAAAAATAGAACCAAATCGGGATCGTTCAAATCGGGCTCGAATATTAAAGCTCTCAGGGGTAAAACGAGAATTTCACCTACAAATGGGTCTAAAATGGAAACTGTGTATTTCTTCAAAACCCAATAACCCATAAACGGATCTGTCTTATTGGGTATTGGTAGCAACCCGTTACAAACCAATTCAGATATTTAAAGCGTAATTCAAATTCATGATTATCTCTAAGAGGCGGTTTAACCAACTCTCCTATGATGAAACGAGTTTAAAATCTACATCTTATCCAAAAATACCGGGACATATGGATAAATCATTATCTCTAAACTGTCTCTAAAGACGACTATAAATACCCCTCTCTCCCCACCATAACAAGGTAATCAATATTTTTTCACATAAAGCTCATTCATAATCTTCCTAATTACTAACAAGAGCGTCGGAGGGTTCGTCGCCGGGATCCATCCCGGTGTATCGAACTTTTGCAGGTTCACGGCAGCGGCAAGAAAGTAGTCAACCTCCAGTGAAAGTCAGCAGGTTTGCCTTCTTTGTTTCCTAAAGAATCCATAAATTCATTTGTTTGCTCCTACACCAAAATCAGCAGCAACATATTGGCGCCGTCTGTGGGAATCGAAAAGTAATCTAGCCCTATTTCATCAGCAAAAGTAGTTTCAAGCTATGCCTCCAAAGAAGAGGAAGGCGACAGTCTCCAACTGCAGAACTACTTCCGCTCCTTCTCCTCCTCCACTTCAGGAGGTCCTCCCTCCACCTGTCCAGAAAGTCCAGCAACCGCAGCCTGGATAGCCTCTCCCTCAACCTGTCCAGCAACCACAGCCTGGACAGTCCCTTCCTCAGCAATCTCAGCCCCAGTAGGTTCCTCAAGGGCCTCAAGGGGCTGCCGCAGGACCCTCCCGCCGAAGTCGCCAAAGGCAACCTCATCATTATGACCATGTCTCGATATATAACCCTTCATCCGACTCCATGGCCTCTCACAGTCCTCCAATGCCGAAGGATCTCCGGCACATTATTGTCAGTCAGCAACATGGGATAGATCTTCGGACCCCCTTGGATGAGAGGCGGACCCATGACGGGATTCCCCGCTGTGAACATCAAAGGGGTCCAGCGATTCGGTCCCCTAGATCCCGATCCCCTCGTAGACCAGATCGCAGAAGATTTAACTCTCCCAGGAGACGGAGGGAGTCACCCCAGCACCGTTAGAGGAGGAGCCGCACTCTGACCGGTCGGCCTGCCCCAGGGGACCGCCGAGGTCGGGAGGCACCTGTCACAAGGGCAGAATTCTAGGACTTTCAAGAAGCCGTTCTGCGGGTCCTCAATGTTGCTCCTAACTACGATGAGCAGACGCCCAGTCCTCAACCTGCCCAAGCTATCACCGTCGCACTCCCAGTCCCCTTCCGCATAAGGACGAGTCTCGGGGCTTAGCAAGATATGACCAAAGGGAATATTCGATCTACCGCCGTCTCCATGAGATGGAGATGCACCCTTGTCGACTTGACAGAGAAAAGGAACAACGGGCGAGGAATTTCCGCCTGAGCAGACCTCCGTTCTTCTGGACCATCATGGAAGCCCCGGTCCCAGAAAACTTCAAGCCCCCTAACTTTGAGTTGTACAACGGGGAGTCGGACCCCGCTGACCACATCGAGAGTTTTAAAACTCTCATGATGATCCACCAGGCTTCGGATGCGCTCCTTCGCAAAACCTTCCCCACCATATGAAGGGTCCTGCGAGAGAATGGTACTCTCGACTCGCCCCGGCCTCCATCTTCTCCTTCATCTGTTCGAAGGGCTCTTTCTTACTCATTTCGTGAGTAGCCGTCGCGCTGAAAAGACAAGCACCTCTTTACTATTACTCCATCAAAGGAAGGGCAAGCGACTAAGGGACTATGTTAAGTGTTTCACCTCCGAGGCCCGGTCCATCGCCTCCCTAGACCAATCGGTAGCCTCTGCGGCATTCAGACACAACGTCACTAATGCCGACTTCAAGGCATCCCTTACCAAGAAGCCTCCTCGGGACTTCTCAGAAGCTTAGGAGCAAGAAGTACATCCGAGCGGAAGAAGCTCTCAACCCCCCTTGTCAAGAGGATTCATCTTTCCGGAACAAATGGAAGAATACAAGCAAAGAAGGTTCCTAAAAATTCCGGAAGGACGACAATGGCCAGCACCGCCCAGCTCCTCGTTTTGATAAGTTCACCCCCCTCAATGCTAGTATATCAGTAGTTCTTATGGACGTGGATAAGGAAGGGTTACTCCGCTGTCCCCCTAAAATGAATACCCTTGGCAAGAAAAGAAACATGGATAAGTGGTACCGCTTTCATAGGGACTACGATCACGACACGGATGATTGTCAGGCTCTCAAAGAGGAGATCCAAGAACTCATACAGTGGGGACACCTGGCCAAGTTCGTTAGAAAAGACAAGGCCGATCCTCCTCCCCGAGGAGCCAACAATCGAGCCGAGAGGCCCATCGAGTTCCAAGACTCCGAACCTGGGGCCATCCTCCACCTCATCCATGGAGGTCCAATGGGGGAGAACCGAACTCCTCCCAAGAGGTCTTCACCCTATTGTAGAATTAGGATTTTAGTTTTCAATAAGGCCGATGTTTGTAACACGGCCAAAAAGCATGTAATAATAGCTCGCCCCATTGAAGCAGCCGCTTAGTTTATCTCAATAAAACTTAGTTTTTTTCTATTGATAATTATTGCACTTGCCTTATTTCTATCTCTCCAAGTCACATCTACAACTCGTTAAATGGTAGTTCAGAGTCCAACTTTTCCTACAGGGCTGCTCCCACAACTTACTAAGCTCAAATAACTAGTTTGGAGTCTAACACTTGGTTCGACGCCGCTTTAGCTATTTGCAAATAAGCAAGTACGGAGCAGCTCACCATTCGAAATTGCTCATATAACTCGTTAACCCCTCAAACAACAAGTTTAGAGTCCAACACTTGGTTCGACGCCGCTTTAGCCGCTTGCGAATAAGCAAGTGCGAAGTAGGCCACAATTCGGAATTGCTCCTAGAACTCGTTGAAACTCTCTTAATGATAAGTTCGGAGTTCAACACTTGGTTCGATGCTACTTTAGCTACTTGCGAACGAGCAAGTACAAAATAGCTCGCCATTCGGAATTGCTCCCACAACTGTTGAGACTCTCTTAATGATAAGTTCGGAGTCCAATACTTGGTTCGATGCTACTTTAGCTACTTGTGAACGAGCAAGTACAAAGTAGCTCACCATTCAGAATTGCTCCCACAACTGTTGAAACTCTCTTAACGAAAAGTTCGGAGTCCAACACTTGGTTCGATGCTACTTTAGCTACTTGCGAACGAGCAAGTACAAAGTAGCTCACCATTCAGAATTGCTCCGATAACTGTTGAAACTCTCTTAACGACAAGTTCAGAGTCCAACACTTGGTTCGATGCTACTTTAGCTACTTGCGAACGAGCAAGTACAAAGTAGCTCACCATTCGGAATTGCTCCCACAACTGTTGAAACTCTCTTAACAATAAGTTCGGGCTCCAACACTTGGTTTGACGCCGCATTAGCTACTTGCGAACAAGCAATTACAAAGTAACTCACCATTTGAAATTTCTTCCACAACTGTTGAAACTCCGTGACAATTAGTTCGAAGTTCACAATCATGGTTCGAAATTGCCCTCACAGCTTGCAAGCATGTGGCTTCGGGGCTCAAAACGAATGTTCATACTACTCCCACTACAGGTTAAATTTTGCAATAAGCATGTTCGGAGCTCAACTCTCCCTTAGAGTTGCTCATCAAACTTGTTTTCCAAACAGCTCTCTCCTAGAGCCTGGTGATGCACTTTGCTCCACTCGCCTCCCGAGTGGCCTTCTTCTCTACAAGTTCGGAGCTCGAATCTCCCCTAGAGTTGCTCCTCAAACTTGTCTCCCAACGGCTCTCTCCTAGAGCGTGGGGATGATTCTTCGTCCCACTCGCCTCCCGAGTGGTCTTCTTCTCTACGAGTTTGGAGCTCAACTCACCCCTAGAGTTGCTCCTCAAATTCATCTCCTGAATGACTCTCTATCTCTTAGAGTCTGATGATGTTCTCCGTCCCACTCACCTCCCGAGTGGTCCTTTTCAAAACGAGTTTGGAGCTCAAAACTTTCCCCTAGAGCTGCTCCTCAAACCCACCTCCTGAATGGCTCTCTCCTACAGCCTGGAGATGATTCTTCGTCCCACTCGCCTCCCGAATGGTCCTCTTCTAAATGAGTTCGGAGCTTAAAACTCTCTCCTAGAGTTGCTCCTCAGACTCGTCCCCTGAATGGCTCTCTCCTAGAGCCTGGTGATGCTCTTCACTCAGCTCGCCTCACGAGCGCCCTTCTTTTCAATGGGCTCGGAGCTCGAACTCTCCCCTAGAGTTGCTCCTCACACTTGCCTTCAAGAATGGATCTTCCATGGGTCTTACGAGGATCTTCCTAGCTCATATTCTTAGCCCGCAGGAGTGGAGCTCCTCTTCGAAGATTCCGGAGACTGGAGCTCTTCTTAACTTGACAGAAACGAATATATTGTGGGCCTATTTTGACCATAAATACGGGTGATTCTTCAACTGGCCTCCAAAGAGAAGTTGTAGATCTTTGAGTCAGCTTTGAAACGAGGGGTCAAACGTCCCAATCCGACCTCCGTAGCATCGGAAAAGTGGGTCACAACATAGTTGCACCGAGCGTGAAAATGGGAAAAATCATCGCCTCAAGATTCACGCTTGATCTTGATCAGCGGCTCTGATCGAGCCATGTAGCTCGGATCCAAAATCCGAGCATCCGAACAACCGAGCGTGAAATTGGGGAAAAAATCTGCCTAAAAAATCGTGCTCGATCACGATCAACGGATCAGATTCGCCAAGCAAACAAACAAAAAAAATATAGGGAAAAAGAGAAAAATAATAACAGGTTAACGGGCCGGGTTTGGACTCGTTACGGACCCGCACCCTCATCTCCTTCTTCCTCAAAACTTTCCCCGCCAAAACCCAACCGTCGATCTCCTCTCCTTCGACAGCTCGCCATCCAGCCACCTCCCACGCGAACTCCCTCTCTGAGCTCGAGGACACCATCGTCGAGCTCTGTCGTAGCATCACCGAGCTCCAACACTTCTTCTTCTTCAAAACCCTCTCGACTGAGCTTCGAAAACCCATCGCCTTGTCGAGCTCCTCCAACAAGTCACGACGCTCGAGCTCCTCTCCCCTCCGTCGAGCGCCAGTACCGAGCCTCTTCTCCGTCACCTTCGATGAGCTCCGCCACCATCACCGTCGAGCTCAACTCTCGACCCATTGAACTCCACCCCTGGCATCCTCATCGTCACCTTCCCTCCGCCTCGTACCTCGACCACCACAGTCGAGCCTCCTCTCTCATCGAGCGCTGCCTCGGTAAGGACCCAACTCCGAGCCTCAATGGTCTTCTCCCTCGCCGACCTCCATCATCTCCCCTGTCGAGCTCTGGCTCCACCATAACTTCGCGAGCCCCCCTCGCGATCTCTGGCTCCACCATAACTTCGACGAGCCCCCCTCGCGAGCTCTTCTCCTCGCTGAGCTCGCACGACAGCCAAGCTTCGAGCTCCTCGACGAACTCTCTCACCAAAGCTTGGGGCCTCATCGAGCCCAAAGCTCTCCCTGAAGAACTCCCCTCAGTCATCGCCGAGCTCCAACTGCCTCCGAGCCTCTTCTCCATCACCTTCGACGAGCTCCCTTCGTCGAGCTTCGCCACCATCACCATTGAGCTCCCTTCGACCTTGACTCCAACTCCCCTTCGTGAGCTCCCCTCGCCGAACCCATCTCAGTCGAGCTCGACCTTCAACGCCTCCGAGTTCGAGAACTTCTTCGCCAAGCTTGCCTCCTCTCGCAGAGTCTCCTTTCCGAGATTCGACGACGAGCTTCGATTCGAGCTCTGTCGTCGCTGAGCTCCCCTCGATGAATCTGGAGACGAAGGGCGGAGTCGAAGAAGAAGGAAGAAGGAAGAAAGAAGAGAGCGGGAAAGAAAGAAAAAAAACTGTCCATGTGGCGGTCAATGATCAACGTTGACCAGTCATGTGGTGCCTCCGCGAGCCCTTTCATCAGCCCCCCGTTCGGCGAAACCGAGGATCCGAACTACCAACCCCGTAAACACAGAAAAATTTGTCTACTCGCGATGCGCGCTCTCTTGATCGTGATCAACGCACAGGATTGCGCTACGTCATCAGCTATTTATTTATTTAATTAATTGAATTAATTATTTAAAAAATCTAAAAAATTAATTAAAAATCGAAAAAATTAATTAAAAAATTCTAAAAATAATTATTAATTCGGAAAATAATTTTAAAATTCTAAAAATTATAATTATTAAATTATAATAATTAATTAAAATTTTCGATAATTAATTATTTAAATTCAGAAATTGAATAAAAAATTCAAAAAAATAATTAAAAATTGGAAAAAAATCAGAAAAATCTGGAAAAATCACTAAAAATCCAAAAAATTATGAGAATAATTTTGGGTATTTTATAATCCCAGAAAATCACCGTTACACCTCGAGCAAGATCCAAACTCTCCCGAGAACTCCGATAAATTCTATTAACCATTGAAAACGGACAAAACTACTCCTCAAAGACTGTAAAACTCAGTCTCTAGGAGTGGGGGGGCTTGTGATATGGCTAAAAATAGAACCAAATCGGGACCGTTCAAATCAGGCACGAATCTTAAAGCTCTAAGGGGTAAAATAATAATTTCACCTACAAACGGGTCTAAAATGGGAACAGAGTCTTTTTTCAAAGCCCAATAACCCATAAAAGGATCTGCCTTATTGGGTATGGGTAGCAACCCGTTACAAACTAATTCAGATATTTAAAGAGTAATTCAAATTCGTGATTATCTCTAAGAGGCGGTTTTAACCAATTCTCTTATCATGAAACGAGTTTAAAATCTACATCTTATCCAAAAAACACCGGGACATAAGGATAAATCATTATCTCTAAACAGGCTCTAAAGGCGACTATAAATACTCCTCTCCCCCCACCATAACAAGGTAATCAATATTTTTTCACATAAAGTTCTTTCATAATCTTCCTTATTACTAACAAGAGCGTCGGAGGGTTCGTCGCTGGAATCCATCCTGGTGTATCGAATTTTTTGCAGGTTCACGGCAGCGGTAAGAAACCAGTTAAACATCGGTGAAAGTCAGCAGGTTTTCCATCTTCGTTTCCTAAAGAATCCACAAATTCATCTATTTGCTCCCACACCAAAATCAACAGCAACACCAACTCCTTCTCGACCCTCTCTCTTCCAACATATCTTTATGTGCCCTCTATTATTAAATCGGGTTTTCGGGCTTTGTATCGGGTTTTCGGCTCGTGTCGCATTCGTGCTCCACCGTGCTTCGTGTCGTGCTATGCTGGAGAAGAAAATCCCCATCGAATCTGACCCGGACATCCGTGCACATGCCTCCCCGATGTCTATTTTCCAGGTTTGTGCCGCTGGAAACCGAAAATTTTCGGATCGGGCTTGTGCAGCCTGGCCCAATTGACATCTCTTTTCTGAAGGGAGGATGAAATATTTCTGGACAAGAGGCAGGAAGTGAGGCACCCCACGAAATAAATTTCGTGCACCATGGTTCGCCTGATTTTGTGAACTACCAGTGTTAAAAACCACCTAATGTACCTTAAAAAGGCTGTCCTCTATTTGGTATCCCTAATGTACTTTGAGAAGACATGCATCCCTAAATTACATCAACTGGTTTTGATGTCAGTGGCTCAAAAGATCATGCAATTGCAAGTAGCATTGGTATAAATACCTGAATTCCGAATCCGATCCAGATCCGATTCGGATCCGGTGTTGGACCGGAACCGACCTGGTCTATCTGGGTCCGGGTCCGTGTTCTAAAATGGAACCCATTGTACTTTCGATTCCGGGTCTGGGTCCGTTCAAATGAGATCCTACCCGGACCCGAACCCGGACCTGTTAAAAAAAATCCAAAAAATCAACATAAAAATAAATATTCTATCATCATCCTTCCCCTCATTTTTTCTCAATTCTAAATCTTTTTCTTCCAAACTCAAAACTCATGCCTTCTTCTTCTTTCCTCTATTCTAAATCCTCCACTTGCGGCCTTCGCTCGCCGCTCACACTCCCGCTCCTACCCGAACGGGTAGGAATATTTTAATAAGACCCGGAACCGGATCCGGTCCTCACGGGTCCGGATCAGGGTTCAATTTTTGGACCCGTAGGGGACCGGATCCGGGTCCGGGTAGTGAAGGACCCGACCCGATACCAATGCTAATTGCAAGGCACCAAAATTGTTTTGCCAGCATGACATTGACTCGCACACTCATACAAAATTGAGTGCGGCCATTCGCATATTCCAAGTTCTTTCTCCTCAATTTTTAACTGAAATATGTAAGCTAATTAAGCTAACAAAGCTTTATGAAAGCAAATTTTATGGATTATTATGTATAAACATTTTACGAAAAAGAATATATATAAGCCTTTAGATCTCCCGAAATCAATGTACCATACTTGATCAGTCCGGTTTACATAGGGATCAATCTAGGGAAATATAGTTGTTTAGGAGATCCAAGGTTTCATCCTTTGGACTTTAATGGCTAGTTAAAATATGGGCTTATCAATCTTTTTCTGTTTCCAACCGTATTATCCTTGTTCGATCTAATATTTTGCTGTGTACGCGTGCCCGGGTTGGAGGTTTGGGTCTCTTTCAATCATTTTATTATAAGAAATTAAAGATTATATATATTTTTTAAAAAATGTGGGAAATCCCATATATTTTAAACAAGGTAGGAAAATCGACATGGAAATAGAGAATTAGGAACATAGGTACTAGTAGTTTACACGTGCGATGCACGTCTTAATAAATATAGTTTTTTTAAAAATAAAAATTCAGACGTAGTCTAGATTTGATCTAAAACCTCATTTACAATAATTATGCACGTGCGTTACACGAGTTGGTAGATGGACAAATTACACTAAGGCCTTCTCCCATTATAGTAGTAGAGATGGGTTTGGATTAGATTCTGTGCCAAGAATAACCATGGAATAAGAATTCTTCGGGATTTGAATACTGGAGAGGTCCTATACTTCTCCGTTATTGGAGATGATTCAAATCCCATTCTTAGGGCAGCTCCAACCCAGCGCCATTTTGGTGCTTCACGCCAGAAATGGCGCTGGATGGTGCTCCAACCCCACGCCAATTCCAGCACCAATTTTGGTGAATTTGGTGTGGATGAACAGTGTTGCGCCAAATCTGGCGTGGCACTGTTCATCAACGCCATTTTTTGTGTGTACATTTTGGGTGTTTAGAGAAGAATATTATTTTAAAAATAATATAAAAAATAGAGAGAAAAGAATATGTAGTGAATATTCTTTTTTGGTTTTAGAAATAATGTTATGGGTTGAAGATGAATTACTGTTTGATGTGACTTTTATACTATTTTGGTGTAAAAGTTGCACCAAAATGGTGTTATAGGTTGGAGATGGTCTTAGAAGGGTAAATTTCACTAAATTCTACTTAGTTTTCACCATTTGGAAATAAGCCTACACAATTTGCTCTGTTTTTTTTTTTTTTTTTTTTTTTTTGTTTTTTTTTCTGAGCACCCTACTACAGGCCGTGTTATGTCAATGTCGTAATTGTCGGTCTGAAATATGCTTATAAGAATCAATACAATCCTGCTTTTTTGTACTTTGATCTTCACTATTTATAGATGCTTTTTAGTGGTTAACTTATTGGCGTGCCACGGCGAAGAAGAAGAGGAAGATGTTCGGTGGACGAGAGAGAGGACTGGAAAGCATGGAGGAAGGATCAGGACGGAGTGATACAGATGGTGCATGTATAGTGAGGTGGAGCTTGACAATGACCAAGTGGTGATGGTTGTATTTCTATGATATTTTGGCTTTTGGAATCATGTAATTTGGGGGCCGGGGCCAACTTTCACATTATGCCTGCTATTGATTGCTATGTGAGTACTTGGCCATAATTCAATGATGATTTACTACGTTTAACATGTCATATGAATGTGTGTATATTGTTGAGGCCGTGACTAATTTATTTGCTTGTGATGATTTAGATCATTTATTTCTCTTTTGAAGACTGCTTAGCTGAGTGGGGGAGATACACCAAGTGGCCAGGAATGATGAAGAGATTGACTGATTGATTGCTTGGGGGATTATACGGATCTTACAGTGAATTGTTCATGCCATGTTTTTCGTATAGACTTGGAGGAGACGAGGACAGAGGGGTTTGGCCATCTCTTCTGGCGGTACCGGGTTCGGGCTGGAGTAGTGCATTTTCTTTAGCTCACAGTCTTGGAGGAAGAGCAGTCCTGAACTTGCTGCTCCCTTTCTGCTTAATTATCTTGTGTTGTTTAATTTCTTATCTCGATTTGTCTTACGTTTAGTTTTTTTTGCCTCTTTTCTTCTCATTCTAATGCCTTTTTTCACATTTTTACATTCAGGCTGCTGCTGTTAGATAAGTTGCTCGATAGTTTTCTGTATTTCTTGCATGTCTTGCGCAAATATGTACTTTATTCACATTTAATAAATTTGGTGGATTACCACCTTTTAATCAAAATAACTAGCAAAGGCCAATCGGCCATGTCATGCAGGGGCCAACATTAGAGAAATTAAGTTTCAAATTCGAGATATTTATTCTTGGTAGATCACAAAACCCTCGATGAACTTGGTTTCATATTTCGAAATCTATCTTGCCTTCAAAAATTCAGATCAGTATATCAATATCCAAGCCCACACAAAATTGAATCGAAAGCAAAAAAAATCATTGAGTAGGGATGTTTTTGTTAATTTTTTGGGAAGGTCAAAGCTGAAAATTGCTGAAACTGTAGCAAGGTTTCTGAAAAATTGGGGAGCACTAGCCTCCCTATGGGACCCAACGGCTGTTTCCCACCCCCTCAGTGAGTTTCAAATTTGTTATTGAATACAGTCATGTCTCGTTAAAGAAAAACTCACTTTTTTAGAGCAAAAATGTCGAGATCTTCTTATAATTTAGAAAAGTGTGATCTGCATATTGGATATACCAGAGAGAACTTATGGTTTCAAAACTCGCCTTGAAAACAGTGCGTGTTTAAGAGTTTTTTTTTCCTTAAGAAAATGTGAAGTATGATCACCTTGTTTCATTAATAAGGATTAATCAAACTAACTCAGAGTACTGAGCCAAATACAATGTCCTACCATCCTAACAAAAGTACATAAACTCCACCTCAAACATGGGGGGTGGAACAAAAGAAAACCAAAATGGCCACATACATACGACTAATCAAAATACATCTTATTCCCCCAACAAACCCTGAGGCGGTGGGTAACAATCATCAGTAAAAGCGAAGCTGACTGTCAGTCGATCGTCAGACCGATCTCGACTTCTTCATCATCAAAATCCTCAACCTGGAATACACTCGCTATCCACCACCCCCGGTCCTGCTGCTGCCACATTAGCCCAAAATAAAATAAAATGCATAATGTGAGTCAAATTATCAGAAATATTATTACAAGTTCTGTAAAAATAAAAATTATTCCTGTCTAGCCAAACAACCCAGATCGTTGTGGCGATAGCGATATACCACACTTCTCTCATAGTTCTTCTCTCAGTAGCAAATTTTGAACCTACCCACAGGTCCTCGTACATACTAGGGTACTGATTCATCCCCAGTGCGCTGAGTACCTCAGCGAGTACCTCTTTGCTCCTAGAACACTGTAGGAAGAGGTGGTCTCTAGTTTCTAGGGTAGCGTGGCAGAACCCGCAACGAGAGTCCACACTCGGTTGGCGTTTAGTGAGATTTTCTCTAGTTAAAATCGCATCGTTCAGCACCATCCATAAGAAAACTTTGATTTTCAGCAGGGCTTTCGTTCTCCAAATGGCGCATGCCCACTTTGGGGTACATCCCCTAAAGTGGATGCGGTTATACAGGGAATGAACTGTGAACTTACCATTCTTTTCCAATCCCCATGATTTCTTATCTGGACCCTGAGAACAACTAATTCCAGCGTTGGTGATGTAGGTATGAAGTTCCATGAGTCTAATCTGAGAGCTCAGATCGAGCGGATGTTTAAAGGGTGGTTTCCAAGCGCCTCTTTTTCAGGCCGCGGCCACCGTGCAGTGTGGTTGTGACGTAAGATCATATAGATCGGGGAACATGGCTCTAAGTGTGTGATCACCACACCACTTATCCCACCAGAATCTGGTGAGTCTGCCATTACCGATAACTGAAGTGACACAGGTACTGAAGGGTTCATAGGCCTTGGCGACGCCTTTCCAGAACCCGGAGACACGTGGGCCTACCTGAAGCCCAAATTTCTCGTTCCATTCCCATGCAGATATCCCTGAACAAAATCTTGCCACCCTTCTCCATTAGGGTGGAAAATTTTTCACCACCATTTTTCCAGTAGAGCAAGATTCATATCTCGAAGATCAATAATGCCTAGTCCTCCATGTATCTTTTTCATGCATGTCTTCTCCCATCTCATAAGGTGATAGCCACCTCGATCCGGATCTGCTCCTTTTCATAAAAACTGCTTTCGAGTTCAGTCAATTCTCTGAATTACTCATCATGGCATTTCAAAGAAGGACAAATAATAGGTTGGAAGATTTGAGAGGACTGCATTAATGAGCTTGACTCTCCCTCCCAATGTTAGGGCTTTACCTTTCCAGCCTACTAGACGGTTCTCAACCCAGTCAATAATGGGTATCCAATCAGCCTTTTTGAGTTTCCAAGGCCTTAGAGGCATACCCAGGTACTGAATGGTGAAACTCTCGTTGGAGCAATTGAGAATTGTGGCATGTTCTAGTACCTCCTCTGTTGTCAGTGCAATGGTGATGAGAGCACTTTTGTGGAAGTTAACTCTGAGGCCAGACCAAGCTTCAAAACTGTATAATATACCTTTGAAGGCAGTCATTTCCCCGAGGTTGCCATTACCAAATAGGAGAGTATCATCAGCATATTGGAGGATTGAGCAACCTTGGCGATTGACTCCCTTGGCCACCGGTATAATCCAACCTGCTCTACTGCAGTTAGCCATAATGGACAAAAGTGGTACAATCCAACCTGCTCTACTACCGTTAGCCATAATGGACCAAAGTACGTCTGCCACAAAGGTGAAGAGAAAGGGTGAGAGCGGATCTCCTTGTCTGAGGCCCCGTTTACACGAAAATGGATGACCTGAAACCCAATTAACCAAAATTGCAGTTCTGCTAGTGGTAAGACATGTGTGGATCCATCTGATCCATCTATCCCCAAAACCTCTTCCAGCAAGCGCTTCCAGGAGACAGTCCTATTCCACCAAATCATAAGCTTTCTCGAAATCCAGTTTCAGGAGGTAGCTCTTAGCATTCGAAGTGTGGCATTGGTGGATAGTTTCCTCGGCCGTAGCAATATTGTCCTGAATACATCATCCTTTAATAAAACCCCGTCTGATCGTGACTAATGAGACCATCCATCACCTTTCCCAGTCTATTAGCGAGAGTCTTGGTAACGATCTTGACAGAGCAGTTAAGGAGACTAATAGAGGGGTAGTCTCCCACTCGCCGGGAGTCTTCTTTCTTAAGAATCAGCACAACCTCCGCAAAACTAAATCTCCCTAATTTGAGCTTATAGTCGTAGAAATCAGTGAACACTTTCAGCAAATCTACATTGATTTCCTTCCAGAATGTCTGATAGAAGGTCATCGGGAAACCATCTGGACCTGGGGCTTTGTCCTTTCTAAGTTATTGGACTGCCTCCCAGACTTCCTTCTTAGTGAAGGGTTCTTCTAGGGATTGCATCATAAGGTCGGAGTTGCCTATCGAGTCCTGCCAGAATTCATGGCGGAGAGGCACTCTCAGGTCTGCTTTGTGTCCAAAGAGAAGTTTGAAATGGGACTGGAACGCCATTCTGATATCCTCGTCACCTTGGATCATTCCAGCGTCCGAGTGGATCGAATGAATGAGATTAGATCTACGCCGGGCACTGGCTACTTGATGGAAGAATGCTGTGTTCGCATCTCTCTCTTTGAGCTACGAAATTCTGGATCGCTGTTGCCATTTGATTTCATCCAATCTATAGAGTTTGTCAATTTTCTGTCTGAATTGGAGCAACCTATTCCGCTCTTCCTGTAGCAGATCTCTAGTTTCTTCAGTCTTCTCACGTTCCTCAATACCTTCAAGAAGAGAGTCTTTTGCCCTCCAAATCAGCGCAAATCTGGTCCGGTTCTATTTTCTGAGCCTGCCCCTAAGTCTTCTAATTTTTTCACACCATATAGCGTTCGCTTCAATCTCCATAGTGGGGCGAGACTAACTCTCGTAGACCATGTGGTGGAAGCCCTGGATTTCTAACCATGCTTTCTCGAATCTAAACTTTGGTGATTTCCTGGGTTGATCTTCCTCGGAAGATAAGAAAGTAGGTACATGATCCGATGTGGTTTTAGGAAGTGATTTAGCTGAGGACAATGGAAATTTGGTCTCCCAATCGGTGGAGACCAATATCCTATCTAGTTTAGCTAGAATGGGTGACGATTGCATGTTTGACCAAGTGAAGAGCCTATCAGAGATAGGAATGTCCACCAGTTCTAGATTCGTGATAACCTCATTAAACGCTTCCCTATCAGAGTCACTGGATCCTCTGCCCCTATGTTCGGAGGCGAATCTAGTGATGTTGAAATCGCCCCCCACCACTCAGGGGTGTGGCCAGTGTGCTTGAATCGCTCTTAGTTCTGTCCAGAAAGCCATCCTAGAGGCAGAGATGTGCGGACCATAGACCATCGTGATTGATTGAGTCCATAGGTTGGCTTTACATTGGAGCACTACCGATACTGAAAATTGTCCGTAAAGCTCGTCTAGACAACAGAATGTTTCGGGGTTAAAACCTAGAGCGATACCCCCTGATGCCCCAACCGATGGGGACATTCTCCATTCAAAGATTCGATTCTCCCCTAACCTACCAAGTTTAGACATATGTGTAAGTTTGGTCTCTTGAAGACCCACAATGTTCGCTTTTGATTTGGCGATGACCTCCTTAACCATTTCCCGCTTGCCCCGCCTGCCCAGACCTCTAACGTTCCAGAATAGGGCCTCCATTAACTATGGATGGATAAGGGATCGTGACTCGATTTGGATATCAAGTTCGAAATAAGGTTAACTCTATCACACTCCCACCCCTTAATCTTATTCAAGAGAAGGGAGTTCCGATCGGTATTGTTAACTGCTAAACCACAGGTCTTGGCTAGACTAAAAATCTTAGAATTCAACATGAAAATAAAACTAGATGCTAGAAATGAACACGTACCTTCATCGCCAGTCTTAGCAGACGTAGCGGCTGCAACAATTTATAGATAGTCATCCAAGGACTCATCAATAGCCCTCTTAGCAACCCTCTGAACTCTAAATCCTCTCTCGCTGCGGGGATGGACAAGTGCCATCGGTTGTGACACTGGGTAGGTAGATGGGACATATTCTAGAGACATATCCAAGTGCTCCTCTGCGATATCATCTGAGTTCATGGAGTCTTCTTTCAAGTAGACACAATCATCATCTATGTTTAGTCTAGCTTCAATATCGTCGTTATCCAACTCCAAACATATCCCCCGCTCCCAACAATACTAGACTCCCTAATAGTAGACTTTGTAATAACTGAAATCCTAGACCCCTCTTTGGGCCCATTGAGTTCCACAGAAATAGGCATATTGTTCCCCTCATTGAGCACAATTGTATAGTTCGGTTCACTATTGTTTAAACCCAGGCCCAGACCCACACTATTGGGCCCACATTCCGATGAGGCCCACAACTCAATATTATTGAACCTTTCTAGATCTCCTTGAAGCCCACTCTCCTTGAAGCCCAATTCCCGCTCTCCACTCCCGAGCTCCCCCCTTCGTTCGAGGTGCGCATGTGCCTTCTGCATCTCCTCTGTCATCTCTGTCTAACGTGGCAAGCGCTCATTTGGGGGCGAGGAGGTCGAGGTGAGTGGTTGAAAACTTGAGGGAAGGTCCTCCTCAATTCATCTTGAGACTCGACGCTCGGATGACACCGCAAGCAAAAAGTTCCTCCTCAAAACAGCTTGAGTCTCGACGCTTAGATGGCACCGCGAGCCACAAATTACTCCTCTATTCAGCTTGAGGCTCGACGCTTGGATGACACAACGAGCCACAAATTCTCCCCCAACAGTGAGGGGCTCGTCTACCGACCCTCGACGCTCGGCTGAGCGAGCTTCAACTCCTAAGGTCTCGACGTCCCCTTGCTTTTCCAACAAGTGAAAGGCATCTTCCTCAAGCCTCTTCCCCAACTCCTTCTCCTTCTCCTTCACCAATTCCCTTAGTCTTCAAGTCCCCCCCCACCCAATACCCAACACCCAACTGCACCACACCGCTTCTCAGCAAGTACAGATCCTATGGAGTTTTCTGAGTTGGAGATGAGTGGCTGCGGGCCCAACGAGAGGGTCCGCCACCAGCCTCCTGAATCAACCGTCCTTCATCTTCCAGCCACCACCCCCCCTCTAGCCGTCATCTCATCTTCATTACTCCCTCCACCCCCTCTGCCTCCAGCGGCGCTCCTTCCCCGTGTGTCAACACCAACCAATGTCGCTGCTAACATGACCACTCTGACTGCTCTCCCTTTGGTGCCGATCTCCCCCCTCGATGAGGCTAGTCGGAGGCTCAGACGATCTCGTTCCCCCATGCGTGCACACAGGAGTGCGCATCAACGCCGGCTTGGGAGAGGGCATAGTCATCATCGCCCCTCGTTGCCATCTCCAAGAGGACGGGCCCACAGAGGGGGTCCTCCTACGGGCTCTTTCGAGCGTAACAGAGACCCCCCAAGAGACCATTGCCACTACTACGGAGAAAGGAGGGATCAGTAGCACAATGGCCACCCTAAAGACAACCTCAAGCTACTCGGTATGAACCTCGAAAGCACATTAATTTTCATAAGAATAGATCAGACTACCATCCCTCCCATCACCTGACATTGCATAATGGCCACCCCCGTACTCCTATCTCCACCATAACCACGACCTCCACACATAACCAGAAATTTCAACGCCCACATCAGTTCACTCCCCACTCTCCTCCTCCAAAATGGGAGGCTAAAACCCAACAGCCCTCTTCCTCATCCCATAACCCACAACTCCCCGCACTTGAACACCCTCAGTCACCTCCACTGTAGCCATCGCTTAAGTCCATTATTCAGTAGGCCAAAGAGGACGATCCACAAAACAAGGCCAGATGGGAGTGTAGACCTGGGGCGACTGAGGAAGGTATCGAGGATAAGCCTTGGATTGAGGTTCACAGAAAAGAAAAAAAGAAAACACACAGTATCTTCCCCCAAACTCAACCTGACTTTAGAAAGAAGCAAAGGAAAGGAAAATGCAAACCAGCCCCATGTTTCAACTGCGGCGACCTGGGCCACTTTCGACAGGATTGCACGAAGGAGGTACGATGCCTCAAATGCATGAAGTGGGGGCATATATCGTACGTTTGCACAAACGTTACTTCATCCAACAACGATGGTGATCGGCCGGTAAGAAGAGGCAGGTCGCCAGATAACCCAACCCTCATCTTCCTAGCCAACAGCCTAGAGAATATAAAGCTCGAGGAGAAGTGGCTCCATCAATGGTGTGCCATTGCTAAAGTAAGAGCAGGGTGCCCATCGGAGAACCACCTTCTTCAAGTGTTTAACGCCAAATGGCCAATAGCATCCCACAGGGATTGGGTAGCAAAAAAGATGTGTCACCTTCAATTCTTAGTGTCTTTTCCATCACCGGCAAAGATGATTGAGGTGTCTACCATGGGCATAGTGGATTTTGGGCCCTTCAAGTTGGAGTTCTTCCCATGGTTGCCAAGGTTCGGAGCTGAATTGCCGCAAGGGAAGCATTTCTGTATCTGGGTTCATAATGTGCCTCTGCACTTTTGGAAGAAAGAAACTTTACAAGAAATCATATACGAATTTGGTACCATAGAAGACATAGATGACATGACAATTCGAAGGTCGGAGATTGTCTCCGCTAAGATTTTAATCCGAAGCCCCGACATCTCCCTTATGCCCCACTTCTCAAAGGTCTTCTCGTTCGAGGAGTCATATCTCATCAGATTCGTCCTCGATAAGCAAGCGAAGCCAGAGACGAAGAAGCTCCAGTCACCCCCTTTCTTTGCTCTCAGAGATGGGCGCTCATACATGCATGTGGTAGCACTGGAGTGGGACGTCACCTTGGATGGGGCCCACGAAGTGGAGCGAGCGCACCGTGAACTCATCAAAGCTGCAAAGGAAAAGGAGACATACCAAGGCCAGGTGAAGACGAGCTTTGAACCCCAAAAATTACCGCCGTTCAATGGTGGAAAAGATCGAGGCTTCACAAAAAAACCCAGTGGTCAAGAGGGCCTTCACATGGTGGAACTGCACCCTGAGCCACAAAAGGCAAGTCTCGCAGACTCAGGTCCCTCTCTTGGAAACCTCGTCAGTCTGAAAGCTCAAAACGGAAGTCAAACCCTAGAGGATAGGGATGAGACGCTAGGAGAGGAGCATGAGCCAGAGGGAGGCAGACACAGAGCAGAAAATAGAAAGACACCTAACAGGTCCTCCGGACAAAGCAACTTGCCAAAAGAGGTAAAGGTGGTATCTTTGGGCAACGATCTTGAACAGAGGGGGGCTATTTTGGGGAAGAAGATGAAATGGGGTGCACTCAAAACCAAGGAGCAGGTTTCAAGCGAGGTTAGGGGATGTGTGCCACTGCAGGAAGGGGATACTTTGGGGAAGAAGACGAGCAAGGGCCTCGTCAAAAAGAGAGCTTTGGCCCCAAAAGAGAAAAAAGGTATAATTTTGGAAGACGAAGAGAGTAACAGAAGTGAAGATTGGGGAAAGATGCAGAAGGGAAAAGGAGGCGATACAGCAAGCTCTGCCCCCATCATCTCGTTTCCCACACTTTTAACCTCGACCGCAAAGCCAGCCACTCCAACTCAGCCACGTAGTACATCGACTGCTGAAGTTGACAGGGAAAACGGTCTGATGCATCGCGAAGCTGGGAAGGGGTGTTTATGCAGTTGAGCATCAACGGGCCTAAACAGGGGCCCACGAATCCCATAGAGTCTAAAGGCCCTAAAGTGAGGTCCACGGGGTAAATGCGCACAAAAAGATTTGGCCCAAGAACACTAGTCCAACCCACATCGATGAAGAAGAATGTAAGGAGAGGCTAAATCTTGAAGACGATTATGTATACTCCGAAGGGGGGTCTGTGGATTCAGAGGGGCCGGATGAGGAGTCACCTGGTGTCTCCCCTGAGTTTATTCCTTCCACATTCCCTACCTCCCAAATGTCGGCACCTGTCTCTACTCATGGCGGTACAGGGTTTAGGGTCCAGAAAGTCGCTAAGAGGGCTATTGAGGAGTCCTTAGACGACTATTTGGAGATTGCGACAACCGCTAAATCTGTCAAGACTAGCGACGGAGGTACGCGTTCCTTCCTTGTGTCAATTTTTAATTTCATGTCGGACTTTGTGATTTTTAGTGTAGCCAAAACCTGTGGTCTAGCGGTGAGCGATACGGATAGGAATGCTTCCCTACTAAACAAGATTAGAGGGTGGGAGAGCGAAAGAGTTAATCTCATTTCAAAATCGTCTGCCATAGCAAGTCATGGTCCAACGTCTGATTGTAGTTAATGGAAGCTCTATTTAGGAACGTTAGGGGCCTGGGTAGGCGGGGCAAATGGGAAATGGTTAGGGATGTCATCGCCAAATCGAAAGTGAGCATTGTTGGTTTGGAGGAGACCAAACTGACCCATATTTGTCGACTAAGTAGACTGGGGGGGTCTCGCATTTTAGAATGGAAAATTCGCCCCTCTTTTGGGGCCTCTGGGGGTATTGCCTTAGGGTACAATCCCGAGTTGTTTGTATGCCTAGATGAATTCCATGGCTCATTCTCGTTGTCGATCCTGCTCCAACGTAAATCGGACCTGTGGACCCAGTATATTACGGTGGTTTATGGACCGCACACTTCTGTAGCTAGGTTGGAATTCTAGAATGAACTACGAGCAATTCGTGCTCAATGGACGCACACCTGGGTTGTGGGGGAGAGATTTTAACATCACCAGGTTTGCCTCTGAACACAGGGGCAAAAGATCTAGTGACGCTGATAGGGAAACTTTTAACGAGATTATAGCAGACCTGGAAATCGTTGACATTCCCATCACTAATAGGCTATTCACCTGGTCAAACATCCAAGTGGTGCCAATTTTAGCTAAGCTTGATAGGATCTAGGTCTCCCTAGAGTGGGAGGCCAAATTCCCTTTGACTTGGGCCAAATCACTCCCTAAACCAACCTCGGATCATGTCCCTATTAACCTCTCATCCGGAGAAATGCATCCCAGGAAATCGCCCAAGTTTAGATTTGAGAAAGCGTGGTTGGAAGTCCAAGGCTTCCATCACATGGTTAACGAGAATTGGGCCAGCCCTACTAGAGGGACGGAAGCTACCGCAATCTGGTGCGGAAAAAATCAGAAGACTATTGGCCAAACTTAGGAAATGGAACTGGACTAGATTTGCAACGATCTGGAGAGCAAAAAATTCTTTCCTTGAAGGTATTGAGGAGCTTGAAAAGACGGAGGAAACTACGAGTCTGGTACAGAAGGAGCGAAATAAGTTGCTTCAGCTCTGAGAAGACATTCACCAACTGTATAGACTTGAAGAACTCAAATGGCAACAACAATCCAGAATTTTGTGGCTCAAAAAAGGAGACGCGAATACAGCTTTCTTCCACCGTGTCGCCAGTGCCCGTCGTAGATTTAATCTCATCCATTCGATCCACTCGGAGTCTCGAGAGATACAAGGGGATGAGGATATTAGGGTAGCATTCCAAACCCATTTCAAGCGGCTCTTTGGACAGAAGGCGGATTTGAGAGCCCCTCTTCACCATGAATTCTGGTAAGATTTCATGAATAACGCTAACCTCATGCTTCGATCCCTTGAAGCTCCTTTTACAGAAAAGGAAATTGGGGAAGCAGTACAGAAACTCGAAAAGAACAAAGCCCCGGTCCAAATGGTTTCCCTATGCTTTTCTACCAGGTGTTCTGGGAGGAAATCAAGGACTATCAATTTAAGTTGTTCGCTGATCTCTATGACCATAAACTTTAATTAGGTAGAATCAATTTTGCTGAGGTGGTGTTGATCCCTAAGAAAGAAGAATACTAGCGGGTGGGAGACTTCCGCCCGATTAGCCTCTTTAACTACTCAGTTAAGATTATAACCAAGACCCTGGCTAATAGGTTGGGAAAGGTGATGGACGGACTTATAAGTAACGAGCAGATAGGGTTCATTAAAAGACGATGTATTCAGGACAGTATGACCACGACAGAAGAAACTTCCATCATTGCCACACGTCAAATGCTAAGAGCTATCTCCTGAAATTGGATTTTGAGAAAGCTTACGACTTGGTTGAATGGGATTGTCTCTTGAAGGCGCTCGTTGAAAGAGGATTTAGAGCTAGATGGATCAGATGGATCCACACATGCCTCACCGCCAGAAGAACATCTATTTTAGTGAACGGGGTCTCGGGTCAGCCTTTTTCGTGTAAACGGGGCCTTAGACAAGGCCAAGTAAGAATTGGACTCCTGACATTGGTTGGACATTTAATTAGATTTGATGGGCTGACTAAAGTTCAAATTCCTACATACGAATCTGAACCAGGTTAGATTGTGAGTCCAACAGCCTCATTACTCTCTTAGGGTTAATTTTTTGCAGCTATATATATGATACATATCTATGAAAAAGTGTTAATGAGAAACCTCTAGCCATCACAGAAATTGTGAGAGAGATAGATCTTGAGGAACATCCCCTTCTCGCATCTAGCATCGCGGCGTGAGGGAAAGCTTGATTTGATCTGTTCGTGTGGATACCGTAGAGGCACAGCAATATTGTAGTGTTGTGGTCGATATTAACTAGAGACAGCAGATTCATCTTTAAGGTATAACTCCTAAACACGATTTATGGTTTTCGCATGGATCCATGGCTAGGTTTCGATATTTCTTTGGAATTTTTCCGTTGTGTATTTGATCTAAGACTACCATCGAAACCTAACAGTCGGCTCATTTAATCTAATTAAATGTCCAACCAATATCAGAAGTCCAAGTCTTACTTGGATCCCTAATTGAATTCTTCTTATGAATTTAAATCCCAATTTTGATCCATTCTAAGTGTGTGGACTTGTAGGTTCCCAATACATTGACAATAATACTAAAATCATATTCGAGCATTACAAACAGTGAGCGGTATCTAGCAATACATCACAACTACTTAAGTAACGGGAACGTCAGTCATTTGAAATAACCTATTCGTGACCAATGTCACCATGTAGTTTAGTCCCTTTGTCCAGATATCTTAATTGACCACAAGGCATAAAGTGTGTCACCCTTGTATAGTTCAATCTTTGGTTTTGAGTAGACTTACTAAAACAAATTAGATCAATATCTCATATTGCTCATTTGAGCACGGCCATGTGTTTTATAGTCTCACTCAATCAAGGGGCTCGTAGATATCACTTATGTTATGTAAGAGGGACAAATTCTATCTAAGTCACTCACATCCCTTCGCATGATTTGTAGTATATCCAATAGTCAACTTTATAATCACCTTATTACATGCAACATTTGACAACATTAAAATATGTAACTTCTCATGTAGGGAACTGTAGTGACTTCAAGTTAACGGACTACGTACACCATGGTCATTGTGAGAACTGCTTATGACATTCACATAATGATCCATGCAGTGTTCTTATAGTGGGTCAGTCCATTACATTATTATTCTAATATGTACCCATGTGAAGACTTGATATCTCATATCCATGACCTGTGAGAATGGTCATCAGTCTACGCACACACTAGTCTCTACATATTTTCGTTGTCCGAATTCACAATAATACTTGACTAGGGACATTTAAGAGCAGTGTTCTGATTTCAGCCAATAAGATCTCACAATCAAGTCATGCACTTGATATCTCATGGAATTGAACTTACTATTTTAAGGACTTCATTATATTCATTTAATTCACAATAAATAACACAAAAAATGAAACTTCTAAATATGAAATAAACGTCATGATATAATGTAAACTAGTAATGTCAATACACAACTGACCTCTAGGGCATACACCAACAATGCTTCCCTTCAATGCAAGCTGTGTCATCTCCTTCGCATCTACAGCAGCCAGCTCTTGCTCTATTTTGATCTTCTTTCTGCTTGGTTGAGCTGCATTGAACCAAAGAGAGTACCAAAACATTACATCTCTTGTAAGTCAAGATAGAACACTTACTCTAGCATTCAAAGTCATAGCATTTCTCTTCAACCATGGACTCCAACAAACTTTAATGGTGCACAAACTCCAAACATGTGTAAGATGTGAGTGTGCAGGTGCAGAACACCATGAACTGAAACATTCATGTAGGAAATTTGGGAGAGTGTATGTGCAGTAAGTTTTGAAATACCACAATTCAATAGGGGGCACTCAAAAAATATATGAAAGGAAGATTCAGGGGAACTAGCATAAAAACTACATGCAAGGTCACCCTCCCACCCCATCTTGATTAGCATCACCTTAGTGTTTATCTTGTTCCATGACAGGAGCCAGATGAAGCATTTGCATTTCAGAGGTGCAAAGTTCTTCCAAGTTGTTGTATAGAAACAAGATCTCAGTTCTCCACTGGTGAAAAAGTTATATGCTAACATGACCGTGAAGGTTTCTGTGGTTGTGATTTTCCATGCTGCTACATCCCTCCTTTGTTATGGGGAACTAAGAGAAAAAAGTTGCATCTATTTATTCTTGTCCTTTCTCTAAGTTTCATCAATCAGCCTTCTAGTTTATGGTCTTCATAACCATGGTCCATTCTCCCATTTGCCTTGAGATAGTAGGAGGGTTCCTTCCTTTCCAACTAGAGAGTCTTCTCTCTATTTTATGAATAATAGGCATCCATTCCCTCAATTTTCAACTTACCCTTAGTAAGAGGCAGCCCCAAGTATTTATATGGAAGTTTCTCTTTAGCACATCTAAGAATGGAGGTGAAAGCTTCATGTTTTAATCTGGATTTGCCAAAATATACATGTAATGATTTATTAAAGTTTATATTCAAACTTGATACATCTTCAAAGATGTGGAGAAGAAATTTGATATGGATAATCTCTAGTTCATCACCATTACAGAACACCAAAGTATCATCTGTAAACTACATGTCCCTTTCAAGTTGAGAGAGTTGTCATCTAATATTGAGGTGGGTGAGAATATTTTATTTCCTTCCTTGCTTAAGCATTTGAGCCAATACATCCACAACTAGTATGAAGAGCCTGGGGAGAGGAGATTTCCTTGCTTGAGACCTCTCTTGGAATGAAAGGTTTTGACTCTCTCCATTTATTAGGATGTTAGATTTGACAGCGTGAAGAATCATATGAATCTAGTAATACCACTTCTGATCAAAATTTCTATCTTGCAACAATTCTTCTATGAAGATCCAACTAAGTGAAACAAAATTATTTTTAAAATCAATCTTGAGCATGCAAATATCAGCGTTCTTCTTAGATAAAAAATTTAACAATTCATGTGCAACAAGGAAGCGGTCCAGAGTTGTTTTTTTCCTTTCAGAAATGCAATTTGAGATGTGGATACTAATTCATCCAACAGGAGCCCCAATCTGTTTGCCAAGACTTTGGTGAATATCTTGAACGAATGGTTTAACAAGCTGATGTGTCTGAATTATTTGACTGAGTTGGCTCCTTCCCACTTAGGGATGAGCATAACATCTGAATAGCTCATTCTATCAACTGATCCATCTCTGTAATATTTCTCATTGAACAAAGAGAGGAAGGCATACTGAATAATGTCTCATGCACTCTTGTAGAAGCTCATTGAAAATCTATTTGGTCATGGTGCTTTGTCACCATTCATGCCAGACAGTGCACTTCTAATTTCTTCCTTTTGCAACACTGAAAAGATGAAATTCCTTCTTCTCCTATCTTGGGCAATATACTGAAAGAATTTGGTATTTCCATCTCCCTCCTTCGACTAAGTGATTATTGATCTCTGCCTCCAATAGATGTTTTCTGCCAAGACTGTTTCCATATATGCTTTGCTGAGTAAGTCTCTTTCCTCTTTCTCCTCAGTGGTCCAATCCCTGGTATCTTGGAGCACATCGAGGACATGGATTTTGTGTAAGATGGTTGTCTTATTGTTGTTTAGATTTCCAAAATGTGTTTGGCTCCACATCTTGAATCTTCTCTTGAGTAGATGTAGTTTTCCAGAAAACATGTATACCATACTTCTTTGGTATCTGAAAGTTTTCCACCATTGGTTCAATATCAACTTGAAGTGAGGATGAGCAAGCCATACTTTCTCAAATTTGAAGTAATGAGGTCTCTTTTGAACTGCTAGTGTGTCAAGGGAAATGGGGCAGTGATCAGAGGCTATCTTGGGAAGAGAAACCTGAATGTAACCTGGGAATGATTATCTTATTCATGAGAAATTAAGAATCTATCAAGTCTGGCCATAGATAGGGTGTCTCTTAGACTGGACTAGGTGTATTTTCTATCAGCAGGGGACATGTCAATTAGTGATAATGATTCTATAAAGTCTCTTAAAGCATGCATATCTTTGTGTGAACCCCCCCCTCTTCATTTGAAAATTTAACATTGAAATCCCTATAGATTACCCATTTGGAGCAGAATGAGACTCTCCTTTGAATAATTTCATGGAAGAATATTCACCTGCCTTGTTGGGATTGGATTTTATATTTTCAGGAGCGGATTCGGGAGATTAATCATCAAGATGATCTGATTTGGGATGATCTGTATTATGTTTATAACATTATGCTGCAAATCCACAGCTACTTGATCGGGCTGGATGGATCTTCTGGCCCAACCTCCACAAAATTTGAAGTTTTGAATTAAAAAATGGGAGCTTTTCCCGCCTTGATCTCCCGGCAAAATTCCCCCATAGTTTTGGCCGTCACCGGTGTGCCCTCCAGTTTATGAACAATAGGCTTGCCATTAGAATTGAAGCATCTCCCCCCCCCCCCCCCCCCCCCACTTCTTCCTCCAGAATGACTGGTAACCTAGCTATTTAGGTGGTCGTGGACCTGAGCTGGTTATGAAGAGTTGGACTCCCCCCAGTTCCACATCTGCCACCACCACATAATCCCCTACTAGGAGAATAGGAACATCGTTGATTTCTTTGCCATTAATCCATGGGGGTATTCTACCTCCAGCCTCATGTGAATGTGAGCTAAACTCTGAACCTCAATCAGGACCATGGCATCCTTCACCTTCTCGCACATCTCCATATTAGAGCTCAAAGTGATAACTTTTTGCAAAAGGCTTGAAAAGATCATCTAGTGATGCTTTATTCCATATGTGAAAAGATAATAGAGGAATAGCTTCGACCTCAGTCTGGCTCCGTACTCCGGTGACCAGGGGGTGATTGTTGCCATGATTCCTGCAAGTTTGATGACTCCTTTTGTGCATCTTCCTACATGGCCTCATTGGGGAACATTATGAAGAAGACGTCCTCGCCAATTAGGTATAGTCGAAACCAATACCCCTTTTTCTTCCCATTTCCAATTCAATGCAAACACTAGTCATCCATCTTGAGCTTGTCTGAGATAACATGAAAGAACCTGCAGTTGAAAAGCTATATTTTGCCTTAGAGATCTCCAAGTTATGGACTACCTCAACCATGAGAAACTTGGGTCGGTTAAAATCGGGCAGTTTCTGACTCTGTGGCCCGCCTTTTTTCAGTTGAAGAAAAAAACTCTTGCCAGCGACACTCCACCATTTCGTGATCACTTTCTCCACATTTCATACACCTTCGTTCCATATTCCTCCTTTGATCTTGGTTGGATTTCTGGAAAAAATTAGAATCAGGGTTTGTGTTTTGGCAGATATGAGGGGGTTGGAAGAAATGTTTGGGATTTGAGTAAAAATGTTTGCCTGGGTATGGATGAGGAAGATGAAGAGGATTTTGCAGGTCTAAAGTATAGAGCCTAAGGCACTTGAGTGTCTCCAATCTCCATGTGGGATACGTGGTGGAATTCCCACGTGGTGGAACTTTTCCCAAGGGCCCTCGGATCTCAATGGCGTCTCTCTCTCTCTCCACATACATATATATATATATATATATATATATATATATATATATGTATATATATATATATATATATAGGCCAAGTGCACGCCATAGCTACTGCACAACGGTTATATATATATACATATATATATATATATATATATATATATATATATATATATGTATATATATATAACCGTTGTGCAGTAGCTATGGCGTGCACTTGGCCTATATATATATATATATATATACATATATATATATATATATATATATATATATATACATATATATATATATATATATATATATATACATATATATATATATATATATATATATATATACATATATATATATATATATATATATATATATATATATATATATCCCTTCCGTTGTGCAGTAGCTATGGCGTGCACTTGGCCCTCAGGCTTCCATATCGATAATCCGAATTGTTCACATTAATCTACACGTCTAAATTAATCTAACAAGCCATTTGAATTTCATTTGCCTATGCATTGAAGTGTTACAAAATTGTATGGCTGGATATCGTATTTTTTTATAATGACATGATGGATACGAAAATGAATTTCATATAACTTGATTTTACATATTTAGAATAATTTAAATGTGCATTTTGAAAAAGAGTTGAAGTTGAACGTGCGATACGCATAAGTCGGTAGTAATTAGTACGTGCGATGGATGTCTTAATTTTTTTTAAAATGGAAGAAGAACGGGCGATACACATATTTTTTTAAAACTGAGAAGGAAAGACTTTGATTTTCACGTGTGATGCACGTGTTGATAAATAGATTTGGAGTTGCAAGTGCAATGTATGGGTTTGTTTTGTAATTAGCATGTGCGATGAATGCCTTAATTTCTAAAAAAATTTGGAGCTAAACGGGCGATAAACGTATTTTTTTTAAAATTAAGAAGGAAAAAAACTTTGATTTGTACGTGCGATGTACATGTTGTTAAATAGATTGGAGTGTCACGTGCGATGCACGGGTTTGTTTGATGACAAAATGGTGTTTGTTGTATGACAAAAAAATATTTAAAAAATATTTGTTTGTGACAAATTCTTTCATTAAAAAATACTAGTATTTTTCACATGCGATGCACGTTTTAGCACGTGCGATTTACGTATAAAAAAATAGTTTTGGAGTTGAACGTGAGTTGCATGTAATTGGTAAAAATATTTTGAAGAAAAAGCTACAATTTTTACACGTGTTTATAAGTAGAATTTGAGTTGTATGTGCAACATATGTGTGTTCAGTGTTAAAAAAATATTTTTAATTTGTTTTGAACGTGCATTGCACGTTTTAAATAGGTGGATTTTTTTTCAATTTGTTTGTTTTTGTTGTAATTAATGGGAGAGTTGGCGTGCACGTACAACACATGGGTTTGTATGTTGACAACATTACAACTCCAACTCTCCGATTATAATATACTAGTATCATGCACGTGCGATGCACGTGGGGAAAGAATGAAAAAGACAAAAAAAAGGAAATAATTTCCAAACTTATCTACTGACGAAAATATTTACCAAACTGGTCCACTTTCGCACGTGCACGCGGAGGAAGAAGGTAAAAAGACAAAAAAGGAAAATAATTTCCAAACTGATCCACTTCCGAAAATATTTACCAAACTGGTCCACTTTCGAAAATATTTACCAAAGTGGGTAATTTTGTCAACACGTGCGCTGCACGTGTTGGCTTCAAAATGACAACAATGACAGATGACACTAACCCCTTCTCCCATTATAATAGTAGAGATAGAGACTAGTATTATACCCGTGTTGTGCACGTGGGGGAATGAAAAGGGCAAAAAAAAAATTTCCTGCACGTGCGCTGCACGGGTTGGATTATAGACAAAGGCCTTCTCCCATTATAGTAGTAGAGATTAGAGAATTAGAGATTAGATATTAGATAAATAAAAACATTATACGTAAATAATCAAGTATTTAAAGCCATACCCGACCATCCATCAAACAATGTTTCCTAAGATAGGAAGTCAAATTTTAATTTATTGATGATCGGCTATTAAAATATATTGGATTCTCCCATAATTATGTTAAACATCCTTTAAATTCATCATTTGCATGGTAATTAAATTACTGGAATGCCAATTTAACTAATAGCTCATTAGTAGCCAAGCAGCCATGATCATTGATTTCAATTATCTGTAGAAAACTTCTTACACCTTCCCCTTGATTAGTCTTCCTCATATGCTTTGTCCGTGACAAGCTAGCAGAGTTGGAGACGGAGATCCAGATGCTGACCTCCCCTCCCCCATCGCTAAGAGACGGACGCTCCTACAAACAGGTCACCTCACCGAAGGGGGATCGGACCATCAATGGGGCCCATGAAATTGAGAGGACGCACAGAGAAATCATCAGAGCCGCAAGAGGGATGGAGGAATGCCAGGGGGGTTCGGCGGCGAACTTAGGATCTCGCGAAACTCCCCCAACGATGGACGACCAAGATCAAAGTATGATCAAGAGCATCAACGGCCAAGATCGAATGACAAAAGTAGATCTACAACACCTACCAAAAAGGGTAACTGCTGTAGAGTCAGACCCTCGTCTTCGAAATCCGAATTCTCTCAAAGCTACAAATGGAAGTCAGCAACTTGCAACCACAGAGGAGGTACAGGTGGGTAGAGAGGAGCAAGCCACAGCAGAACGTGGCGAGATATCCAAGATCCCAAACAGGCAAACCCTTTCGCCAAAAGGAAAAATTTTGAATCTTTGGGTAGGGAGACCAGGCTAGACATGGCCAATTTGGGGAAAGCAGCGAACGGAGGACCCATGGAAAGAGTTCGAAAAGAGAAAGGAGCTCGCTTTTTGGAAGAACACAATGCAGAATGGGGAATAAATCCAAAACGAAAGAACGGAAAGAGCCAAAGCGTCAAAGCCTTAGAGACGCTACCAGCCTCGACCTCGACGCCATCAAATGAGGAGGAGCCACATATTCCCCCACAGTCTGACTGCACAACGACCAATGGCTCTCTTCTCAATGAGAAGTGCATGGGGCGCAACGATGCTCAAGTCATTTTGGAGCGAGATATGGAACGCGAAGTTGGGCCCAATGAGGGGCCCAACAACACTTTATGTGAGTTTACTTAGAATGTTGAGGCGGCTTGTGTGGTTAGGCCCATCTAGGGGCCCAATAAAGCCTAGGAAGCTACCGGGGCTGCTGAGCATATTCCCTGTGTAATTCAAAGTGTTAATGGGCCCATTATTCCAAGCTCTCTTAATGTGGAAGGTGATCACTTTTCACCCCAATCTATCGATGGACCCATTATCCCTAGCACAAACCCCATTATCCAGGGTGATGAAGACGATCGTGAAGACAGACTGAACCTTGAAGACGACTGTGTCTACTCTGAAGGGGAGTCTGTGGAGTCACAGGATTATGATTTTGATGTTGACTTCCGGGCTATTTTCCCAGAGTTTGTTCCCTCCACATACCCTACCTCCCAATTAACTGTACCAGGCACGAGCCAATCAGACCAAGGTGTCAGAGTTCAGAAAGTGGCTAAGAGGACTAATGAGGAGTCCCTGGACGACTATCTGGAGATCACGGCGGCCGCTAAGTATTCTAAGACTAGCGATGGAGGTACGCGCTCATTCTTAGCATCTATTTTTAATTTCATGTCTGATAATGAGATTTTTAGTCCAGCCAAAACTTGTGGTCTTGCGGTAGGCGATACCGATCGGAATGCGTTTCTCCTTAACAAAATTAGGGGGTGGGAGAATGATAGGGTTACCCTTAACTCGAACTCGATCTCCAAATCGAGTCACGTTCCCCTACCTACCTGTAGTTAATGGAGGCTCTATTCTAGAATGTGAGAGGGTTGGGAAGGCATGGCAAGCGAGAAATGGTTAAGGAGGTTATCGCCAAATCGAAAGCAAACATTGTTGGGCTTCAAGAGACCAAACTTGTGCATAGTTCTAGACTTAGTAGGTTGGGGGGAAATCGAATATCTGAATGGAGATTTTCCCATCTGTTGGGGCTTCTGGGGGTATCGCGCTAGGTTTTAATCTAGAAACATTCCTTGTCTAGATGAGCTCTATGGGCAGTTTTCGGTATCGGTCTTGCTACAACGTAAAACTCACATGTGGACTCAATCAGTCATGGTGGTCTATGGTCCTCACACCACTGCCTTAAGGATGGCATTCTGGGTAGAAGTAAGAGCAGTCCAGACACACTGGCCACACCCCTGGGTGGTGGGGGGCGATTTTAACATCACCAGATTCGCCTCGGAACACAGAGGCAGAGATCCAGTAACTCTGATAGGGAGGCATTCAATGAAGTTATCACGGATTTGGAACTGGTTGACATTCCCATATCTGGTAGACTTTCCAGGAACTGAGGAAACTAGAAATCTGTTTCAAGATGAACGGAATAGGTTGCTCCAACTCAGACAGGAAATAGACTAGCTCTATAGGATGGAGGAAATCAAATGGCAACAGCATTCTAGAATCTTGTGGCTCAAAGAGGGAGACGCGAATACATCATTCTTCCATAGAGTGGCCAATGCCCGGCATAGAGCTAACCTCGTTCTCTCGATCCAATCGGATTCAGGAACTATACATGGAGAGGAGGATATCAGAATGGCATTCCAATCCCACTTCATGCTCCTCTTTGGTCACAAAGCAGATTTGAGAGTCCCCCTACACAACGACTTCTCGGAGGACCTTGGGGGCAGATCCGACTCGATGATGCGGGACCTAGAAGCACCGTTCACTAAGAAAGAAGTTTGGGAGGCAGTCCAACAACTTGGGAAACACAAAGCCCCAGGTCCTGATGGTTTTCCGATGATCTTCTACCAGACATTCGGGGAGGAAATCAAAGGGGATTTGCTGAAGGTATTTGCTGACTTCTACGATCATAATCTCAAACTAGGAAGAATTAATTATGCGGAGGTGGTGCTGATCCCTAAGAAAGAAGACTCCTGGCAAATGGGAGACTACCGCCCTATTAGTCTCCTCAACTGCTCTGTTAAGATCATTACCAAGACACTAGCTAATAGATTGGGATTGGTGATGGACAGCCTCATTAGTCATGATCAGATGGGGTTCATTAAAGGACGATGCATCCAAGACAGTATAGCCACGGCTGAAGAAACTATCCACCAGTACCACACATCGAATGCTAGGAGCTACCTCCTGAAGCTGGATTTCGAGAAAGCCTACGATTCGGTTGAATGGGACTGTCTTCTGGAGACATTGGCTGGTAGAGGGTTTAGGGATGGATGGATAAGATGGATCCACACATGTCTCACCACCAGCAGAACGACAATTTTGGTAAAAGGGGTGTCGGGCTACCCATTCGCGTTCAAATGGGGTCTTAGACGAGGAGATCCGCTATCACCCCTTCTCTTTACCATTGTGGCAGACGTACTCCAATCCATGATGGCCAATTGCAGCAGAGCAGATTGGATCACTTCGGTAGCCAGGGGTATCAATCGGCAAGGTTGCTCAATCCTCCAATATGCAGATGATACTCTCTTATTTGGTAATGGCAACCTCCGGGAAACAACCGCTTTTAAAGGTATGTTATATAGCTTCAAAGCTTGGTCCGGCCTTAGGGTTAATTTTCACAAAAGTGCTATAATCCCCATTGCCCTGACAACCGAGGAGGCATTAGAACATGCCACTGTTCTCAACTGCTCCATCGGCAGCTTCCCTATCCAGTACCTGGGATTGCCACTAAGACCTGGGAAACTCAAGAAAGCGGACTGGCTACCCATCATCGATCGCGTTGAGAACCAGCTGATATGGTCGAAAGGTAAAGCCCTGTCATTGGGTGGGAGAGTCACGCTTATTAATGCGGTCCTTTCTAATCTTCCAACCTACTATTTATTCTTCTTTGAAATGCCGTGATGGGTAATACAAAGAATCAACCGAACTCGAAAATGGTTTTTATGAAAAGGAGCAGACCCAGATCGAGGTGGATACCATCTGACCAGATAGTAGAATGCATGCATAAAAAAGAGACATAAAGGACTTGGCATTATTGAGCTGAGGGATATGAATCTTGCCCTATTGGGTAAATGGTGTAGAAAGTTTTCCACCCTAATGGAGAAGGGTGGCAAGACATTGTTTAGGGATATCTGCATGGGAATGGAACAAGAAATTTGGGCTTCACGATAGGTCCACGTGTCTCCTGGTTCTGGAAAGGCATCGCTACAGCCTATGAACCATTCATTAGCTGTGTTACATTTGTGATCGGTAATGGCAGACTCACCAGATTTTGGTAGGATAAGTGGTGTGGGGATCACACACTCCGAGCCCTGTTCCCCGGTCCATATGAGCACGTGTCACAACCACACTGCACGGTGGCCGCTACTTGGAAAAGAGGCGCCTGGAAACCTTCATTCAAACATTTTCTAGACGTGAGATTACAGGGTAGACTCACAGAACTCTAGACCTACATCACCAACACTGGAATTACCTGTACTCAGGGTCCTGATAAGAAATTTTGGGATTTGGAAAAGAACAGCACGTTCACCGTTAAGTCCCTATATAATCGTATTCAGCTTAGGGGTTTTACACCGAAGTGGTCAGACGTCATTTGGAGGATGAAAACCCCACTGAAAATCAAAGTTTTCTTATGGCTGGTGCTGAATGACGCGACTTTGACTAGAGAAAATCTCGCTAAACGTCGTCTGAATGTTGATTCTTATTGTGGGTTCTGCCTTATACCATAGAATCTAGAGACCATCTATTCCTACAGTGCCCCAGGAGCAAAGCGGTACTTGCTGAGGTGCTCCGCACCCTGGAAACGAACCAATACCCTAGTGTGTATGAGGACTTGTGGATAGGTCCAACTTTTGCCACGGAAGGAAGGACTATGAGAGAAGCGTGGTATATCGTAATCACCGCAACGACCTGGGTTCTTTGTCTAGACAGAAACAATTTTTATTTCTGCACCACTCATAATAATATTTCTGGTAATTTGACCCACATTATGCATCTTATTTCATTTTGGGCTAATTTAGCCGCAGCAGGTCCCAGGGGGAGGATAGCGAGCGTGTTCCAAGTTGAGGACTTTGATGATGAGGAGGTTCGGATCGGTTCGACGATCGATTGACAGACAGTATGACTACTACTGTAGGTAGATACCCACCGCCCCAAGGTTTGTTGGGGGGATATGATGTAGTTTGGTTTTCACGCAAGTAGGTTGCGGCCATTATGGTTTTTTTTGTCCTACTCCCCTACTTTGGGTGGAGTTTATGTACTTTGTTTATGCACTTTTGCTTTACTTGTAGGACCTTATAACTGGCTCAGTACTCTGAGTTTATTTTATTAATCCCTTATTAATGAAACAGGGTGGCCATACTCCACCTTTTCCTCAAAAAAAACCCTGTATGCACAATTGGGGCTTCAAAATAGTTATATTGAAAGCATATATTTAAAATAAATATTTGAACAATGGAATATGCCTGATTGAAGAAGTGTTACAAGATGTTCGGCTACAAATATCTATCTTAAAACTAAAATTAAGATAAAATAATACTTTCTGTATGTATATGTCATTAGTATGATGTACAGAATCTGACATCAGGTCAATGACATCATTATAGGATAAATATAGATGAAGTATCTGTTACAAAATTTGTTTACAATAAAACCAACTTCTTCAATGTTTATACTATTTGTTACAACTTTGGTTACAAAAGTTTGGCATAAAACAAAACGATTGAGAGGCACAAAAACTAGAGAGGGAGGAAAGAAATAAAACCAATAAAGTAAAATGAAAAAAGAAAATAATAAATCAAACAGATTTGATGTCGAGGCTTGTGTAGCACACAATCTCCTTAAAACAGTTTTCGCCTCGTTCGGGTGCTGGAACTAGTTGAGGCGCCTGTCTTCCAGGATGCAACGACACAGAAGGTTCATGTAGTCACCACACAATGCTCTCGAACTGGTTGCGTCAGAACTCTATCACCTTACTGAATAGACTCAGAGAACGGAAGAGGACAGAACAGAACAAAGAGAAACATGAGAGAATTTGCTGTGCAGAGAAGAGAGAGAGGGGGAGGGCTCTATATATAGAGTCAGGGTTAGACACATGTAACAGCAGACAAAGCTATGAATGCCTTTAGTGTTATGGCAGACAATATATTGAATGCGTACACTGTAACGGCAGACTGTCAATGCCCTGAATGCCATAGTGTAACTGCAGACAGTCAATTGAATGCATACAATATAACGACAGACAAAATATTTAATACTGCACTGAAATGGTAGACAAACCCATTTCTGCATTTATAACAGCCGTTTACAAAGGAAAAAATCAAAACAGCAGCAAAAGGTGGCTCTGCACGGGATGGGGTTATGTCGGTCTGGCATTCGTGTTCACAGAACGTGCTGGTGCACACAAGTCGCATATAATCCGGTCCGAAATTTGCACCCCTCCCCGCCCTGCGCACGCGAGAGAGAGCCTTTCTTCTAGCTATCTTACAATGTTTAGAAGAAGGTTACTATATATCCTTTTCTAATTCCTTTGATTTTTCCGATGTGGGACTATGTTCCCTCAACCCATTTTCAAGAATGAAAACGTCTCACTTTGAGAGACAATTTCTCATTCACCCCTTAACCATTTTTAGCAAATTAATTTACGATTTTGATTTACTCACGAAGGAGAACACAAATCAATCAAGATCTCTCAATAATTCATTGAGGACCTTACTCAAAATTTGCTCAGAAACTGGTTCGTAAATGGCGTATAAAATACCTATTTTTCTAACATTCCCCACATAAATAAAAATTGACGACTACAGACACGACAGACTTTGTGATATAATTCAGCGGTTGAATCTTGCATAGGATAGGTAGGTTTTACCCTTTGAACCTTTCCTTATGAAATATGTTTACTTTACTAACTAAACAGTAGACGCAATGTCCTTGAACTATTATGTCATTTGTGTAAATGATGACATATCTCACACAAAAATATTCCTAACCCATTTTCAGTTCTCACTGTTATGTTTGTTTTGGCCATGAACATATGTCTGGTTCTGCAAGAGTTTAACAGGAATATTGCCCTATTTTACTCCCTTGGAAGCGGCTCTTTTTCCCTCTTACATAGGTGATTTGATACTTAAGAGTAACTCGCATTACTCTGCTCGGATATCCGACGCATAAGAATCATTAAAAGCCTAACTTAACCTGTTACCTTACAGGTATCACTGTTTCATCATGGGAATGGATATGGGAAAATCCCTACAGTGATCCATTGGTCTTTACAATTTAGTTGTCCCTTTGAACCTAGATCTTGGGATCTCCAGTCAGCTAGGTTGGGTGTCCAATGTATCAACTTATTCTTTCATGGTCTTTAGTCTCATTCCCCTCGATGATTTATCAAAACTCTCTATTTAACCCTTGGTTAGTGGATCCGCAATGTTATCCTTTAACTTTATATAGTCCACAGAGATAATTCCAGTAGAGAGTAGTTGTCTAATAGTATTATATCTTCGATAAATATGTCTAGATTTACCATTATACATATTGCTCTGTGCTCTACAAATTGCAGATTGATTATTTCAATGTAGGCAGATTGGAGGCACAGACTTCGTCCACCTTGGAATATCCTCAAGGAAGTGTCGTAAGCATTCAGCATCTTCCCCATATTTGTCTAGTGCGATAAATTCAGATTCCATCGTGGATTTAGAGGTCATTGTTTGTTTCGAGGATTTCCAAGAAACTGCTGCACCACCTAGTATAAACACATAGCCACTAGTGGATTTTGAATTATCACTAGATATCCAGTTCTCATCACTGTATCCTTCAAGTACAACCGGATATCTCGTATAGTGCAGCCTATAGTTACAAGTAAAATGCAAGTACTTCAGTATTCTTGTAATTGCTTGCCAATGCTCGCTTCCAGGATTACTCATATATCTACTTAGTTTACTCACTGTATAGGCTATGTCTGGTCTTGTACAACTCATTAAGTATATTAGACTGTCTATGATTCTAGAGTATTCTACTTGAGAAATACTCTCACCTTTATTTTTGGATAAATGTAAAGTTAGATCTATTGAAGTTCTGGCAATTTCAGAATTATCTTTATCATATTTTTCAAGAATATTGTCAATATAATATAACTGGCTTAAAATAAGCTCGTTTGATGTTCATGTGATTTTAATTCCCAATATAAAAACAGCTAGTCCCATATCTTTCATGTCAAACATCGAGTTCAACATGTTTTTAACAGATTTAATCATCTGATCATTGCTTCCAATAATAAGCATGTCATCTACATACAAACATATAATGACATATCCATCTTCTGTGTCTTTGACATATACACATTTGTCACATTCATTGATCTTGAAGCCATTTGTCATCATGACATTGTCAAATTTCTTATGCCACTGCTTTGGAGCTTGTTTCAAGCCATATAATGACTTCACCAGTTCACACACTTTATTTTCATGTTCTGGAGCTGAAAAGCCCTCAGGTTGTTCCATGTAGATTTCTTCATCTAAATCTCCATTAAGAAAAACTATTTTTACATCCATTTGATGTACTTCAAGATTACGTAGAGCTGCTACTGCAAGTACCATTCTAATAAAATTTATTCTCGTCACAGGAGAATATGTATCAAAGTAATCAAGACCTTCCTTTTGTTTATAACCTTTTATTATAAGTCTTGCCTTGTATTTATCAATTGATCCATCAGGTTTCATTTTTCTGTTGAAGATCCACTTGGAACCTAAGGGTTTACTACCTGGTAGAAGATTCACTAGTTCCCAAGTATGATTTTGTAAGATAGAATCAATTTCACTCTTGATAACTTCTTTCCAAAGAGGACCATCACTAGAGTTCATAGCTTCCTTGAAGGTTTGGGGTTCACCTTCAAGCATAAAAGTCAAGAAATCCGGAGCAAAAGATTTTTCCATTCTTGTTCGTTTACTGCGTCGATGTTCGTCCTCAACTTCTTCTTATTGGTCTTCACTATCTTCACAAATAGTCTCATGTATTCGTTTGGAGGAACTTGGTTCCTCCTTTGACTTACATGGAAATATATATTCAAAGAACGATGCATTTTTAGACTCCATTATCATATTCTTTGATATATCAGTGATATCGAATTTGTACACCAAGAATCGATAGGCACTACTGTAAAGTGCATAGCCAATGAAAATGCAATCACCTGTTTTTTGTCCTATTTTCACTTTCTTAGGTGGAGGTACTGCTACCTTGGCAAGATATCCCCACATTTTCAAGTAATTGTAGGATGGCTTTCTTCCTTTCCATAATTCATATGGAGTTTTCTCTTCTTTTTTTTGGGCACCTTATTCAAAAGGTAGTTAGTTGAAAGAATATCTTCTCCCCACAAGTTTGGTGGCAAACCAGAACTTATTAACATTGCATTCATCATTTCTTTCAATGTACAATTCTTTCTCTCAGCAACACCGTTGGACTAAGCAGAATAAGGCGCTGTCGTATTATGTATAATCCCATGCTTAGCACACATGTCAGCAAATGGCGATTCATACTCTCCATCTCGGTCGCTTCTTAGCACCTTAATTTTCTTGTTGAGTTGGTTCTCAACTTCATTTTTATAGAGAACAAACTTTTCTATAACTTTATCCTTGCTTTTAAGCAAATATACATAGCAGTATTTGTGCTGTCATCAATAAAGGTAATAAAATATTTATTACCACCTCTTGTTTGTATCAGTTTCAAATCACAAATATCAGTGTGAATTAGATCAAGCGGTTCAGTATTTCTTTCAAAACTTTTAAACGATGTTCTTATTAGTTTTGCCTCAATACAAGTTTCACACTTGTGTTTGGAATCATTTTGGAATGTTGGTATGTGATTCAAGTTAATTAGTCTACACAAAGTATCATAATTAACATGTCTTAGTCTACCATGCCATAAACTGGAAGACTGAAATATATAAGTAGAAGAGCTAGCTTTATTAATATTTTTGACCATGGTCATTATATTGAGTTTGAATATTCCACCACACATGTATCGTCTACCAACATACATTCCACTCTTCAAAAAAATAAATTTGTTCGACTCAAACACTAAACGAAAACCATGGTTATTAAGCAACGAACCAGATACCAGGTTCTTACGGATTTCAGGAACATATGCAACATTGTTCAGAGTCAGTTCCTTTTCAGAAGTCATTTTTAAGATCACCTTGCCTTGGCCCTTGATTTCTGAAGTAGCCGAGTTCCCCATAAATATCTTCTTCCCATTCTCTAATTGTTCGAAAGTGGAGAACATACTTCTGTTGGAGCACACATGTCAAGTATCTCCAGTGTCAATCCACCATTCCTTCAGGTTTGAACCTATCATATTCACCTCTGAGATCACAGTTGAGAGGTTGATATCAGAAATATCTTGAGCAATGCCTTGGATCAAGTTTTCTTCTCTGTTCCTGTTCTTCTTGGGTAGTCTGCATTTAGTAGATTTGTGACCCATCTTGTCACAATTGAAGCACTTGCCTTGAAACATTGGCTTCTTGGAGATTCCTCCCTTAGGCCCCAACTTGGGATCCTTGTTGTTGTGCTTGTTGGAACGTTGTTTATGTTCCACTACATTTGCCTTGGCTGCATGACTGATGAGTCCAATCTTTTCATATTCTCTATTGTCTTCTTCAATACGAAGCCTGGCAATGAGGTCTTCAATGCCCATTTTTTTCGCTTATGCTTTAGGTAATTCTTAAAGTCTATCCAACCTAGTGGTAGCTTTTCAATTATACATGCTACTTGGAATCTTTCACTTAAGTTCATACATTCAGCATGAATCTCATGCAAGATTAGTTGTATTTCTTGAACTTGACTAATCGCTATTTTAGAATCTATCATTTTATAGTCTAGGAAGCGACCCACAATGAATTTCTTGACACCGACATCCTCAGTTTTATACTTATGGTCTAATGATTCCCAAAGTTCTTTAGCTGTTCTTTTGTCAATGTATACATTATACAAAGAATCGGCTAATCCGTTCATTATGTAATTCCTACATAAGTAATTAGCATTTTTTCAAGCATCCACAGTGGCAATGACTTGGTTATGTTGCTCATCTTTCTTAAGATTTAGAGCTTCTTCGTTCAAGAATCTTGCAAGATTCAATGTGGTCAGGAACATCATTTTTTGTTGCCATCTTTCAAAATTCTGTGCATTGAACTTCTCACGTTTCTCCCCATGGAAGACTGAGACAGGTACAACGGTTGGCATTGGCACTTATGCTGCAGCAACATTCGGTATTTGCATCGTATCAGCAACCGGTACTTGGTCCGTTTTAAACACAGCAACATTCTCCGATATAGTAGTCATTTCGATTCTAAAAAATACACAACACGAGTGTAAGTTTTCCAGATTAAAGAAAAGGAAAAAAAGTGCCTCAAAATCGGAAATCAAGAAAATCAAAAATTGTTTTAAGTTTGTTACAAAATTTGTTTACAATAAAACCAACTTCTTCAATGTTTATACTATTTGTTACAACTTTGGTTACAAAAGTTTGGCATAAAAAACAAAACGATTGAGAGGCACAAAAACTAGAGAGGGAGGAGAGAAATAAAATGTAACATCCCGTATTTTTATTTTTAGTAAAAATACATTTTTTAATTTTTGCACGTATGATGCACGTGCTAATTTTTCCATCTTTATTTTTCTTACTCATATTTTTTATTTTAGCATGCATGAATCTTTTATTTAGCCTTTTATTAAAATCATGGACCTAAGAATAGATTCTAGCCCACTAAGACTAATTAGATTAAATTAATTAAAAAGAAAGCCCACAAGACAAGCCCATCAATTAAATCTAATTTTTAGTTGTGCATGGACTCATACATGACATGTAACAACTTTTAATATACATTTTAGAATTATAGGACATTTTATTTAATTTTTGTGTGTGTGTGTGTGTGTGTGCACTAGTGCACAACACGTGCACGTGCACTATAGAGAGAGAAGGGGGCCAATCGGTTTTGGTAGAGGAGAGGCCATGAGTTAGGGATTTGAAGAGTTGGAGGTAGTGGAGTAGTGGAGAGTTAAGAGAGTAATTATTTGGTGGAGAAATTTGCATTTTAACCCTTCGCTTTGTCCTATAAATACTCTTGTTTTTCTTCTCTTTTCACACCAGAACAAAACAAATCAAGAGAGGAAAAAGAAAGAGAGTTAGAGTGTTCTTGTTGCTTGTTGGAGTGCTCTTGCAAGGAGGAGAAGGACTAGGAGTTTCTTGTTGGAGCTAGGAGTTGTGTTCCATCATCTTGTTTGCAATTCTTCATAAGAGGTGTGTGATCTTTTTCTTTCTAAATGTAGGAAATGTATGCTAAAATTGATAAATAAATAGTATATATTGAATTGATGTGATATATGTAGACATAATCTATGCTAATGTAGTATGTCATGAATGAAAGTAATCTTGTTGTGATTAAGTAACTATTTGCCATCATGATAATTAGAAAGAAGAATATTAAACAAAAGAATTAATGCCATGAATCATACTAATATGCTTGTTATTTTGTACATATCAAAATATATAATTGTATGAAAATTTGTTGAGATTTTCCTTGTGGTTAAGAAAATGCATTTTTGTGAAGTTAAATTGTTACACCAAGATTTATTTAATTGGTTTTAAAAGATAAACAATTGCTATTTTGATTAAATTGAAGAAATACAATTCTTGTTCATTAAAGAGAAGAAATCATTTGAAATTTAGATATATTGTCTAAAATATGAATTATAAATTTATGAGTTACTGTTAAAAAGTAAATTCAGTCTAGATGAACTAATTGTAGCCTAATGAAAAGTTAGACCGAATGAAAAAAAATAAGTTTTGTGGAGATAATTGATTAACAGAAAAATTGAACAAAAGCCAAACAGTGTAACTTGATATCAGTAATTGCATTTGGACTTACTGGTTAGTCTGTGCACCACAAGTCGGTACTGTAGCTTGCAGAGGTCTTGGGTTCGAAACCTGTTAGACCCTTTTATTTTTTATCTAGTTTGATTAAATTCGAAACCCGAAGATTGGTATTTGGGGACTTCGGTATGGCATATTGACACCAAGTCCACTTGGACTTATTGGCTAGCGGAGTGGGCTTTGGGCGCTTACTGTAGCTGGCGGCTGAGCATGGCTTCGAAACTCGTTGGCCACTTTTGTTTATTTTTTGACATTTTAAATATTTTGAAGAGGTTTTAATGTAAATAAAATTTGGGGGAAAATTCTAATATTCCTATAAAATGATTTAGAATTTATTAAAAATAGTTTTGGAATTTTTTATGTATATTTGAGAAATTAAAAAGGAGAAATTGAGATAGAAATGAGTTTTTGACTTAAAAATAATTATTAAAGAGTATGACATTTATTTCAGAAGAAGAGTAAAACATTGTTATGTGAATTGAACTCCCTTGAAGAAATTATACACTTATTTGGTTTAGAAATACTTGATGTGAAAATTGCTATATGAGCTTAAATTGCAAACGAGACTTAAAGTGATGAATCTATGTTCATAAAAAGAAATATTATTTATTTTGAATTGTAAATGGATAAGTTGAAGATAAGAATACATTGGGTTAATACATGTTTATTAAAGGGTATGAGTACCCGTAGATTCTTGTACATGAAAGGTTGTGATCTGGAGTTTAGTAAAACCTCGGGTATCGGCATTGTTGAAATAAAAGATTTGAGTTATATTTTGAGATATGGCTATGGAGCTATCTCAGTATTTGTGATTAAGTCTGGTAGGGGGTAAGACTAACTCTAGGTATGATAATTTATTCATGTATTGAACTTAAGAACTAGGCACTAAGTGAAGATATAGTAAACCTGGACAAACGTAAGTGGGACACTCTATATAGTCGGACGGTGGATTCTGGGACTATAGAACCAGTCGGGCGGTGGATTTCGGAACTGTGGTTGCTTCGTAGGAGACGAGCTTTTATTTTAAATCCGGAACTATGCGTAGTCGAGCAGATAGTTTGTCGTACTCCAATATATATACATATACCGGGGCTAGATGGGCACTTGCGGGATGTTCGCACGATGAGGAGTCTGTTATAACAGTCGGGCGATGGACTCCGGAACTGGAATCTGTACTCGTGGAATGATCTAAACCTTGCTTTTATTATTGGGTAGTTTTCATGGCGAGGGATCGAACCCTTTAATGTGGAGTACGTTGGTGCTTGCCCTCGGACCTATGTAGTATGGGATGATAGAATCCGAACAAGTATGCATTAGTGTCATCCTAGTATAAAATAACTGCATTAGGCATTAAGGCATCGCATACACTTACATGTTTAGAGTAATGATATTTAACACTTTATTTGCATTCAAGTTTGTGGTTTGTTAAAGTATTAAGATCGTTATATCTTCGGCATAGAGAGGATGGCCGTGTATAACACTTTCGTCGGTTGTAAGCAACTAACGTGCCCACAGTTTTATATGCAGGAATTGGATTATTCATGAAGATATAAAGTTGGTATACTGTTGTTGATTTATTTTTTAAAGATGTTGCAATTGTATAATTTTTCATTTTTGTACTTCATTTTATCTTCCACTATGTAAATAAATATAAAGGACTCTGTTGTATTATAAAAAGTTCAAATTTTCTTGTAAAATTGTATGAAGTGAAGTGTAAAGATCCTGTGGAACTTCGAATTCGGTCGTATTTGGAATTCGGGGTGTTACATAAAACTAATAAAGTGAAATGAAAAAAGAAAATAATTAATCAAACCGATTTGATGTTGAGGCTTGTGTAGCACACAATCTCCTTAAAACAGTTTTCTCCTCGTCCGGGTGTTAGAACTAGTTGAGGCGCCTGTCTCCCAGGATGCAACGACACAGAGGGTTCACGTAGTCACCACGCAATGCTCTCGAAATGGCAGCGTCAGAACTCTATCACCTTACTGAATGGACTCAGCGAACGGTAGATGACTAAACAGAACAAAGCGAAAGAGGAGAGAATTTTCTGTGCAGAGAAGAAATAGAGGGGGGGCTCTATATATAGAATCAGGGTTAGACACTTGTAACGACAGACAAAGGTATGAATGCCTTCAGTGTAACGGTAGACAATGTATTGAATGCGTATACTGTAACGGCAGACAGCAGTCAATGCCCTGAATGCCACAGTGTAACTACAGACAGTCAATTAAATGCATACAATGTAACGGCAGATAAAATGTTTAATTCTGCAGGACGTGCAGGCGCACACAAGTCGCATATAATCCGGTCCGAGATTTGCACCCCCCCTAAACGCGCGAGAGAGAGCCTCTCTTCTAGCTATCTTACAATGCTTAGAAGAAGGATACTATATATCATCTTCTAATTCCTTTTATTTTTCCGATGTGGGACTATGTTCCCTCAACCCATTTTCAAGAATGAAAACGTCTCACTTTGAGAGGCAATTTCTCATTCACCCCTTAACCGTTTTTAGCAAATTAATATACAATTTTGATCTACTCACGAAGGAGAACACAAATAAATCAAGAACTCTCAACAATTCATTGAGGGTCTTACTCAAAAATTGCTAAAAAACTGGTTCGCAAATGGCGTATAAAATACCCATTTTTCTAACAGTATCCCTATTCTGACCACTATCTTGCCGATGGGAAACAGAGGAGAGAGAGGAAAGATAGAGCCTTGTTTTTGGGTTTGGGAAATAGTTATCCAAACAGACCCTTATTTTTTAAAATCTCAAAAAACTCCTTTATAAAAAAAATTTAAAACCAAGTTTTAAAAATGTGTTTTCAAAACAACGAACCAAACACACCCTTATAATTGCCACCAACTTGTTACTAATTCCATGACTTGTTAACATTGATCCAACTAATGTCACGTAGTTGTAGCATCGAAAAACAAAATTTTGTGAGTTAAAAACCCCATCTAAATGAGTATTACTCCATCTCCATGCATCCTACAATATATGTCATTCTACACTTTTACCTTTTTCACAATATATATGTTGAGTTTATATCTTGCATACTATATTAGATTAAAAAAACGATGAAGAGAAAGAGGTCGAAGCGATGGAGTGAAAGCAAGTCACAGCAGCAACAACAGGAACAGAGAAGGTTGCGGTAGACTATGCAGTCGACCGAGAGGGGGATAGTCGATGGCAAGACGTGTGCGGTCGATCGAGCGCGGCTGATGCAGATTTTGGGTTCGGGTATAGAGAATTTGATTGAAGCCAAAACTTACTTTTCAGGTTAGATCGTGCGGCTCTTATCATATGGTTATCTTTTCAGCAATATTTAATAACTATTGTATCAAGATATCAAATTTTGGTTTTTCTAAATCTCTATATAATCAATTGTAATGGCTTGAAGAACGATATGATTCTATTGAGTATCGTATAGGAGAAAGAGTAATTCATCTGAGATGTGAGAGATTTCTCCATTGTAAACAACAAGCAGTTTTCAGTTAGGGTTGAGAGAGGGTTGTGGTGGAAATTGTAATATTCTTGTATCTTCTCTAGTTGAATAACATCTCGGGTTCTTTCTCCCCCGGATTAAGGCGAACCCCCAACATGGACAATTCTTATGTGTTTTGTGTGATTTGTGTGATCTAGTATTTGCTTGGTGGTTTGTATTGATCGTGTCAAAGAATCAACAAGATCTTCTAGAGGGAATAATTTCCTAACAATATATCGTTTTAGGTCTTTTGGGAAGATGTCTTTAACCTTTTTATAGGTGCTTTAATATATTTTTCATGAGATTTTCAATTTTGACCTTGTGGAGCCATTCCATTTTTGAACTTTTCTATGGTGCAAACATTTAACTACTGTAACAATATTTAGATAGCCACTTTAAATATGAACTTATTTTCTCTTTCTTTTCTATTAAGATTATTTCTGTCATTTATTCTCATAAACATTCCGTTTATTAAGCCCCCCATATTTTGGCAGTTTGATTCCATTAGGACAAATAAATCATTGAATAAATAGGGTATATAATAAGAGAAAAGTGAGTCTCATATATATATGAGGACATTTTCTCATACAAAGTGAGATATCAAAACAATAACCCTTAGATTATAAGTTCGTTCAAATGACTCATTTGCAAATTGCAGTAGAGAATCTTAACAGTCAAGATGAACCAGGATATTATTTAACAGACCTATAATCTAAAGATTCTTATTTTGACACATTGCCTTGTATGAGAAAATTTTCTCATACAAATATGAGGATCACTTTTTACATAAGATATGGTACAATAAGAAATTAGAACCATTGGATCACATTAAAATGTGTTGGAATTTGATCTATGCGATATCATATAACATTTACGAATTTTCTTCTCTCTTTTAATCCTTCCGATCACTTTCATCTTCTTCTTCCGTTCTTCGTTTTATTCTCCTCCGCCGGGATTAATTATTATTTTTATAAAAAAAGCTAAAAATCATAGAATGCCTTGAAACCCTATTTGTGGCTACACTCCACTCCTCACCACCTCCAACTAGGGGTGCTTTCGGATAAGGATATATCTGATTCGATCCGCATCCGAATCCGATTTTTTTGCGGATACGGATATGAAAAATCCGTATCCGGACGGATACGGATACGGATTCGGATATCCAAATCCAAAAAAAATCGGATTTGGATACGGATACGGATATTCCTCAAAAAAGCGGATTCGGATACGAATATCCGCTTAATTTAATATTTATTTATTATATATATATATTTAAAAGTTATATGAGTAAACTTAAACCCTAATCAGTAAATCCCGTATTCACCAGATCCAAAATCCCAAATTGACTCTTTCTCTTCTCCCCCGTCTTCCTCTTCTCCGGTTCTCCACTTCTCCCCCGTCCCCAATTCCCAGTCCCCATCCCCAACTCCACTCCACATCGACCTCGCGTTCCCCTGTCTTCCTCTTCTCCCCCATACCCAATTCCCAATTCCTAACCCAGTCCCCATCCCCAACTCCACATCGACCTCATCTTCACCGCCCGATCCGCACACGTGGCACTGCACACTTGGCTCATCTTGAAATCGTACCCGTCCGTCTCCATCGCGTCCGCTCTCGAGAACACAAACGGCACGCAGGTCGAGAGATCGAAGCCCCGTCGCCAGTCGCCAGCACCCCGTCGCCACACCCCGTCACCAGCCATGCCCCTGCCTCTTCTCCCCTTCCTCTCCCGCAGCCAGAGTTGACGGCAACAGCCTTCATCCCGATCCTGTCGTGCCTCCCCCTGGCTGCCGTTGGAGTCGCACTTTGTTGAAGAGTCTTACTTTGTTGAAGAGACGGTATGTTCTCTTAGCATCAGGGTTGATTTCGGGAAGTGATAAAATTACTGTAATGTTACCTAGGCATTATATATTTCATCAATCAAAATTTTTGATGAATGTTACCCAGGCATTTAACTGAAAAAGCTTTGATAAGTGATAACTTGAATTATATTCAGATTTTTCTTCCTATGTCTAGATGGCGCTTCCTGCAATTACTGTAATGCATCCTTTGGTTGTTTCAATTACTGCATAACCCCTTTAATATGTTGTGATAAGTTTTTCTCTGAATTCGTATCTACCCTTTGTCATCTTGTTATAATCTGGGTGTGTGTCTACTTTTGTTTTGTTAAGGTTTCTCTCACATCCGTTTGAGGATTCTCTGTCTTTCTTTCAATGAATGGCAAAGGAGGCAATTACAGGTCTTGGACTATACTTGTATTATTGTATGCCTACATATTTATCATGATACCTTGCTCACGTTTTATTACCCCCAAAATCCTCTTCGTCTCTCATAGTTTTGGAACATGGGACTTTGTAGCTTTCTCTAGAAATCTCATATGCAGAGAGAGTCCTTTATCATTACTGGGGCATGATCCAGATGCTTCTTGTACCTTAGGTTCTATCACTATGCTTTTTGCGGTCATAAAATTATTATGGACCATTGAAGTCTAATCCCTTCTTGCTCCTCAGATCATCTCAAGTTTTTTCTTGTGGGTCTCTTCTTTGATCGATGTATTTCTTTGGACCCAAAGAACATTCACTAAAAGCAGTTCACATGCACTCTAGAGACAAGAAGACCCAGCATAGATTGGCAATGGTACATTATCTTGTCTATGCTTTGAACATGCTTACACATATTCCTCATGATTGTCCTTCCCCTCTCGCTGTCATGGCTGCTTGGTGTTTGTTAATCATGGTTGAAAAACTCATACCGAGGATCAGGTATTACTTTATTAGCCTGTTACTTATGGGGGCAATATTGACAGATTAGAAGTAGTATCAGTGGAGCGATATCTCCATCTTATACAAGCATTGCATCTCGCTATCTTCCGATACTGATCAGGTATGTTAAAATACAGGGGTAGGTCATTCCCTTTTTATTGGTTGTGTTATGTTTAAGATTCCGCTATTTCACAATTGTTTTTTGTTATTTATGTAATTTATAACATCTAGGTGAATGACGTCGCTGATGCATTGATACTAAACCGTCTATTTGGGCATCTTTTCAACAAAGGAGTTGTATGTACTGTGTTTTTCTACTCTTGCTTCACACATTCTACACCCACAAGTTCAAGTAAGCTAATACTCTCTGATTTACTGTTTTTGATTTCATAGGTTTTGGTCTCCACTTCAAACCGTGCACCAGATAACCTCTATGAAGGTGGCTTGCAGAGGGATCTTTTCTTACCCTTTATTGCAACATTAAAGGTACTAAATTATTTATTTTTTTGTCTTCTTTGTTATCCCTTTCACATGTTTTGATCTTTCTACTAAATAGTGGTCCTTTAATGCAGGAAAGATGCGTCGTCCATGAAATTGGTTCTTCCACAGACTACCGAAAAATGACTTCGGTGATTATTTTTAAATCACTGCTGTGCATTACCAATTTATCACATTTAGCTTGTAGTAGTAACTGACACCTAAGTTTTTTTGGGATATATGCATCAATTATTTTCTCTCATGTTCTATACCCTAACAAGGTTACTTGTACAACAAATTTAAGTGTGTCTAACTGAGTTAATTTAAATTTGCTTAAATGTCTGTGCTTCTCTTTAATACTTATAAGGTTTTCATTAAATTTTGCTTTCCAGCTTAGGGCAGTTACATATGGAATCATTTTGGAATATCTCGTACATCTTGTAGTAGTATAAATTGTTGCGTGATTGAGTCTATAATTTGCTATTTTGGTTCAGGCTGAGCAAGGTTTCTATTTCATAGGGCATGAGTATTCTGGACTTCTTAAACAAAAGTTCCATCAGTTAATTGGGCAAGAGACTCCAGTTCCGCAAGTTGTTCAATGATTGTAACAGTTGAGGCATTGAGCCAAATTTATATACAAGTACAAATTCTGCTATTTTTTTAAGACTGAAGAAATAATTTATACATTGTCATTGTTAACTTTTCTCCATTAATGCAGTTCTTCCCAAGTGCTATCTTTTTCAATGATGCCACATCATCCTGGTAAAGAGAAGTTAAAGAGTCAGTTTCAAACCAATGCAACATAGACAAGTAAGTGCGTATTATATTCATTTTTTTATAAGAGTTGTATATATTTGAAATAAATTTTCATTCTCCTTTTTTGTTCTGTTGATTTCTATTTTGTTATTAGATATGAAAATCGATATTCACAATTCAGTGATATACATGTATAAGTACTAATTAAGAAAAATTAATAGCAAAAACTTTATATTTGTTATCTGAATTCGTATCTGTTATCCGGTAGATCGTATCCGATTCGCATCCGTATCCGAAAATTGCGGATACGGATATGATTTTTATTTTCCGAATCATATCCGTATCCGTATCCGAATCCGTCGTTGGATTGCGGATACGGATGTTGGTATAGCCAATATCCGATCCGTATCCGATCCGAAAGCATCCCTACCTCCAACCATTCATATGACCACACACTGTTTGCCGCTCCCCTTGAAGGTAAGGAGATTGAGAGAGAAAAAACATTGAAGGAGACAAACATGAGAAAAATTAGGAAGGTGATATAAAATGACCAAAACGGACTTAGCAAATCCAACCATCTTTGACAAGAGATGCTACCAATCCAACAGTCTAGATAAGTCCTATTTGGCGACCTGCTTATTTTATTTTTTTTTGAGGGGAAAGGTGGAATAAAGCCACCATGTTTCATTAATAAGACGTTAATAAAACAACCCCGGCGTACCGGGAGAAAACAACAACAGAACAAAACAAGCTACGAAGCAGAAAACTACAACAAAACAAAACATAAAACAAAACATACCCCCCAACAAACCCTGGGGGGTGGGTCTAACTACTCAACCTCCAGAGCGAACAGTAGGGAGAAATAAAACCCCCAGCTGACCACAACACTGTCATGACTGGTGTAGCCAGTCCCTCAATCCAGCGTTGGCCCGAACTCTACCTCCTCATCGTCGAACTCCTCTACCTGGAACACTTTTGCTATCCTCCCTCTTGCCCCGGTGGCCGCAGCTGTAGTCCAAAAAGAGATTAGATGCATTATGTGAGTCAAGTTACCAGAAATACTATTACATGAAGCACGAAAATAAAAGTTATTTCTGTCCAGCCATAACACCCATGTTATCGCCGCAATTGCAATATACTACGCCTCCTTCATAACAAGACGAGTCGTCGCAAATTTTGGACCAATCCACAAGTCCTCGTATACACCTGGGTAATCACCTGTTCCTAGGGCTCGGAGAACCTCAACCATAGTTGCCTTACTTCTAGGGCAGTGAATAAATAGGTGATTTAAATCTTCCACCTGTGCGTCACAAAATCCACAACTGGTCGCCACCTGTGGTTGCCTTTTGGCCAGGTTTTGCCTAGTGAGGATGGCATTGTTGAGAACCAGCCATAAGAAAACTCTGACTTTAGGGGGGTTTTTCACCTTCCACAACACCTGTGCCCAGCTGGGTCTGCATCCTCGAAAGTGAATCCGATGATACAGAGACCTCACCGAGAAAGCACCCTTACTCTCTAGTCCCCATCGCTTCTGATCTAGGCCTTGCGTGCACCTTGTGCCTGCCCTTGCTATGTGTGCTTGCATGTCTAGCAGTTGTTGTTGAAGGTTTGGAGTAAGCATTCCTCGGAGCGCCGGTCTCCAACCTCCCCTTTTCCAACCGTCTGCCACGGACATGTTCGGTCGAGTCGCCCAATCATACAGCTCTGGGAACGAATCCTTCAGGGTATGGTCACCACACCACCTATCCCACCAGAATCTGGTGGTCCTGCCATTGCCGATATTAGACGTGACTGCCGAATTAAAGGGGTCGCTAGCCTTAGCAATTCCTTTCCAGAGACACGAGACTTTGGCCCCTACTCTGAATCCCAGGGATCTTGTGCCTTTCCCCCTTAGATACGGTTGAATGTAGTCCTGCCAGCCTTCCCCGCTGTTGTGGAAAACCTTCCACCACCATTTCCTCAGTAGGGCCAGGTTCATGTCTCTGAGGTCGATGATGCCCAGCCCTCCATGCCTTTTTTTCATGCAAGCTATACTCCATTTGATGAGGTGGTAGCCTCCTTTATTCGAGTCTGCCCCCTTCCAAAGGAATCGTTTTCGGATCCTGTCAATCCCGTTGATTACCCATTTCGGAAGCTCGAAAAAAGACATGTAGTAGATAGGCAGGTTAGACAACATTGAGTTGATGAGAACCACTCTGCCCCCGAGGGACAAGGATTTTCCTTTCCAACCTGACAGTCTGTCCTCCACCTTGTCAATGATAGGTAACCAGTCTGCTTTAGATAATTTCCCGGGCCTGAGTGGTAACCCTAGATACTTGATAGGAAAGCCACTTGTCGTGCAGGTCAAAATGGTCGCGTGTACCCCTGCTTCGTCATCAGCTAGAGAGATTGGGGTCAGCGCACTCTTGTGAAAATTAATCTTCAGACCTGACCAGGCCTCAAAACAGTATAGGGCCCCTTTAAAACAGACAGTTTCTTGTCTAGATCCATTCCTAAAGAGAAGAGTGTCATCTGCGTATTGCAGGATCGAACACTCTTGAGTAGACGCGCTGCTGGCCACTGGCGTGATCCAACCTTTTTCTTTGCATTTCTCCAGCATGACCCTCAGCACATCCGCTACTATAGTAAATAGGAGCGGTGATAGCGGGTCCCCTTGTTTGAGACCTTTCCTACAAGGGAACGGCTGGCCCGACCTACCATTCATAGATATGGCCATTTTGCTAGTCTGCAAACACTGTCTGATCCAGCAGATCCATCTATTCCCGAAGCCCCTACCTCTGAGAGCTTCCATCAAGCACTCCCAATCGACCGAGTCATAAGCTTTTTCGAAGTCCAGCTTAAGCAGAAAGCTCTTAGAGTTGGTTGTATGGCAGCGGTGGATCACTTGTTCCGCCGTTGCCATGCTGTCTAAGATATTTCTGCCCTTAATGAAATCCGATTGAGATTTGTTGATAAGGCTGTCCATAATATTCCCTAGGCGGACGGCTAGGATTTTTGAGATAATCTTCGCCGAGCAATTGATGAGGCTGATCGGCCGAAAATCGCCCACTTTAGACGCCTCTTCCCGCTTGGGAATTAGGACCACGTCCGCAAAATTAAACATACCCAATCTGAGCTTGTTATTGAAAAAGTCATCCAGCAGTGCCATATAGTCCCCTTTAATTTCTTCCCAAAAAATCTGGAAGAACATCATTGGGAAACCGTCTGGCCCTAGGGACTTGTCAGCTCCCATGTGACAGATAGCAATTTTAACTTCCTCCTCCGAGAACGGAGGCTCTAGGCAGTCTAGCGAAGGCACTGACTCATTCTGGTAGAACTGCCATAAATCGTACCTGAGAGGGACCCTGAAGTCATTTTTCTTCCCCAGAAGGTCCTTGTAATGTTCTTGGAAGGTTGTGGAGATCACTTGCTCATCTTGAACTGTCCCTGAACTAGTATCTAAGGATAAAATCAGATTAGACCTGCGCCTGGCATTAGCTACTCGGTGGAAGAAGGCCGTGTTCGCGTCTCCCTCTTTGAGCCACGAAATTCTAGATCTTTGTTGCCATTTAATCTTTTCCATCTTATAGAGATAGGCAATATTCTCCCGGAGCTCCAGAAGTTTATTTCTTTCCTCCTGGGACAAATCTCTCAACTCCTCCACTCTTTCAAGTTCATCAATTCCTTCCAATAGGGAATCTTTTGCACGCCAAATGTTCGAGAACCTAGATCGGTTCCATTTACGAAGCCGCTTTCTAAGCCTGTGAATTTTTTCACACCATCTACCTATCGCGTCTTTGCCAGACACTGGGAGCACCCAGTTTTCCATCACCAGATGATGAAATCCATGAATCTCCAGCCAGGCCTTCTCGAATCTGAATTTTCTATGTCTTTTGGCTTCCTGAAGCCCAACATCAAGAAGGATTGGTGTATAATCTGATATAGGCCTGGGTAACGATCTTGCCGATGCCAGGGGGAACTTAGTCTCCCATTCCATTGAAACCAGAATCCTGTCCAATTTTGCCAAAATCGGAGATGACTGCATATTAGACCATGTAAATAGTCTATCATGAATAGGGATATCAATCAACTCAAGATCCGTAATCACCCTGTTGAACTCAACTCTGTGCCTGTCGCTGGAACCTCTACCCCTATGCTCAAACGCAAAGCGGGTAATATTGAAGTCCCCCCCGACAATCCACGCCCCCGGCCACCGTTGACGAATGTTAACCAGTTCTTGCCAGAAGACGTCACGCTCTGAAGCCACGTTTGGCCCATAAACAACCATGACCGTCTGCAAATACTTGTCCGATCGTCGTTCCTGCCGTGCCGTCAGGGAGAATGTACAATTATAGACCTCGGAACAGGAGAGTAGGTCCGAGTTGAAGCCGATGGTAATACCCCCTGAAGCTCCCACGGATGGGCGTAAAACCCATTCCTTTACTCTGCTCCCCCCTATTCTCTTAAGTTTGGCCCCATGGTTAAGTTTGGTCTCCTGAAGCCCAACCACCTCCGCCTTGGACTTCGTGATAACGTCTCTAACTATATCTTGTTTACCTTTGTCCCCCAGACCCCGGACGTTCCAGAATAGTGTATTCATTGGGGAACCGTATCCGAGGTAACAGTGGGTAGGGTAGTCGGGCGGGTTTCACCCTCAGAGATGGCAATCCCCCCGACGTTATGTCCTAGTTCCCTAAGGTCACTAGATTTAGCCCTCTCAAATTCCCAACCCCTCATTTTGTTAAGAAGAAATGCGTTACGTTCTTTATCGCAGACTTCCAAACCACAGGTAATAGCTAATAGAAAAATTTCAGAGTCTGACATGAAATTTAAAACATTAGCAAGAAAAGTTTTTGTACCTCCACTGACGTGTTTAGCAGCTTTGGCGGCCGTAGCTCTCTCCAGAAAGTCATCCAAGGACTCCGCATGAGCCCGCTTGGGTGAGCGGAGAACTCTGCATCCAACTGACCTCTGAGACAACCCTGTACTTCCTCTGGGAGCTGACTCTGGCAGTATGGCTAAAACCATCTCTGGGGAACCCCCCCCCCCTTTGTGTATCTGCCACGACCTCTAGATCCTCTGAGTCATCATCAGTCACTGTGAAGTCAACGTCCAGGTTCAAACGCCCTTCTTGGTCTTCCTCACTATCAGCTGGCTGAGTTTGACATAGAAGATTGGACTCCGTCGTTGTGGACTCCTCCGAGTGCCCTACAATCGACGTCGGCCCTACAGTGTCTGCATTGTTAACAATGGTGGACCCCTCTCTGGGCCCCGCTCTGTGCACATGGTCAACGCAGTTGCCTCACAAGACTTGGTATCTAGTAGAAGCTGCTTGGACCCCTCTATAGGCCCATAGTCAACAGTAGTGCCCACCAAATGTTCACCCGCATAGGATCTCAAATCCCTGGAGAGACAAGACTTGGTTAAACAGTACTGGCGGTGCACCATACCGCGATCCTCCAATCTCATGCCAGACAGCTGCGAAAGGTGGGCGGTAAGCTTACCCCCTCTGCCAGCTGTCTTCACTTGATTCGTTGGGTTGTCGGTGGGCTCAGCAGACGAGGAACGCATCGATAACTGCGTAGTCGCTTCCGCACTGTCTTCTTCCCCCTTTTGGCAAACCTCTTTCTCATCCCTAACCTTTCGTTCCCCTTTCGAAACCTGAGGCCTCACCGATACTACATCCCCTCTCCCATCTTTAGCCACTGCCGAAAGCTGCTCTTCACCTCTCCTTTCCTTAACCCCACTGCCCACACCCCCCACCACCAACTCCTGCTCCTCTGTGCTGCTTTGCCTGTGGTCGAGCTGCTTTCTGCACTTCTCTTTACCCAGTCCAGGATCTGACCCCTGTGCTTCTTTTTCTGTCCCTGGTGTAAACCAGCCTCTAACCACCCACTCTTTTGTCGATAGTGTCCTCTCGCTAGACACCTTCCCTGTCTTGGCTTTATCCGCCACCAACCCTAACCCCTGAACCTGCATGCTGTCAGATTTTGGATGTTTCCCCCTTTGGAAGTCAGTCCGCCCTGGCCCTAAGCTCTGAGCAGCTGTGTGGCCTTCTGGCGAGTGGTTGGTAGGTGTCGCCCTTAGGTCCACTGAGTTGAGGGGCCTAATGGGCCTTTGACCTTTGGATCTAACGGCGTGATGCCAGTCTCCCCCTTCCATGGTCGGAAAATCCATCTCCATCGGTAGTTCAACCGCCGACGAGATCTGGCGTTGCTTTGGTCCCATGGCCGCCCTGATAACCTCGCGGTGAGCCCTTTCAACCTCATGAGCTCCATCGATAGTGCTGCTCTTCGACGGCGATAGCACCTGTTTGTAGCTACGGCTGTCTCTGATAGAGGTTGCATGCTTGGGGGGGGGGGTCGTCGGCAGTGATTCAATTCTCTGGTCAAGCACAAACCTCACCAAATATGCCTCCTCAAATGAGTAAATTTTTGCAAAGCACGGCATAAGAGCAATGTCGTTACACCTGATCAAAACCCTTGCCGAGATCAGATCGGAGCGGTGCTCCATCTTCTCATCAATTTGTTCCACCGTCCCAAACTCCGAAATAATCTCTTGAATGGATTCTCTTTTCCAAAATTGAATTGGGATGTTGTGGATCCAAATCCAAAACTGTGATCCCTGGGGGAGCTCAGCTCCAAAGGTTGGCGACCATTTGCTGAAGTCCACTTGGAAATGTCCAAAATCTACTTTCCCTAGACCCACCACCTCCGAGGCCTTCTCCGGCTTAGGGAAGGAGATCAAGAACTGCTGGTGGCACAGTTTCTTGACGACCCAATCGCGGTCGGCACGCATTGGCCACCTGAGATTCAAAGCATGGAGGAAGTGCGCCTCGGAGGGGCTTCCCGACCAGATCCTAGCTATCGCACACCACTGTTGGAGCCAAGCTTCTTCATTCTTGATCACCGCAAGGCTGTTGGCTAGCTTTATCCTGGAGGGGCTCTCCGGCGACTTCCCTCTGAGCACCTGCCGCTCCTCATCCAAACTGGATTTGACGACGTTAGTGCATGAGTAAGACAAATGGCCCCATTTCAAGCATCTAATGCAGCGAACTTCCTTCGTGCATTCCGAACGGAAGTGGTCGAGATCCCCACAATTGAAGCAAGGGACGGGTTTCCTCTTACCCTTTCTGTATTTTTTCTTTTCAACTCCACTGTGAATCTGTTTTGAAGAGTGGTAGTCGGAGAGGTTTTCCTGTTGGATAGGAGTAGTCGTGGAACAGTTCTTCCTCTTACCCCCTCTGTCCACCACCACCCACGTCTCTGCTTCCTCCCCTCCTCGAGCTCATTCCCCTGCCTCTTGCGGCGCTTCGTTTGGAACCCCTCGTTGGTCCCGAACGCTAGTGCCCTTGAGGGGGACTGGAGCTTGCTCGCCGGAGTGGACTTCGAGGAGTAGCGTGGTTGGTCCGGCGGTAGGTGGGCGTGCGATCGGAGACTGGACACCTGGCTGCGTCCTCGCAGCTACCGTTCTGTTGCTGGTGGAGATGTACCTTGAGGGTACTGTTACATTAGATATTTTCGTTTGGTTCAAAGCCTCCCTTGGAGGGCGCAAATTCTCTCTGTCCCTAGTGTCAATGACACTCCACCGATGGAATTGCTGGACCGTGGTGGTGGTTCTCTGCCGCTCTCTGAAGCGAGTAGGAGGACCCCTCTCATGGGCCCTTCCCCTCGGTGGAGACTCCCGATGCTGGCGATGATGAGCGTCGCCTTTCCCCAGGCCTTGGTGTGCACTACGGTGTACCCGCCTTGGGGAGAGCGCGCGCCTGAGCCTATGGGAATCCCCAACCAATTTGTGAGTCACCGTCGCAGCTGTGACGGTAGGATGGGTTTGTAGTGCCTCCAATCCAAACTGTAGTTGGTTCAAGGATGAGGTTTGTTTATGATCATGTGTTTGTATTGGTATATTAGGTTTTTGTGGAGGAAAAACGATTTGGTCGGAGAGAGGTAGTGGAGGAGGGGGTGGAGGTGGCGGTGGGGGTGGTGATGGGTCAGGATGGGTGCTGCGGTCCCGCTCACTGGGTCCGCAACCCCGCATCTCAAGCTCGGAAAGCATAGGTGATGCGAGGTTGAAACAGCGTTTGTTGTTGTGTTCAAGGTTGGGATGAGGAAGAAGGTGGGGAAGAGAAGGGCTGGGAAGAGTTTCAAGGTCGAAGAAGGAGGGGTTACAGGCCGGAAAAATAGGCTGGTGGAGTGGTCGGAAAAGTCTCAGGGGAGGATAGTTGGTAGGAGCTCATGTTGTTGATGGATAGGAACTATCTTCTAGTGAATTCATGCACGCCGCCTCGACGCACTCTCCGCCATCATCCCACCCTCAGGTAAAAAGCCATGAGGCACATTTTCTACAGTTCTACAATAATCTCATACCACTCCCTACACTGTTTTAAGACAGGATGGGGAGCTCCTTCATGCACTCATACGCGTGTGTGTATGCGTGCGTGCGCATACACGTGCATGTGCATACGTGTGCATGCGAATGCGCGGATACCTAAACTCGCACGTGTGCGAGATAGAGTACACGCATGCATACGTATGCGAGTATTAGTACACCCGCGTAGGGTAGTTAAAAAAATTGAGAAGTTATGGTTAGTTACTAGTTGCGTAATAAAATTTCCTTAATTTGTTAACCTATAAAATGATTACTAATTCATTTAAGAATATAACAAGTTTGACAGTTTATAATAGATAACTTATTTAAGAGCTTCGGAAGAATATTTAATGTTTTTACACTAATTTAGGGTATTTCTTAGTATGAGTATATAAATATATATATATTGACTTTAACGGAGGGAGTATTGAATTAGGGGATCATAGTGAGGCACCTTATGACAAACACCTTTTCAACGATCTAAGAACGTTGAGAGCAGGTTTTGTACGAGGCTTGGGCCTTTGGGAGGAGGTTTTGATGTAGCTCTAGTTAGAGCAAAAACTATTTAAGCTTATTTTTCTTCACATTTCGAGTTGATGTTAGCTATTGATGTGAAATAGGTGAGTTGATGTTAGCTATTGATGTAAAATAGGAGATTTTTGACGGTTTGTATTACTTATTTGAACTCAACTGCTTATAGTTTTGTTTTGTTTTGTTTTGTTTTGTTTTTAGGAAAAGGTGGAATAAGGCCCACTCTGTTTCATTAATGGGAATTAACCAAACAAACCCAGAATACTGGAATAAATTACAACCTACAGACAACAAAATAAAACATGAAGCAATATAACCAATACATACAATCAGGGCTCATTCTAACACCCTTTAAGGTGGATCACAAAAACTAAAAACTACAACTATGACGAACCAGCTACAGCTTGTCCCCGACCTCCACCAATAATGTACTGGACCCCAGCTTAGGCCCAATCACATAGCGAGTACCAACTAATTATATGTACATCACGTAATCTTCGTGCACCGCCTCCACAGCGCGCACACCCACATGAAGCGAATCACGTGGGATTTGGAAATTCGCCGGTTCCAACCTTCTCCTCCCCCTCTCCCACACCCTCTCCAACATACTCACTCTCTGCCCAGTCACCAACAAAGTAGAGGCGTGGAGATGATACTTTCACCTCTCTCACGCTTTAGCTCTCACAAGCAATTTCTCACTAAGCAAAACTATCACTAACCCTAACTACGGATACAGTCTAAGAGAGCAATGAAGATGGTACTCACCTCTCTCATGCTTATACTATCTCAGGTGATTTCTTACAAACACAAACAGACACCTGCATAGAGTAGTGAGAAGCAATATCTTCACTCTCTCACTGTCTCATTCACTCTCCCACGTAAAACCTAACCAAATCACAACCAATCTGAAGAATCACCTTCACCTCTCGCCCCTGTGGGCGGTAGACGTTGTAGATTTTAGGGTCAATGATGAGGGCATAGTGGCGGTGTTATTGCAAAGGCTGTAGCAGTAGATTAAAGAAGGTCGAGTTCAGGGTGTGACTCCTATACTGCCGACCAAAAACACAAACATCTCCCCTCTGTGCACCTTATGGGGGGACCCCTTCTGCGGGCCCAAGCCCCACCCTGTGCAGTAACGATCATGGGGGACCCCGTCTTCGGGCCCTAGCCCCACAACTATACTACACCTCATTCTTCATATCGAATCAAATCCAGCTCAAACACCTCCTCCACCCCCCCATAATAAAACCTGGTTGGCCGTGATTGGTCCCGAGAGTGTGGACATGTTGGTGACCGCAAAGAGCATTCGGGCCCCAGGAGTGGACAACACAGTGCCACAAACACAACATAGTGCCACAAACCCCACACCACCTCACCCCCGTTTCTCATAGTCCAACCAAACCCAAACCCCACACCTACTCACCCCCATCACCAAACAAAATCAAAAACCCTAGATCCGACAAGAATGTTCAGATCTGAATTCTCTAGGACAGACACCGCACATCATGGAGGGACCCCATCTCGGGCCCAAGCCCCACAATCATGCAATACAACACCTCTCACACCAAAAGGGACACCAACCTCGCGCCAACAGCTACTCAACCTCAGGGTCCAAGCAGCAGTCGCAGTCGGGGGGGGACACCAGTCAACCAGATCCGAACCGGGCGTGACGACGTGGCTACCATGGGAGGTGCGAAGAGCTCAAGCACCATCGACATGGCTGCAGTCATCAGATGCGGTGCACCGTAGCGTCATCGCGTAAACAGGGAGCATCGATGGTGGCAGAGCATCGTAGATCTGGGGAGGCACGAGCATTTGGGTGTCGTCGACTCCGTCAAGAATATCGTCTTCAACGCCGTAGAGCTCCGCGAACTGGCCCGGCCCGGTCCCCACACTTGGGTCAGGGGGCCAGGTCCGGGCCAAGGTTTCCAACCTTGAGCTCGGCCCGGCCCCGCCCGCGTAGTGGAGGAGCCCGACCCGGGTTGGCCCGGGACCGGTCAAAACCCGGTCAAACCCAGCCCGGCCCGAGTGGCCCGAATGCCATCCCTAGCTTAGCTCAATGCTCTCAGATAATAAATTTATATCTGAATTCCTTGAAACTAATCAAACAAGGCTTCAAAAAATGTGTACCCTTGGTTTGAAGAAGCTAGGTATTGAGTGCTATGAGATCGGGGGGGGGGGGGGGGGGGGGGGGATGGGGTTCTTTTGTTGGGCTGATATGAGCAAGTTCCTTCCATCATATAGTGAGAAAGGGGAGATCGAGCTCTGGGATAATCTGTTGAATATCGCTAAAAATCAATGTGAACTCCTGATCATCTTGCCACTGTATTGAACCCGGATGGTTCCGCTAGACAAAGATTGACACCATTTTCCTTACAGTAGATTTTAAAAAAAAAATCCTACTTTAATTATTAAATATTGTGTTAGTTTTGCATTATATTGCACAATTTGAATTAAAAATTAGTTTCATTTGTACTACAACAAAGATAATGAGCATCAGAATTAGCTTACAAATAGTAAGCTTCAGATAAATTTATAAACCCCAATATTTGTAGACTGTATGACATATGACATAATCAAGATATTTGATGTAATTAATGTCAAATGCTTACTCGACTAATTTTTACTCAAGACTATATATAATATTTAGAGTTTTGTGTACACAATTAATATATAGTGATCATTCTATATATTCATTCATTCAAGTTCTTAATAAGATTTCTTCTATGATTGATTTTCTACATAATATAAACCATGTTAATATATTCAACTGGCATGACCATCAAGCCACGTAAACTTAGTGCACGGAAAATTTCAACTAGTATATATATATATATATATGCAATTTAGAGCTCTGGAACTGAGTCCTTTTTGGGGGGGGGGGGGGGGGGGGGATTGTTCAATTTCTAATTTCATCGGATGAAGCATCATGTTTCATCTGATAAATATATATATATATATATATATATATATATATATATATATATATATATATATATATATATATTGGGTTGTTCAATTTTAATTTCATCGGATGAAGCATCATGTTTCATCTGATATATATTGGGTTGTTCAATTTTAATTTCATCGGATGAAGCATCATGTTTCATCTGATATATATATATATATATATATAAGGAATGCTCCATTGAAAACGTACTGTAGTGATGAAAACGTGGAAAACCACCTAGGCCGTTGTCGGTTATAATGCATTATAAACAACAGTCTAAGTGGTTTTCACGTGTTTTCACAATATTTGTGTTTCCAATGGAGCATTTTCCTATATATATATATATATATATATATATATATTGGAAGTCTATGGGTTGGATTGCATATAATTTTTCATAGATTATTGATTGAGACTTGAATTTTCTATGGATTATTGATTGACTCATATGATTTTGTATGAGTCACTAAACTATAGGGGGGAAAACTAAATAACTTTCAAAAAGCGACGAACGATGTTTAGTCTGCCAAATTTTTTTCTCTCCGACGAAAAATCTATGCAAAAATAAAATAAAATACTATTCAAGACAAAAATATATATATATAAAAAGTTTTTTAAAAATCGGACAAAATATTTTATTTCGTCTGTTCATTTTCTTTCTTTCTACTTTGCTATTTTTTGCTATTTCACTTCTATTTTGTCATTTTTTTATATTTTAGTATGCACCACTGTGGATGTTCTTGCTTACTATGTTCTTACAATACTTTAATAGTACTGTTAGAGCATCCACAGTCATGTGCTATTTATGCATAAAATGCATTTTATAGCAAGCGACTAGCTGCAGCCGTTTGCTATTTATGCATTTTATGCATAAACAGCGACAGTGGATTGCTATAAATGAGAGTGGATTGAGAGAAATGCATATTATACAGGACGCAACTTCACTTTCCGTCCAACGAAAAAAAATTATTTTTAATTCTCCGACGCAACTTCACTTTCCGTCCCTCACCAAAAAAATTAATAAAATATAATTAAAAACCAAAAAAAATCCCCCCTTGGACGGAACTTCACTTTCCGTCCCGGGGGGGGGGGGGGGGGCATCCATTTTTTTTCCCAATTAAAAATTGATTTTAAATATTAAAAATTTTGAAAAAAAATCGAAAAACTGTGGGACGGAACTTCACTTTCTGTCTGTCACTTTTTTGAATTTTTTTTCTCCTTCCGACGCAACTTCACTTTCCGTCTAACATTAAAAAATTAATTAAATAATTCGTTTCACCCTTCCGACGCAACTTCAAAGTCCGCCTAATATTTTTTTAATCATAAATTACTATAAAATAGTATTGAACGACTGCAACAAATGGTAGAAATGCTATATGTAAATATGCATTTTGTCATTTTTGCCAGTCATGACTATGGATGCTCTTAGTTCTATCAGCTCCTTCCACTATTTTTTATTGGTAAAGATGCCGGTACGAAAACCGTGTGCTTTGGTCGGAAGTCTAGGTTTGGAAAGTGTATTCATAGCATATCACACTCGTTTCAATGGTAAATCTTGGAAGATCCTCTCCATTTGATATTTATCAGAAAGAAATATAATCTCAAATATTTATGAAATATCACATTGTTAGCCTACAGGTTTATTAAGCTAAAAAATGGTGTTTTAATAACAGGACAAAACCTGCTCATCGGACGAGGTTCAACCATAATTGGATCCTAAGTTGGTCCCCTTTTTTCTCATAACCGAAACTAATTGATAAAAAATTCTCATCTAACACAAACAAGAATTCACCTGTTCAGCAACAAACCATGTAAACCAGATAATGCATTTTAAAACGCCCAATTCAAAAATCTCACACATTTTTATCTTTTAAAAAGAAATATATTTAGTAGTAGTAGAATTTTGACATTTTTTAGTGTATGTTATATCTCCTGACGTAGTGATGTACATAGGATAATTATGTATACATACAGTTTAAATAATTTATGCAGGAAGTATCTAACTAAAGTTTGTCCCTTCTTATATCAGACACTCTTCAAGCCATGTTGAACTCAGTCGAACCCTAATGAGATTGGTCATCTTTTTAGTACGATAATATTCAATTTAGTTTTTATAATATTGTTTAAATTTTGAAATAATTGAATATATGGTACCATAAATAACTAGATAAAGGCTTCAGTTTATTTATATATATATTAAAAAAAAAAGGATTAAGTTGTCTAGAAGTAGAATATTCAGCATCTCATCCATTAAATCCCGAGCAAGAGGGTGCAAGTTATTATTGTCCTTGACTCGTTGACAAAAGTGACCCAATCATTTGGCTTCATGCCTGTGAGAACATAATCAATTGTTTGACAACAAGAGAAGGGAAAAAAATTGCAGTGACCTTTTCCTCTTCCTTTTATTTTCTTCTGTTTTCTTTTTTTTTCTTTGTTTTAGGGTTTTTTTAAAAATATATATAAAGATAAGTTTCCATACAGCCAAATTTTCAATGATAGAGATGATTGAAAAGGAAGAACCGAATATATGTTTTCCCAATATTAAAGGTGGAAACTTGACAAGCCCAAAACGTAAATACGGCACACACTTGTACTCATAAGAGCATTTGTAGTCGTTGGCTATTTAGTCAAAATATTCAAAATTTAGCTCAAAGTGTGCTGTAGTCGTTGGCTATTTTGCCAAATTTTAGCTTTTGGTGAACATTAGTGAGCTATATTTGGCAGACGATTGGCTAAATGGATAAAATAGCCCAACGAAACATAATTTCTCGCCTACTAATCGGACGGTGTATGATATATCGTCTGAAAGATTATTTTATTTTAAAAAAACGGACGTTGTATGATTTATTGTCTGAAAGATTATTTTATTAAAAAAACGGACGGTAAATTATTTACTGTCCAAAATATTTGTAAAAAAAAAACGGGACGGGAAATGATTTCCCGTCCGAAATTCTTTTTGAAATTTTTTTTTTGGGACGGTAGATAATTTACCATCCCTTCAATTAAAAAAAACAAAATCCATAAAATTTCCAAAAAGGGACATGCTGACCTGATGTCCAAAAATTTTTAACTGAAATGGACAGACGGGATATTATTTCCTGTCTGTTCATTTATTCATTAAAAAAAAAACCCCAACAAGTGATCTTTTCCAGTTCCTTTAAAAAAAAATTATGGACGGCAAATGATTTACCGTTTGACAATTTATTAGGAAAATTATTTTTGGGATGATACATGATTTTTCGTCTGTCAAGGATAATCCAAAATTTGGCTAAAACGACTATAACTGAACCCCTCGCTTTGCTACTTGTTATATTCCAAATATAAAAAAATTTGGCTATAAACAACTGCAGATGCTCTAAACGGTTTGCTGGAGATGGAATGTAGTGTAACCAAGTATGAAATTATTTTAGTTAGAAGCTATCAGACTAAGCTAATTTTTTAATAATTTAACAAAGCCTATTAAGATGATATAACCCAAGTATACAAAACAATTATAATGAAGAAGAGTAGGCCACTGAGCTAGAATTGTAGCTCAGATAGTAAAAAAAAAAGAGATATATGAAGGAATATTTCAAGTTTATAACTAGACTACAACATAGCTTTATTATAATAATAATAATAATAATAATAATAATAATAATAATAATAATAATAATAATTTGACGAGTATACAGGTAATTAAATTTTTTTTGATGAGAACGGATAGAGTCTCTCGACTCCAGCCACACCAAAATGAATATCTCTACTACTATAATGGGAGAAGGCCTTAGTCCATAACCCAACCTGTGCAACGCACGTGCTGGCAGATTTTTTTTTGCCCTTTTTATCCCCCAATTTTCCTCACGTGCACAGCACGTGTATAATGCTAGTATATATAAATCAAAAGTAATTAACAGTACATAGTTTACAAGAAGTAAACCTCGCAAAAGACGCATAATAACAAACGATAATAAATATGAGACTGTACAAGAAAAAAAACACTCCAGGACAAAGGAAGGGGCGATGCTGGCAGCTGGCACCGGGAGCAACTGATGCGGCGCGCGAAACAGGTTGCAAGCAGAGAAGGGGAGACATAATTCAACAACAGCGCACTGCATGACGAGCCGCAGGTGTGGAAGACCAAAAAGAGCGAGAATGGGAGGGGACAGCAAAGCGACAGCGAAGCCCAGAGGAACGTTAAAACAACAGCGAAGCATCAGGGCCACCTGACAAACGGGATGCTGCCCTGCGCTAGGGAAATCAACGAAAACCAGAAGCAGGGGTGCCAAAACAACATCAGGACACCGACACACCAGTGCCAACTTGACATCTGCAAAGGGACAGTGTCGGAACTAACACAACGCTACTGGAAAATGTTGCACAAAGCCAATAATGCCCCAAGCCACTCAAGGAAAAAAGAGATGTTCCACATACTATTATCAGCCAATGATCAGAACAGTCAAACAAGCGAGCTGAAGAAGAAACATGCACCAAAATGAAAACGGAGAGCAAAAAAAGATACAAATCAGATCCTAAGAAAAACCGATCAGGCAAATCCACAAACTATATTAGACATAGCACAGAATGAAGCACAAAAAGCCGCATAAGCGGAAGAAAACGTAGCATAAATAAAAAACCCCGAAGGGTACAGGAAAATCTCCAGCATGCCCATACATCCAAAGTACAAGCTTATAGACAACCCAAAAGGAGAAAAGATGAGCGGGGAAGAAGAAGATCAACCGCCAACCAAGCTAAAATCCAGAGGAACCAAAAGTTGGAAACACTGCAACATCACAGCCAAAGGCAAAGAAGCCAGCAATAGGGATCAGACCTGCGAAGGAGACAGGGTGAGGAAACATATAAAGCCAGTGAAGAAAAAGAGTAAAGAACCTCAAAATAATAAGCATTCAAGAATAAAAATGCTGGGGAATTAAAACAGAAAGAGTGAAGCACTGAAGAGAAACGCTGGAGAAATAAAGCGTATAAAGTCAGTGAAGAAGAAGAGTAAAGCATTTAAGAATAATAAGCACTTAATAAAAATAGAGCTGGGGAAATTATTAAAAAGTTATTAATAAGCACTTAATAAAAGAAGAGTATACAGGTAATTATAATGGACAGTTATTGACAACATCCGGTGCGTCGTAACAACCACAAACCCGTCACATTTGAGTTAATATCGTCAATAATTGTTTACCAAATTAATTCCCATATTTCATTAATAAGCCTTCTACCTATTACACACACTCTCTCACACACACGCACACACACAAAGAGAAGCCTTTACAAAGAGAAGCCATCTATCATTGGATTAATCATATTTAGCATGTGTTTAGTTGGTACTCAATTATTCTATTTTTCACGAGGAACGAAGTAGCTTAATTTTCCAATTTTAATTTAGAAAACAAAAGTAGCTATCTACATCTGTACCTCTCTCTTTTTGGTACTATTTTCTGATATAAAACATACCGATAACTTGGTAGCAACAAAGAACAAAAAGCACGGTGTTTATTCAAAAAAAGGACACACAACGACAAGAAAGCACAACCAGATCCAAGCCGCCATCGTGAGATTCTTCCTCCAAACCACCAATCAAATCCTTGATTAGTACAATAAAAATAACAATTAATTCTGCCAATCAAACTGTAACAGATGTAATAGACACACAGAAATAGCTTAGCTAGCACACAAGAAACTAATCACGTACTCACTAATAATCCCCAAACCCACTCACCGTATATGATTATGAAATATCCTTACTGAAACAACTCCTTAAAGATCCCGACTTTAATAGCACCTCTCTTCGGGTACGGATTCCCCTTCCCACTTCGCCGGAATTTCGCCGGAGCTTCACCGGACTCCGGCAAAAAATCAGTGGATGTTGTAGAATTGGAGGCGATCCAGTCCATGAAGCTAGTGAAGATCCTCTTCTTGATCTGGCCCCTCCTGGGGTATGGATTCCCCCCCGTCTCTTTCTTACGGTTTTCGATGACCACAACGAGAACCTTCAACTGGATGGAGTCGTGGAACTCCGATTCAGAAAGTGAGGCGTAGGAAGGGATCAAGAACATCTTTCCGGCATTCATTTTCGACTCGAATATAATTAGAGAAATTAATGTTTATTGGAAGAGGATGTAAGAGAATGAGCTCAGAAAATGGGTGAACTAGTCAGTTTTGACACAGGCTGAATGCTTTCAGTTGGGGGCTCCTTATAGGCCTTCAGGATTGGAATTTATTAGCAGTTAGTAAACTTTTTACTAAAACATACATTGAACTTCCCCCTTTCGTGGAAGCTGCCTACGTGCTACGTGCGACGGTTACACCGTTTCGATATTAGTTTTTTTTTAAAGTATATATATTTATTAATTGTTTTTTTTAAAAAAAGAAAACTCTAACCCACGAATTGGTGGATTTTATGTTTTCGTAAGCAGTCGTTTTGCTATATATTGATTTTATAGATATTTTAGTAAACGGAACTGCTGCAGTCAGTGACTATTTATATATATTTTGTCAATTTCGACATTGTAGATTGCTATATATGAAAGAAGATTTGAAAAAATGCATAATATAGAGGACGGATCTTCAAGATCCGTCCCAATTATAATAAATTTTTTTTTTTGTCGGACGGAACTCGAAAGTCCGTCCCACACTTTTTAATCAATTTCCGAAAGAAAAAAAATTGCCCAAAAATTCCAAAAACCCCTTGGACGGATCATGAAGATCCGTTCGTGAAGGGGGGCCACTTTCGATTTTTTTTTTTTTTTTTTTGCACTAAAAAATATTTTTAATTATTAAAAAAACTGCAAAAAATATTTAAAATTCGTGGGACGGGAAAGATCCGTCCGATCATATTATTTTTTCTTTGTTATATTATAGCATTTTACCACTACAACAAACTCGCTTTGCTATATATATAATATGCATTTAGCTATTTTTCAGCAAAGCATGCGCTAATCAAACCTCATTATTTATCGAAGTGACGTATTACTAGACTGCTAAGGTTGCACCAATCCCTTATGATGAGGTGAGAGTGACTATGGGAGGGATTACAGTCGTGTTCCAAATATATGAATATTTTTCTTATTGATGCTAGAGTGCGAATTGAGAGGAAAATTAATCATCCAATTCACTGAATGAAAGAACAGAGAATGTGTGAATAAATGAGTATAGAGTAAATTTTATGTTACTTATTACCTCTCTTAAAGTTTAACCGAGAAGAGAGTTTTTTTTTTGTTTTTTTTTATTTTATTATTATTTTTTTTAAGTAGAGATTAAAGTAGTATATAAGTGCATTAAGAATAGAAGTTAGATTGAAAAAGTTTGGTAACCTAGATCTAAATTTTCTTAGTTGGGGTTCAAAATTTTTGCATTATTTTTGTAAAAAGAGGCGTCTATATATAAATTTTACATATGAAGGTGTGTTTACAAAAAATTTAGGGGGGCCATTTGCCCCCCTACTTAGAGCATCTCCAACTATGCTAGTTATTTTGGCTCGCTAGAATAGCCAAAACAGATAACAATTAGATAATTTGGTTAGCGAAAAAATTTCATAGTCCAACCATGCTAGCAATTTTGGCTAGCGGTAAATATTTTAATTCTGTTGAAGCATTTGTGACTATGATAGATACTACCAACTTGGTTTCAGCATGATCTACTTATCATTTCTTACTTTGCGCTAAAAGTAGATAAACTTCACTAATCATGCGTACATCAATATAGAAGAACAACATGGGCGCATACGTACTTGCACACACTCATAACAGGCAGAGAGTCTTATATGGTTTGCTATGGGTTGTATTGGCCCATGTCATTTGACCTGATTCTTGTAGATACTATCCGAACCTAAAATGTTTACTAGACTGTTTACTTCAACATTGATCAAGCACAACATACGTCAAAATTTGTGTTTCACTATTGAGATAAAGGATCCATTTTTTATAATCTATTAGATAACTAAGTAGAGGGTGTGTTATTGCATCTTTGCCTTTTAGCATTTAGCAAACAACATAATTAATCTTAACCACACATGCACATAATATTATTATCAACTGGGGCTAACATGCACATACAGAGGTTTGAGGACATTTACTAACCTGATAAATCTCAACAGTCCTTTCGAGCCTAGCAATATAGTGAAGCTTGTGAACCCTTGATTGTTGCCCAGACCTCCTACAAAAATATTGATCAGTCAATATTAAGTCAATAATCATGGCCAAAGAAGATTTGGTATTGTATTGTAGTTCTAAGATGAGTGCTAACAGCCACAAGAAACATAAATACGTCCAACAGTAAAGTAGATTAGCTCGGTCAACTCAACATTGCCGTATGACAAAGCACAACGAAAAAAAAAGAAAATTGAAGGTTATCTGTGTTGGGTTTGTATGTCTTGCATTCACATGTCCGATGAAGAAGACGATGAAGCATTGAGATGGATTGAAGCGAGGCATCGAAGAAGAAGGAAAACAGTCAGCAAAAGCAAACAGATGGAGTTGCGGTCGATCGCACTTGGGGTCGGTCGACCGCTCCAACTGTACAGGGTTCTCGAGAGGGGAATGGTCGACCGACTGTTGTGTACGATCGACCGACCGCGGTGCTGATGAATTATTTGGGTCGAGTCTTGGAGATTCGTGAGAAACCCAACTTCGTCTTCAGGTTAGATCGTACGGCTCCTAATACAGGGTTATCTCTTCAGTAATAATCAGCTGGTTAATGTATCAAGTCTATCAAACTAGGGTTTCTCTAGATCTATAAATACAATGTAAACGGCTCCTAGAACGATAAGATTCTATTGAGTGCCGAATATAAGAAGAGAGTACTTCATCTGAGAGGGTGAGAGAGTTTCTCCATTGTAAGAAGCAACCAAGTTCCAGTTAAGCTTGAGAAAAGTTCGTTGTGAGAATTATAATATTCTTGTATCTTTTCTAGCTGAAATAATATCTCAGTTCTTCCTCCCCCGGATTAAGGCGAAAGCCCCAACCGGGACAATTCTTGTGTGCTTTGTGTCATCTGTGTGATCTAGTTTTGCTTGGTGTTTTGTGTTGATTGTGTCGAATACTCAATAAGATCCTCTGTTTTTCTAACAATATGTTAGCAGATGGAGTAACATTTAGAGAAGCACTTACATAGTTCGTAAGATTAATAACTATCACAGAGATAGAAAGAAAATTTCAATATATCAAAAAATGTATGTAATAATGCTGTTGCAGAACGCCTGTTCTGAGAAAACACACATTTTACAACAGAATAGCTAAAATGTTAGGCGTACAATGAGGAGATGAGGAGCTCCTAAATCTGTCATCTATTATAGAAGGATACTAGTTTCTAAGCAAATGCAGTTTACTGAATAGTTCTTTGTTATTTAGTGAACAAAAACGTTCGGTAAAGTAGTAGGATTAAAAAGTACTAGAAATTCAGGTTGGCAGACAATGAAAAGGCGCTTGGTGTGCTTGGTCTTTTCTCATTGTATATTCGGGAACCCAATTGCACATCATAGCTTAACAACAACATGACAATCCTGCAACTAAAACACGCTATGTTGATTCATATATTACTCTGATCCTATACGTCAATGCAATTTTGACAATCTAGAATGCTGATACAAAATCTAATATGTATCAAAACAAGTTTGTACAAAGATCAAATGTAACATAGTAACATTAAAACCGTGGATAGCAACATAATTCAAGGCAAATATCGCAATCAAGAATTTATTTTTGTAAACACATCCATCAACTTTTGACAAATAACATGGAAGAAAATTGGCAGGTGGACATGCATGATACATTCTCAACCAAAGATATCAAATAAGCAATTAAATCCTAAAAATGATTGTTCATACGAACAAGGTTAACAAAGAGAATACTAGAAAATCAAGTAAAACTAATACCAGTAAAATAAAATTCTATTATAATCAATCAAGCGAATGTTTCAAGAAACCACCATGCTACAATTCAAATTTATTTTATGATATGTAAATCTGGAAGTAAATGCCACAAATGGTACACTCTAAAGCAGAGACTTGATGATCACATTTATATAGCAATTAAAACTTAAGGAATTTGGAACCTAAATTGGATATAAGTATGTCATTAGAGTGTCAATTCCTTAATGCTACACATCCACAAATGAACTCACCCTCACAAACAGCAAACAGATGTAACCCATGTTCTAATTTCATCATCTAATCCTCAATTTTCACACTAATCCTTATTCCCACCCACTATTCATGGCTAAAATCATTAGATCTTCCACAAATTCTTAACAAAGTATGGTACATGAATTCAAACTTTGCAACAACTTTCATTATGGGTTCTTTAAAACAAACACTAAACCAAAAAATCTGAACAAATTGAAGAACTGGATGAAGAAGAAGGAGGAGAAGAAAAAGACAAAACCCGATGAATAAGAAAGGAGCTGAGAAGAAATGAGCTGCCTTCAGGGGCGTAGCTGCCCCATGCCCAGGGGGTGCAGCTGCGCCCCCTGAAATTTTAAAAAAATTTCAAAAAAAAAAAAAAATTAGTAAAAAAAAATTTAATAAGGATTTATGTGTAAAATTCCCAACCCATTTAGTCATTTACCGATTTACTTTACTCTTTCTTCTTGCACTCTTTTGTTTCCACTCTACTGAACCCAAACCCACTTCATAATGAATTTTGCAAGAGGGATTAAAATCTACAGGTGATTAGTTGGGTTTGTAGAGGAGGTCAGAAGAGAGAGAGAGCGAGAAGTCGATCGATTCTAAACCCTATTGTAAGTAAAAAAAATTGTACATTTTGATAATTAGGGTTCATATTCTGAAATTTCGTGAATTCATATATGATAGGATAATTAGATTGCTAATTTCTGTCTCAGTGTTACTGATTTGTTTGAGAATGGATTGAATTAGTAGATATGTAATCAAATTAGAACCCAAATGAGTACAGATTATAGTGTTAATTTCTGTCCCAATTTTGTGCTAATTTTCGAAATTTTTTATATTTAAACACATGGAGTTTAGAGTTGAATTTTTTATATGCGTATCTTATATATGTGAGCAACATTTTTACAAATTTTCATGATATTTGGAGAAAACCCAGATTCAAGGCGCTACATTAAATTTGTACATCACATTGTTCAATGCCCAATTTGGTTATTTGTACAAACATATACTATTATGATTCACCTTCATTCTCATTCTCTTTTTCTCTTTTGAACTTACAAATCTCATTGCAAATTCAAAGGAGACCTGAGAGGAGTTCGAGAGGAGTAAGAAATGGATCAAACAACAAACAAAAAGTGGGTAACTAATTCTAACCATTAGTTTTTACTCTTTCTATGCATATACTTATGAGATGAACATCTAATACTTGATGCACTTAATTACTTTGAGGTAGTCTGATGATTGAAGTTGAAAATAGAGAAGGTTTAACTACTAGTTTATTTTAATGGCATTGCTATTACCCGTTGCAACCGCTACAGTAGAGAGAGTATTTTCTGCAATGAAAATCATCAAGACTTCATTATGAAACCGATTGGGAGATGAAATGATGATTGATTGTTTGGTTGCATATATTGAAATAGATGTATTGGATGGCATTGACAATGAAGATATCATTTAATATTTTCAGAATATGAAATCTCGAAGGGTTTTATTGCTAAAGAAAAATGCTATTTAGTGATTGTAATAGTTTGTGACATTTGATAGTAATATATGATATTTTGAAGCTTGCAAATGTATTTATTATAATTTTTTTTTAATAGTAAGTGTCGCGCCCCCTAGATGGAAATCCTGGCTACGCCACTGGCTGCCTTTGAGATAAGAGGAGCAAATCCACCAATAACAAATTGAAGAAATTTCATGGAGGAATTAATAGCGGGAATAGATGGAGCCGTTGGGAGTCCCCTTGATCTCCGGTAGCAAGAGAGGAAGGAGGTTTGGCGAGCTTCCCTTGCATTTTGAAGTTCACCAGATCTGGCGAGCGGATCGCAAGCGGATCTCACATCGCCAGATCCACGATCTGTTTGGCGAGGCCGTTGGAGAGGAATTTTTTGGATATTCTGGCTATTTTAGATAATTTGGAGATATGCCTAGCATGGTTGGAGATGGTCTTAGGTTGTAGCTCTGCCCCTGTTCTCATTTGATTTGGAAGTGACTATATATAAAACTTCAATAATAACATTAACCCACATAAGAATTTGTTGATTATGATTTCTTTTTTCTTCTTTTTTCCTTTTTTTTTTTTTTTTTGAGCTTTCACTTAACAACTATAATATTTGTTTTTTGATTTTCCAATTTTAATTTGCCTTCTTGGAGACTAGCTAGTCACAATCTCGAATCATAAAATTTTGCTTCTCATATTTATGATTTAAAAATCACTGATGCAGAATTTGATTATGTTTGCTGAATTGCTGTAAAACCTCATCTTATATTTCTGTTAAAAAACAGAAAGAACAAAAAAAATCCTACCCTTGTTTGTAGATCCAAATTAAGCCACCTCAAAACCAAACCATGAGTTTTTGTACTAGCTAGCGACAAAGCATCCAAAAGAAATTATCTTATAAAATGAAATAACTCCATAAATTGTAACTAATTATTGATCTATATTTATTCTGTCAGAACAATAGAGACAAAATTCAGGCACAAACTTTTGACATTTTCCAACCATCCATCGATATATATATAAAAGAAGATGTGTGTATAATAATTTAATGTTTCTTCTAATGTAAAGTTTAAAAAAAGATTGTTATTTATAGATTTTACTTGGCATTTACCATAAATAGGTTGATATGATGAAGGAGAGGATGTTGACAGATACTAACATCCAATTAAATGTTGCAGAATGTATGCATTAGATAGCTTTTGCAAATTTTAAATGTCAGAATAGGACATGCCCAAAAACATACCAAAAAAAGGGAATCAGTTGGAATCTTGTACAAACAAGGAATGAAGTTATAGTTAATTAGGAGTAAGTAGACAAAGCTTTTCCTTAGATAATTTAGCAAAGCGAAATACACAAGGACTATTATAATGGAGTAGACTAAACACATGTATTGCTTTACAATTAATCTATCACGGGTAATTTACACCTGTGATGGTTGACCTCGCACTTGAAACCTCCTTTATATTACTAGTTATGTACGGGTTATACGGCTTTGTTTGTATACAAATGACAATTCCTAGTGTAAATTAGAGATTAGAAATATAATTGAATGTGGTTAATTTATGGACACTCCTTGGATTTACAAAACATATTCCTCTTAATTACACGAAAATTCATATATACTCTCACAGATTTTTTGGGTACATAATTCATCTCTCTTATTGACCCGTACTGACTATGTATTCAATTTCAAAAAAAAAGAATTATATATGCAGTAAAAGGGAAGAGTTACAAAATGGACTCTTATTTTTAGATCATTTTATTTTTCTCTTAGTTTTTGTGTTTAACAAAATGTAAATCAAATTGATCTTAATTGCTATGAAAATAATCAATAAAAGGTGCAACACAACTAAAGAAACTGTAAATATTTTATGAATTGTTGCTTTATTTAACTCATTGACAAAGGTGATCTGAAATTGGCAGCTTTTTTTTTTGTCTGTCTGTCTTCCTTTTTTGCATATTTTAGTTATTATTTATTCAGTATTAATCAATACAAGTACACCATGGAGTTTTTTTGCCTACAAAGACCACTTTTTGTTTGTGTTTTTGGGTCACTTCCCAACTATTAGCGCTTTTGGGGTACTTCGTGCCACGTCAGCAGCGGCCACTATTCCCAATAGCGGTCTCTTCATTTTCGAGATCGCTAATGGGAATAGAGACCTATGTTTTATTTTATTTTTAAATTTTTTGTTTGCCGTCGCTATTCCCACTAGCGACCTTAGTATATATCAGGTCGCTAATGAGATTAACGATATTTAATGAGCTGTATTTTAACACTTAGTAAAATCTAGAGAACTTTTGGTCTCAGAAAAATGATAATCAATTTATTTTTAAAACTAAGGTCACTATTTGGAATAGAAGCCTTTATTGTACTGAGGTCGCTATTCCGAATAGAGGCCATAGTTGTATGACTATTTTTGCAAATTTTACAAAGAATAAGGAGATTGTGTTTTCTACTGAGGTCGCTATTGGGAATAACGACCTTAGTATCGCTATTCCTAATAGCGACCTCAATTTTAAATTTTTGGGAATAGCTCTTTGGGAATCGCTAAGTGTCTCAATACATTCATTCGATGTCATTAATCCCATCAACGACCTCATATTACTAAGGTCGCTAATGGAAATAGTGACAACAAATAAAAAATTCAAAAACATTTAAAACATAGGCCGCTATTCCCATTAGCGACATTCAAAATGAATAGGATGCTAATGAGAATAGCGGCCGCTGCTGACGTGGCACAAGTTAGCCTACGAGCGCTAATAGTTTCGAAGTTGACCTATAATCATAAATATTTTCAAAAAGTGGCCTACGACAGCAAAACATTCTAGACTATGATGGTAATCAATTACATTTTTATCATGTGATTAGAACTTGAGACAGACGAGGTTGCTACATGCTTTTCCATTCTTGTTCTTGATTCACAAAATAATACTAGCTTATTCATCTTTAGTAACTTCCCCTAACCTAGCTAAATCTCATTTTTGAAAATCTAAGGGTGTATTTGAATAGTTGTTTTGAACATTTTTTTCATTTTCTAAAACCAAAAAAGCATTTGGTTACCCTCTTTTCGAAGCGATTTTTAGCTTCTCTTTTCGGAAAAATCCAAAGGGATCATTTCTTAACCCTTTCTCTCGTTTTTTTGATATACTATTATTATAATATATATACTATTATTATAATATATATTATTATTTCATATATACTATTTTATATATACTATTATATTATTATATTATTATTATAATATATATTATTATTATTATATATTACAATTATATATTATTATATAATTTATTATATAATTTATTATTATTATTTTAAATTATTTAATATATTAATATAATATATTATTATTACACATATATTATTATAATTATTATATGTTATTATATATATGTATATAATTAAATATGTTTATTATAATAAATTATTTCTTATTATTATATAATATACAATTATTATCATATATTATAATTTTATATACACTATTTTATATATACTATTATTATTATTATATTATTATATATATTATTATTTTATTTATACTATTTTATATACACTACTATTATATTATATTATTATTACATATATTATTATTATTATTATATATTACTATTATATATTATTATATATATTAATATATAAGATATTACCATTATATATTATTACAAATATTATTATATAAAATACTATTATTATAATATATTGTTATATATATATTTATAATATATTATTGTTACATATATATTACTATTATTATTAATATTAATATTAATATTAATATTAATATTAATATTATTATTATTATTTATTATTATATAAATTATTATTTTATTTACACTATTTTATAAATAAATTTAATATATTATATTATTATTATATGTTTTATATTTTATATATACTATTTTATAAATACTATTTTATATATACTATTATTATATTATATTATTATTACATATACGATTATTGTATATATATTATATTATATTATTAATTTATATATACTATTTTAAATATAATATTTTATATATACTATTATTTCATATATACTAATTTATATATACTATTATAATAATCTATTCTTATTATTATATAAATTATTATTATTATATAAATTATTATTATTATATATTACTATTATATACTATTATATATATTATATTGTATAATTTATTATTATTATAATAAATTGTTTAACATATAATTTGAATATATTATTGTTACATATATATTATTATAATTATTATATATTATTATATATATGTATATTATTAAATATGTTTATTATAATAAATTATTTTTTATTATTATATAATATACATTTATTGTAATATTTTATAATTTTATATATATTATTTTATATACACTACATTTAACATATTATTTTTATATTATTATTATATTATTATATTATTATTATTATATTATTGTTAAATATATTATTATTATATATATTATTATTTTATTTATACAATTTTATATTTACGATTATTATATTATATTTTTATTACATATATTATTATTTTATATATACTAGTTTATATATACAATTATTATATTATATTATTGTTATATATATTATTACTATACATTATTGTTACATATATTATTATTATTATAATTATTATTATAATTATTATTATTATTATTATTATTATTATTATTATTATTATTATTAGTATTATTATTTTATGATTATTTTTATTTTTTTTAATATATATATATATATACACACACTATTATTTCATATATACAATTTTATATATTCAATTATTATTATAATATATAATATTATTATTATATATCACTATTATATATTATTATATAATTTATTATTATTGTAATAAATTGTTTAATATATAATTATAATAGATTATTATTACATATGTATATTATAATAATTATTATATGTTATTATACATATGTATATAATTAAATATGTTTATTATTTAAATTATTTCATATTATTATATAAGATCCAATTATTATAATATATTATTATTTTATATGTACTATTTTTATATATACTATTATTATATATACTATTATTATATTATATTATAATTATATAAGATATTATTATATTATATTATTATTATATATACTAGTATTAGACACGTGCATACGTGCACGTGGTAAAAACTGTAGGGATAATGAGTAAGGTAAAAAAGAAAATAATTTCCAAACTGATCCACTTTTGAAAATATTTACCAATCTGGTATACTTTCGAAATTATTTACCAAAGTTAGGCTATAACCCAAAAGAAAATAATTTCCAATCTGATCCACTGCCAAAAATATTTACCCAACTGGCCCACTACCGAAAATATTTACCAAAGTGGGTCATTTTGTCAACACGTGCGCTGCACGTGTTGTCTTCAAAATGACGTCGCTGGCACTAAGGCCCTTTCCCATTATAATAGTAGAGATATTATATTATATTATTATTTTATGTATACTATTATTTCTTATATACTATTTTATTTATACTATTATAATAATCCATTATTATTATAATATATATTATTATTATTATATATAACTATTATGTATTATTATATATATTTTTATATAATTTATTATTATTATTATAATAAATTTTTTAATTTATAATTTGAATATATTATTATTACATATATATTATTATAATTATTATGTATTATTATATATATGTATATTATTAAATATGTTTATTATAATAAAATATTTTATATTATTATATATCAGTATATATGTATTTGTATACAACATTTATGTATCAGAGTATATATACTATATACAGTATATACATAGAACCAAACCTGTACATACATAATACTCTAATTTTCAAAAAAAGTGTTTTAAAAATAATTTACTTACCAAATAGCTTTTACACCCTCATTTTCTGAAAATTTTCTGAAAATGAGAGTGTAAAAGCTGTTTGGTAATAATTTTTTAGGGAAACAGTTTTTTGAAAATGAGAGTAAAATGTATGTATAGGTTTGGTTATATGTATATACTGTATACAGTATATATACTCTGATACATACATGTTGTATACATATACAAACATACTGATATATAATAATATAAAATATTTTATTATGATAAACATATTTAATAATATACATATATATAATAATATACAATAATTATAATAATATATATTTAATAATAATATATTCAAATTAAATATTAAAAATTTATTATAATAATAACAAATTATATAATAATATATAATAGTAATATATAATAATAATAATATATATATATATATTATAATAATAATAATAGATTATTATAATAGTATATATAAAACAGAATATATGAAATAACAGTATATACAAAATAGTATATATAAAATAATAATATAATATAATATATACATAATAATATTATAATTTAATAATAGTATATATAAAATAGTATATATAAAATAGAATATATAAAATAATAATATATATAATGATAATTGTTACCGCTAAATCTGGTGTGGGGGTAAACAGATAGTATTTGTGGATTCGTAAAAAATCTGAATAGCAAACCTCTAACCTGTTCCGCCGGAGATTGACCGTTGACTCCCGCCGTTAACCTGCAAAAAGTGCGAGACACCGGGGTTGATCCCGGCGACGCACCCTCCGACGCTCAAGTCAGTAATCAGAAATGATTAAAATGAGCGTAAATTGAGAAAATACTGATTACCTATCAATGGAGATGGATGGGGGATATTTATAGGCGTCTTGGGGACTGGATTAGGAATGTAATCCCCGTGATTAGATAAGGAATATTCTCTAGTAATCAGATAAGGAATGTAATCCCTAATTCCCAGTGAAAAGATAGATGTGAATCAGGGCCGTTGATTGTATCTTGCTGGATCGGGTGTGCAGCGGGTTGGAACCCGTACCCAGTTGACGTGGATCCGTTCATGGGTTATTGGGCTTTGAATAAAGACCCAGTTCCCATTTCAGACCCGTTTGTAGGTAAAATTACCGTTTTACCCCTGAGCTTTAAGATTCATGTCCGATGTGAACGGTCCTGATTTAATCCTATTTTTAGCCATATCACGAGCTCCCCACTCCCGAAAACTGAGTTTGATCAGCCTTTGAGGAGTAGTTTTACTGTTCTAATGGCGTACGGGATTTTATCGGTGTTCTTAAGGGAGTTTGGATCTTGTTCGGGGGTGTAACGGTGTTATTTTGGGCTTGTAAAATACCCAAAAATATCCTCAGAATTTTCTAGATTTTTGGTGATTTTTCCAGATTTTTCTGAATTTTTTCTCATTTTTTTGAATTTTTTATTCATTTTCCGAATTAAATAATTATTTATCGAAAATATTAAATAATTATTCTAATTAAATAATTATATTTTCAGAATTTAAAATAATTTTTTTGAATTTATAATTATTTTTAGCATTTTTATTTAATTTATTTTTATTTTTAAATATTTTTTCAGATTTTTTAAATAATTAAAACAAATAAATAAATTAAATATTACCTGGACACGTGGCGCGATCGTACGCGTTGATCACAATCAAGCGAGCGCGCATCGGGAGGAGGGAGAGGAGGCCATTTTTTTTGGTGTAACAAGGTCGGTTCCGAGAACGCTCGGAAAAGGTGGCCGAAGTCCACGTGGACGAAACGTGGCAAATCTATTGACTTTTTTTTTTTTTTTTCACGCCAGCTCTTTCAGTATGTTCCGCTCTGTGCTTCTTTTCTTTCTCTCTTCCTCGTCTTCGAAGAAACTCGGCGAGGGGAGCTCGAAGGAGAGGAGCTCGATAGTGGTGATCGTGAGTAGAGGGGGAGCCCGATAGCAGCTCGAGGTAGGCGAAGACTCGGAGCTCGGCGAGTGGTGATGATGGCGGAGCTCAGCGGTGACGGCGTCGGAATGGAGCTTGGAGGAATGGAGCTCGGCCATTGATTAGATGGAGACGGAGCTCGCGTAGTTCGGAGCTCGTCAAGGTGGTGATGGAGCTCGGTTGTGGGAGAGCTCGACGCAGTGGTGAGCTCGAGGTCTTCGACGGAGGATGGGAGCTCGGAGTTATGTTCGGCGAGGGGGGGGCTTGTCGAGGATGTGGAGGTGGTCGGCCATGGCGGAGCTTGGAGACGGGCCTGGTGGAGCTCGGCGCTTCGGAGCTCGTCGAAGTGGAGTGGAGCTCGGCGAAGCTTGCTGACGGAGGAGTTGGGTTCGAGCTCGGCATCGGCGATGATGGAGCTCGTGGTTCGGCCATGGCAGTTGGTGATGGGTGCGAGCTCGGGATGGAGAGCTCGACGCCGGAGCTAGACGACTGAGGGTGTTAGCTCGGCCATGGTGGGTAGAGCTTGGCGACGACACGGTGGTGTCGAGGTTGAGGAGAGCTCGGTTGCAGACGGAGCTTGGCTGCGATCGAAGCTCGCGCCGTGGAGGAGCTCGCCACTGGAGCCGGAGCTCGGCAGTGGAGGCGTGGAGCTCGGTGCGAAGTTTATTCGGAGCTCACGGTTCGAGCGTGGGTGGAGCTCGAAGAAGGTGACGAACTGTGTGTTTTTTGGTTTTTGCTCGGGTTTGGCGCCAAAATGGCTGAGGAAGAAGGGGAGGAGAGATAACGGGTTTGGGTTCGGATCCTAAACGGGTCTGAACCCGACCCTATAGCCCCCCTTTTCTTTTTTGTGTTGTTTGTATATGAGAGCGTTCGGCGAAGGGGTGCCGAGGTCCGATTTTTCCCCCCGTAACGAGGTCGGTTCCGAGAATGCTCGGCAGCTAATGCCGAACTCGATTTTTCCCCCGTAACGAGGTCGGTTCCGAGAACGCTCGGCAGTTGGTGCCGAACTTGATTTTTCCCCCCGTAACGAGGTCGGTTCCGAGAACGCTCGGCAGTTGGTGCCGAACTCGATTTTTCCCCCGTAACGAGGTCGGTTCTGAGAACGCTCGGCAGCTGGCGCCGAACTCGATTTTTCCCCCGTAACGAGGTCGGTGTCAAGAATGCTCGGCAGCTGGTGCCGAACTCCAATTTTTCCTTGCAGAGTTCTTCTTGATGTTCCTGGTGCTACGGAGGTCGGCTCGGGGCATACGACCCCTTGTTTCGAAGCTAATCCGAAGATCTACAACTTCTCTTCAGGAGTGAGATGAAGATTCACCCTCCTTCATGGTCAAAATAGCCAGAGAATATCCTTGTATACATGAGGTTGAGGAGAGTTTTCGATGTTCCCGGTGCTACGGAAGTCGGCTCGGGGCGTGCGACCCCTTGTTTCGAAGCTAATCCGAAGATCTACAACTTCTCTTCAGGAGTGAGATGAAGATTCACCCTCCTTCATGGTCAAAATAGCCCCACGACATCCTTGTCTTCATGAAGTTGAGGTGTGTTTTGGTCTTGGGGATTTTGGAAGAGGAGCTCCACTCCTAGGGGCGGAGAAGCTGTGCTGGGAAAACCCTTGTGCCAGGAAGACCCTTGTAAGAGCCGTGGGAAGACCCATCCTTTGAGGTGAGCAAAACGAAGAGCTTGGCTTTAGGAGAGAGCCATTTGGAAGACAAGTTTGAGGAGCAACTCTAGGAGAGAGTTGTGAGCTCCGATCTTGTTGAGAAGAGGTCCGCTTCGGAGGCGAGCGGAGCAAAGAGCTCGGATCTGGAAGAGAGCTATTTGTGAGACAAGTGTGAGGGGGAACTCTAGGAGAGAGTTGTGCTCCAAACTTGTTGAGAAGAGGTCTGCTTTTGGAGGCGAGCGGAGCGAGGAGCTTGACTCTGGGAGAGATCCGTTTGTGAGACAAGCTTGAGGAGCGACCCAAGGAGAGAGTGGTGAGCTCCGAACTCGTTGAGAAGATGTCCGCTTTTGGAGGCGAGCGGAGCGAGGAGCTTAGCTCTAGGAGAGTGCCATTTGTGAGACGAGTTTGAGGAGCAACTCTAGGAGAGAGTGGTGAGCTCTGAACTCGTTATTTAAGTGAGGGAATCAACGGTTGTGGGAGCAATTCCGAATGGCGAACCATTTCTAGCTCGCTTAACAGCGAACTTGCGAAGTAGAATCGAGCCAAGTGTTGGACTCCGGAACCATCGTTAGAAAAGTTCAACGGCTGTGGGAGCAATTCTGAATGGCGAACCACTTCTAACCCGCTTAAGAGCAAGTTATTCGAAGCAGAATCGAGCCAAGTGTTGGACTCCGAACCATCGGTAGAGTTGTTCAACGGTTGTGGGAGCAATTCCGAATGGCGAACCACTTCTAACCCGCTTAAGAGCAAGTTATTCGAAGCAGAATCGAACCAAGTGTTGGACTCCGGAACCATCGTTAGAGTTATTCAACGGTTGTGGGAGCAATTCCGAATGGCGAACCACTTCTAGCTCGCTTAACAGCGAACTTGCGAAGTAGAATCGAGCCAAGTGTTGGACTCCGGAACCATCGTTAGAAAAGTTCAACGGTTGTGGGAGCAATTCCGAATGGCGAACCACTTCTAACCCGCTTAAGAGCAAGTTATTCGAAGCAGAATCGAACCAAGTGTTGGACTCCGGAACCATTGTTAGAGTTATTCAACGGTTGTGGGAGCAATTCCGAATGGCGAACCACTTCTAACCCGCTTAAGAGCAAGTTATTCGAAGCAGAATTGAACCAAGTGTTGGACTCCGGAACCATCGCTAAGGCTTAGTGAGTTGCGGGAGGAGCCATGTAGAAGAAGCTGGACTCCGAAATCACCATTTAACGAGTCGTGACTCGGAGAGATTGGGATGAAGCAAGAGCAACAATTTCTAATGAAAAAACGTAAAGTTTTATTGAAATAAACTAAGTGGCTGCTTCAATAGGGCGAGCCATTATTACATGCTATTGGCCGGGTTACAAGCATCGGCCTTATTGAAAATCAAAATCCTACTTCTACGATAAGGTGAAGACCTCTTGGGAGGAGCTGGGAGGTTTTGAGTCTTGAAGCTCACCGGGCCCTTCGGTTCGTTTGTTGGCTCCTCAGAGGGGAAGCTCGGCCCCCTCTTTTTGGATGAACTTGGTCAGGTGTCCCCGCTGTACGAGTTCTTCGATCTCCTCCTTGAGAGCCCGACAATCATCCGTGTTGTGGCTGTGGTCCCTGTGAAAGCGGCACCACTTATCTTTGTCCCTCTTCTTGCCAGGGGTATTCATTCTAGGGGGAGCGCGGAGTAGTCCTTCCTTGTCCACCTCCATAAGGACTTCTGATATATTAGCAATGAGGGGGGTGAACTTCTCAAAACGTGGAGTCGAACGGCACTGGCCATTACTGTCCTTCTGGGATTTTTGGGACCCCTCTTCACTTGTGTTCTTCCGTTTGTTCCCGGAAGATGTCTCCTCCAGAGCAAAGGGGTCGAGAGCTTCTTCGGCCCGAATGTACTTTTCACACCTGTGAAGGAGGTCGGCAAAGTTCTGTGGAGGCTTCTTAGCGAGAGAGGAACGGAGGCTGGAATTGAAGACATTGGATTGGAAGGCGGCCGTTGCGACGGATTGGTCGAGGGAAGCTATAGACCTGGCTTCAGCTGTGAATCTCTTCACATAGTCTCTCAACTTTTCACCCTTCTTCTGGTTAAGGTAGAGTAGCAAAATGCTGGTTTTTTCAGTTCGGCGACTACTCACGAAGTGGGTGACGAAGAGGGTCTCGAACTGTTCGAATGAGAATATCGAGGATGGGGCAAGGCGAGAGTACCATTCTCGAGCCGGACCCTTGAGAGTTGCGGGGAAGGTCTTGCATAGCAGGGCATCGGAAGCTTGATGGATGAGCATGAGAGTCTTGAAGCTCTCAATGTGGTCAACGGGGTCAGTTTCCCCGGAGTAGGTCTCGAATTGAGGAGTTTTAAAGCCGATTGGCACTGGCGCATCCATTATGGTTCGGGAAAAAGGAGGTTGGCTTGGAAGGAGGGTCCTTCCTCTAAGCTCCTCTTCTCGGCGCAACCGACCCAAGCGCCTCTCCACCTCATGGAGGCGGCGATATACCGCATCGTCCCTTCGATGATAATCAGGAGAGCCTCTAGATTCGTCTTTGTAGGAGGAAGAGCGGGGGCTACGACGTCGGTAGCTCCTGGAACGGCGAGGACTTGGTATGTAGCGGGGGTTGCTAGGAGCTTGTGGAGGAGTTAGGGACCGCTCGTGAGGATTCTGGACCGGAGGTGGTGAGGGAATCTTTGGAGCATGGGCGTTGGGGCAAAGATTGAGAGCATGTAGGACGGTCGCTTGGAACTGCTGGAACTCGGCACGGGTGATTGGTGCCTCATCGTTCCTAGGTTGTTGCCGACCCACAGGAGAGTGTGGTCTTCTTCTGTGATGCTCGGGGGATTCTCTCCGCCCTCTTCGGGCAGGAGACCTTCTGTATTCTCGGTGGCGGGGAGATCATTCATCCGGACGGCGTTGGCGGGAGGTTCCCTCTCGGGCCCGCTTTTCATCCAGACGGTGACGAAGATCCACGTCCTTCTACCGATTTTGAGGATTGTGGGAGGCAATGGAATCCGTAGAGGCGTTGTGTATGGAGACGCGGTCTTGGTGGAGAGGTTGCTTCATGCGGGAGCCCCCCGCGCCGGCGTTCTGTGGACCAGAAGGACCCTTGGGGGGTTGCTGGTTCTGAGGAGGAGGCTGATCTTGTTGAAGAGGGTCCTCCACTTGAGGCGGGGGTTGTCCCTGCTGCGGAGCGGGTTGGACGGGGACTACCTCTTGCTGATCGGCGGGGTTGGGCCCGCAGTTGGACCCTCTGGACCTGACTTTTCTCCGAGGCATGGCTGGAGAAGATCGGACCAACGGGAAGAGGGGCTGCTATTCGTTTGGTGTTCCCACAGACGGCGCCAATCTGTTACCGCTAAATCTGGTGTGGGGGTAAACAGATAGTATTTGTGGATTCGTGAAAAACCTGAATAGCAAACCTCTAACCTGTTCCGCCGGAGATTGACCGTTGACTCCCGCCGTTAACCTGCAAAAAGTGCGAGACACCGGGGTTGATCCCGGCGACGCACCCTCCGACGCTCAAGTCAGTAATCAGAAATGATTAAGAAAGAGCGTAAATTGAGAAAATACTGATTACCTCTCAATGGAGATGGATGGGGGGTATTTATAGGTGTCTTGGGGACTGGATTAGGAATGTAATCCCCGTGATTAGATAAGGAATATTCTCCTAGTAATCAGATAAGGAATGTAATCCCTAATTCCCAGTGAAAAGATAGATGTGAATTAGGGCTGTTGATTGTATCTTGCTGGATCGGGTGTGTAGCGGGTTGGAACCCGTACCCAGTTGACGTGGATCCGTTCATGGGTTATTGGGCTTTGAATAAAGACCCAGTTCCCATTTCAGACCCGTTTGTAGGTGAAATTACCGTTTTACCCCTGAGCTTTAAGATTCGTGTCCGATGTGAACGGTCTCGGTTTAATCCTATTTTTAGCCATATCAATAATGTAATATAATTATAGTATATATAAAATAGTATATATAAAATAGTATATATAAAATAATAATATATTATAATAATTGTATATTATATAATAATGTAAAATAATTTATTATGATAAACATATTTAATAATATACATATATATATTAATATATAATAATTATATTAATATATATGTAATAATAATCTATTATAATTATATATTAAACAATTTATTACAATAATAATAAATTATATGATAATATATATAATAGTAATATATAATAATAATAATAGATTATTATAATAGTATATATAAAATAGTATATATGAAAAAATAATATATATTATAATAATCGTATATATATATATATATATATATATATATATATATATATATATATAGTAAGTCTATTAAGAGCTGGGAAGCTGGGCTCCTTATCGGGAGTTGGAGATCTCAGCCATCCGATCGATCTTGATCGCGATCGGACGGCTGAGATCGACAGCCGCTTATCTTCAGATATAGTGAGGGGTAAAAGGAGTATACTCTATCGATTGAGTATACCCCTTATCTCTTATCTTCGACAGCTCTCTTCTCTCCCGCTCTCTATCGTTCCAAATCCTAATATCTTCTCCCGCTCTCTCTCCCGCTCTCGAAGATCGCCCCGCTCTCTTCACAACCCTAATCGCTATCATCTCTTCTCTTCTCACGCTCTCAGTCCCGATCTCCATCTTCGAAACCCTAATCCACCTTTCTTCGAAACCCTAATCGAAGATAGCGAAGTCGAGCTCTTCTCTCCCGCTCTCTTTCTTCGTCACCTGTGTAAACCCAACTCCACCATCGAACGGATCTCCAGTCGCTTATCTTTAGATCTGTCGAGGGATAAAAGGGGTATAATCGATCAGACCCCATCGGCCTTGTCGTCGCAGCACCAAAGAAGAGCACTTACAAGTTCGTTCTCTCTCTCCGACGGAAAACCCAAACTGCGATAAGGGTTTCGATTTCTCATCTCGAATTCAAACATTATTTCCTTTATAAATTATTCTAGTTTGTTGTTATATTTTTAGCAATTAAATTATGCTTTGATAATATTCGCACTAGTATTCGTACTAGTACATTTAGAATAGCAAATAATATTCGTACTAGTATATGAAATTTTAAGATGTGGACATGACACATGCATATAAGCACACAAAATCCATGTAATATGCAGTCTAGTTTTTGTTTCTTTCGAGATTTGCTTCAATCACTGTTAATAGGACATGACACATGCATATACGCACCCAAATTCTATGTAAAATCCATGTAAGAAGCTGAAGGTTGCTTGCCATTTAACTATGGATGTTTCTCCCCAAAAAGAAAAAAATTTAACTGTCTAAAATCTGTACATACTTAAATTCTTCAAACACTAAGTTTCATAACCCCTCAATATGAACACTTTATTACTTGTAGATCAAGAATGTAGTCTGTTGAACTTTTTCGTTTGTGTTAATTTAAAGTTGTAGCTTTTTTTTAATTTTTGTTGTCTCGTTCTCCTATGAAGGATGGAGGTTGAAAATGAAGAATTACTAAGCCAAGATGTTCAATCCAATTGGAGGGACGTTGATGATGCTTCTAAACCATTTGTTGGTTTAGTATTTGCAACATTAGACGACGGATATGAATTTTATAAAACATATGCAAAATTAGTTGATTTTTCAGTACGCAAGTTTGCAACGATGGTTGACACTACCACAAAGGAGAGATATTCACAACAATTTGTTTGCTCAAAGCAAGGCAAGTCGGTTGATACAACTGTTGTGAATGTTGCCAATAATGAAGAATCGTCTTCTTCAAATTTGATCAAGAGAAGGCGAAGGGCTGTGACGAAAGAAGGGTGTATGGCTCAAATACGAATACAAAGGGATGATGACGGGAGATGGTCAATCCGTTGGTTTGTTGAAGAGCACACCCATATTTGTGTCACACCTAGAAAACAACAATTTTTAAGATGTAATAGAACTGTCTCTGAAGCGCGAAAAAGTTTACTTAGTTCTTTCAAAGAGGCTAACATAAGAACTTCAGAGTTTATGTCCTTCATGGAAATAGAAAATGAAGGTTTCAGTAATATTAATTGTACTGAAAAAAACATTAGAAATTCGTTGCAAAGAGAGAAAGATGGTATGAGAGCTTATGATATTGATATATTGCTGGAGCACTTGCAAGAGGAAAAAGAGATGAATCCTTCTTTCTGTTTTCATTACAAGGTTGATGAAGACAACAAATTAACTCATGTGTTATGGGTTGATGCTATTGCCAGGAAGGCTTACAAGCATTTTGGTGAAGTGCTAATTTTTTATACCACATATGATACCAATGAATACGAGTTGGTTTTTGCTCCATTTATTGGAGTTAATCATCATGGCCAATCTATCAATTTTGGTGCGGCTTTTATAAATAAAGAGACCACCGACTCTTTTGTTTGGTTGTTTCAAAAATGGGGTGAAACATTGGGTGGGTCTCCACCAAAAGTGATCATCACAGATCAAGATCCTGCAATGGATAATGCAATTCGCATGTGTTTTTCTGGTTCGAGCCACAGGCTTTGCATATGGCACATTCTTAAAAAGCTTCCCGATAAGCTTGGTGGCCCGGGCCTGAATAGTAATTTTAGCATTCCATTCCATAGTTGCATCTGGAAATCAGAGACCCGGGAAGAGTTTGAGATGAGATGGAATGACGTAATGAACGCTAATGTGCAAATTGCAGGTATTACTTGTTTCAATAAATTATAGTTATGTTTGAACATTTTTTTGTACTATTAGTACTTGATACATATTACAATAACAGGTAATCCTTGGCTTTCTGACATTTATTTGCTTCGTGAGAAGTGGATACCAGCTTATGCTAAGCATATTTTTACTGCTGGAATTCGCACAACTCAGAGATCAGAAAGCATGAATAATTTTGTAGATAAATATGTTAATAGCAAAAATTCTTTACATGAATTTATGACGAGATTTGAAAGGGCAATAAGGAAACAAAGACAAAATCAGTTAGCAGCTGACTACACCACTCTGCATACAAAACCAAAGCTGCAAACAGATTTTGAAATTGAGTCCCAAATATCTGAACTGTACACTAGAGCAAAATTTCATGTATTTCAAGCTGAACTAGTTGAAAGCTTGAATTATGCCTCTTTAATGGAAGCTGACGATGGTAGTGTGCGACACTATATTGTCAGGAGAATGAGAAAGTCGGTACAATCTGATAAAACAAGAGATGTGTTCTACAAGGGAATGGATAATGCTGGAACTTGCACTTGTAGTAAATTTGAAGTGGAGGGAATTCCTTGTAGACACATCCTTGTGGTATTGAGGAATGAGTTTGTTGATTTCCTGCCTCAATCTTATATTTTAAAGAGGTGGACCACTTCGGTAACTACCGAGATTGTATATGATGATGCTGGTGATGAAATTATCGGTAGCTATGGTAGTCTACAAGATTTGGACATGGTGAAATTGTCAAATGAAATCAACAAAGTGATGAGGATCGCTCGCTCATCAAAGGAGATGCGCCAGAAGGCTAAAACATTACTAGTTAGTGTTGTTACAGAACTGCAACAAGATATGCCCCAAGAATTACAACAAGCAACAACTAGTTCACTACCTAGAACAGTCCATATTCATGTACCTGATATTGCAAAAACCAAAGGTAGTGGGAAGCGCATTAAAGGGGGTAAGGAGAAAGCATTGGAGAAGGCTGCGAAACCACTAAGAAAGTGTCGTTTGTGCAAGAAGCTTGTTAATCATGACAGTCGTACATGTCCTTTAAAGGAAAGGTTAGTAATTAAATACAAAGTTTATAGTTTATTTTCTTTATATATAGTATAATCTTAATTTCATTTTGTGAATATTAATAATGTAGCTCTACTATAAATGAGTCACAAGCTTCTACTACATTTTCAACAATGGAACCTATAACAGAGGAGGCTCCGAATATTGCATGAACTTTGTTGATTTATTTCTGTGGATTTTGCAAGGTACGTGTCATACATGAATTAAAATAATTTCTGAACCATATCTGCCGTTATTGTACTTTAATACATTATAGCACATTTATTAAATTAACCCTTATGTCTTCTTTGTGTGCAGGTAAAATATTGATGGAAAAAAATTGATGCTCGATAAGAAATTTAGTTCCCGAAAAGTTGGTAAAAAAAATTGGGTTTATAGTTTATAATTCCAAGTTAGTAGGCAATGATGAAAAGTTTATGCAGCTTGAATTTTGTTCTTGACCACTAGCCAGTGTGGCTTAATAAAGCAGCCCTAGTGACAAATTCAAAATTCCACATTTGACTCATTTATACTTGATTTAATATGCGGCAGTGATGAAAAGTTTATGCATGATTTGATACTTCATGATTATTGGATGATGTTCAACTTCATGTTCATTTTAATTTCATTTTGAAAATGCATTTGTAACAATGGTTTTACCGGATATTAAGGTTGATGGTGGTGTTTTTCTGAGCCGGCATGATTTTTTCATCCGAGTCTACTGTTTTATGTTTTCTGTTGCACTTGTTCTGAGCCTACAAGTTTTAACCATGTTCAACATACACTCTCCAGGAACATGCCACATACGTACTTGCATTTTCTTCTATTTGATGAATCATTTGGTGCAGGAATTCAAGAGAAAGAACGAGAAGGTCGTTAGCGAAGAACCGGAGATACTTCAAGTTCTGTTTCTGTTTGTTCTGGGCTTACTTCAAGTTGACAAAATTGGATACTTCATGATCTGCACTTGACAAAATTGGATACTTCAAGTTCTGTTTTTGTTTGTTCTGAGATTACAAAATCTGATACTTCATGATCTGCATCTGATTATTCTGAGCTTACAAAATTTGTATACTTCATGCTCTGTTTGTGTTAGCTCTGGACTGACAAAATTTGATACTTCATGTTCTGTTTGTGTTATTTCTGAGCTTACAAATTTTGCATACTTCATGATCTGTCTGTGTTAGTTCTGGACCGGCAAAATTTGTATACTTCATGCTCTGTTTGTGTTAGCTCTGGACTGGCAAAATTTGTTACTTCATGTTTTGTTTGTGTTATTTCTGAGCTTACAAATTTTTCATACTTCATGCTCTGTTTGTGTTGGTTTTGGAGTGGCAAAATTTGTATACTTCATGCACTGTTTGTGTCAGCTCTGGACTGGCAAAATTTGATACTTCATGAGTTGTTTGTGTTATTTCTGAGCTTACAAATTTTTCATACTTCATGCTCTGTTTGTGTTGGTTCTGAGCTTACAAAATTGGTATACTTCATGCTATGTTTGTGTCAGTTCTGAGCTGGCAAAATTTGATACCATATTCTCTGTTTGTGTTTGATATTAGCTTACAAAATTTGATTCTTCTGGGTTTGTTTGTGTTATTTATGAGCTTACAAAATTTGATACTTCATGGTAATTTTGTTAGTTCTTTGCAAGGGCAAAATTTGATACTTCATGATCAGTTAGTGTTAGTTCTGAGCTGGCAAAATTTTCATACTTCATGATCTGTCTGTGTTAGTTCTGAGCTTACAAAATTTGGTTACTACATGATCTGTTTGTGTTAGTTCTGAGTGCTTTACAAAATTTGATACTTCATGATCTGTTTGTGTTAGTTCTGCGCTTACAAAATTTGATACTTCTTGGTCTGTTTCTGTTAGTTCTGAGCTTACAAATTTGATACTTCTTGGTCTGTATACTACATGCTGTGTTTGTGTTAGTTCTGGACGGTCAAAATTTGATGCTTCCATGATCTGTTTGTGTTAGTTCTGAGCTTACAAATTTTTCATACTTCATGCCCTGTTTGTGTTGGTTCTGTGCTGGCAAAATTTTCATACGTCATGCTGTGTTTGTGTCAGTTCTGAGCTTACAAAATTTGTTACTTCAGGCTCTGTCTGTGTTAGTTCAGAGCTTACAAAATTTTGGTACTTCATGCTCGGTTTGTGTTACTTTTGAGCATGGAAATAAATTGGATACGCCATGCTGCGTAATACACCAAAACATACACAGAATTTCAATCATGACATCAAAACAATAATGAACTGAATATGTGGAAGAAATTTGATATTCATAGAATTGCAAGGTAATACTTTACAAAAACTTTACAGCGTAAGAAATGTACTTGACATCTGACACTTTACAAATAACTGAAACATAACAAAAACTTTACAGCGTAGTACAATGTTTAATAACGTACAGGTACATGAAAAAATTTACAAATACTGAAAGTATACAACTTATTGTTGCCCCTAATACATATTTTGTTTTGTATACTGTCAACAAAAACACAATTTAAGTTTGCTCCAAATATCAAATTTTTCCGTAGTCCAGTATTCAATAGCTCCAAGAAGCACTTCATGCTGAATTCAACCTGAAATCAAAATTAAACATAACTCATTTAACCTGGAAAAGACAAAATAATTACAACAGATAGTCGGTTCAGAACAGATAAAAAATCTTCAAGTAAATATGGTAGGCTCAGAAAAACAGAGGCTGAACATGAAGTTCAAAATTTGTTGGCTCAGCAAAAACAGAAACTGAGAAACAAGCAGCTTGGGAGCAAACAGAAACAGATAGTGAAGTATCAAATGTTTGTAAGCTCATAGTAAACAGAGTCAGAGCATGAATTGTCAAAGTTTGTAAGCTCATAACTAACACAAACAGATCATGAAGTGTTAAATTTTGCCCTCGCTCAGAACCAACACAAAAATAGCATGAAGTATCAAATTTTGCCAGCACAGAACTAACATCAACTGATCATGAAGTATCAAATTTTGTCAAGTGCTCAGAACTAACACAAACACAGCATGTAGTAACAAAATTTTGTAAGCTCAGAACCAATACAAACAGATCATGAAGTATGAAAATTTTGCCAGCTCAGAACTAACACTAACAGATCACGAAGTGCCAAATTTTGTCCTCGCTCAGAACCAACGCAATCAGAGCGTGAACTATGAAAATTTTGTAAGCTCATAAATAACACAAACAGAGTCTGAAGTATCAAATTTGTAAGCTCATAACAAACACAAACAGAGCATGTAGTATCAAATTTGGTAAACCGAGAACAAACAGAAACATATTGATGAAGTATCAAATTTTGTTCACTCAGAACAAACAGAAAATGAACTCTTTGAACCTGGACATGAAGTATCAAATTGTGTATGCTCAAGACAAACAGAAGCTTGGCATGAAGTTTAAAATTTGGTATAGGGTCAGAACAACAGACACTGAACATGTGGTTTAAATAAAACCAGTAGGCTCAGAACACACTATTCATAACTAGGGCTGCATTGGGGTGCCGCGCCAACTAGGATATGATAGATATATAATCAAGAATAAATACAACAATCTTGAAATAAATATTCAGATCATAAACTGTTTTGCATCACGGCCTACACCAACAAACAGTTGGAGAGAATCAAAGACCAAAAGGCTTAGATGAGTACCCAACACATACGCATCCAACATCAGTTACTATAAAATTTAGTTTTCTGTAGTTTGGAGCTTACAAATTTTGATACTTTATGCTCTGTTTTTATTATTTTGAACTTATTATCAACTGTCTTACATAAACAAAGAAAAAACCAGTAGGCTCAGAACACGCTATTCATAACTAGGGCTGCATTGGGGTGCCGTGCCAACTAGGATATGATAGATATATAATCAAGAATAAATACAACAAATTGAAATAATTATTCAGATCATAACGTGTTTTGCATCACTGCCTAATATATAGTTTTTTTGTAGTGTCATAATCTGTTTGTGTTTGTTCTGAGCTGACAAAATTTGATACTTCATGTTCTGTTTGTGTTGTTCGGAGCTTATCATCAACTGTGTTATATATATAGAGTAAGTCTATTAAGAGCTTGGGAACTGAAATCCTTATCCAAAGCGGGGGTTTTTAGCCATTCGTTCGCGATTGATCGCGATGGAACGACTCATATTTGATACTGCTTATCTTCAGAATGTTTGGGGGTAAAAAGGGTAAAATCAAAAACCCCTATCTCTTATCTTCTCACACTCAATCGAGCAAGCACACATAATAGACTTACTCATGAATATATATAGACTAAAAAAAACCAGTAGGCTCAGAAAACACTATTCATAAGTAGGGCTGCATTGGAGTGCCGCGCCAACTAGGACATGATAGATATATAATCAAGAATATTTAAAACAGAATTGAAATAATTATTCAGATCATAAAGTGTTTTGCATCACTGCCTAAACCATTGTGAGTCATCGGTGCCCAAAAATTTGTTGAATTGAGCTAGTCTCAAATCTCATAAATGTAAGGTAAGTGTTGAGGGCATTGGACATTCAAACACCATACTTTCATTTCTTCACCATCTACTCTCCTGCTCATACCCCAGATGTGTATTCAACTTTGAATAATTATCATGGCACACAACCAAATACCCTTGAAAACAATAATTTCAATGCCCAAAAATTTTGTAACCAACTTATATCAAAATCAATCTCATCATTGCCTACAAACAAAACCGAATGAAAATGCAAGAAATTAAACAGTAATCATAAAAGCATTTATGAGAGTCAAACACTTCCCTCCGGAATCTGAGAGAGGCAGAACCCAATGAGCCGAGAAATCGAAACCCTTATCGTCGATGGGGTCTGATCGATTATACCCCTTTTACCCCTCGACAGATCTAAAGATAAGCGACTGGAGATCCGGTCGATGGTGGAGTTGGGTTTACACAGGTGACGAAGAAAGAGAGCGGGAGAGAAGAGCTCAACTTTGCTATCTTCGATTAGGGTTTCGAAGAGAGGTGGATTAGGGTTTCGAAGATGGAGATTGGGACTGAGAGCGTGAGAAGAGAAGAGATGATAGCGATTAGGGTTGTGAAGAGAGCGGGACGATCTTCGAGAGCGGGAGAGAGAGCGGGAGAAGATATTAGGGTTTGGAACAATAGAGAGCGGGAGGAAGAGAGCTGTCGAAGATAAGAGATAAGGGGTATACTCAATCGATAGAGTATACCCCTTTTACCCCTCACTATATCTGAAGATAAGCGGCTGTCGATCTCAGCCGTCCGATCGCGATCAAGATCGATCGAATGGCTGAGATCTCTAGCTCCCGATAAGGAGCCCAGCTTCTTAGCTCTTAATAGACTTACTATATATATATATATATATATATATATATATATATATATATATATATATATATATATATATATATTTATATTGGAAGTCTATGGGTTGGATTGCATATAATTTTTCATAGATTATTGATTGAGACTATTGAATTTTCTGTGGATTAATGATTGACTCATATGATTTTGTACGAGTCACTAAACTATAGGGGGGGGAAACTAAATAACTTTCAAAAAGCGACGAACGATGTTTATTCTGTCGATTTTTTTTTCTCTCCGACGAAACATCTATGCAAAAATAAAATAAAATACTACTCAAGACAAAAAAATATATATAAATTTTTTTAAAAAAAATCGGACAAAATATTTTATTTCGTCCGTTCATTTTCTTTCTTTCTTTCTACTTTGCTATTTTTTACTATTTCACTGCAGCAAATTAAAGAAATGTTATTTCTATTTTGTCATTTTGTTATATTTTAGTATGCACCATTGTGGATGTTCTTGCTTACTATGTTCCTACAATACTTTAATAGTACTGTTAGAGCATCCACAGTCGTGTGCTATTTATACATAAAATGCATTTTATAGCAAATGACCAGCTGCAGTCGTTTGCTATTTATGCATTTTATGCATAAATAGCGACAATGGATTGCTATAAATGAGAGTGGATTTGAGAGAAATACATATTATACAAGACGCAACTTCACTTTCCGTCCCTCACCAAAAAAATTAATAAAATGTAATTAAAAACCAAAAAAAGTCCTCCCTACCTTGGACGGAACTTCACTTTCCGTCCGGGGGTCCATTAATTATTTTTTTTCAATTAAAAATTGATTTGAAATATTACAAAATTTGAAAAAAAAATTCGAAAAACCGTAGGACGGAACTTCACTTTCTGTCTGTCACTTTTCTGAATTTTTTTTCCTTCCGACGCAACTTTACTTTCCGTCTAACATTAAAAAAAATTAATTAAATAATTCGTTTCACCCTTCCGACGCAACTTCAAAGTCCGTCTAGTATTTTTTTAATCTTAAATTGCTATAAAATAGCATTGGACAACCACAGCAAATGTTAAAAATACTATATGAAAATATGTATTTTGTCATTTTCTGACAATAACGGCTGTGGATGCTCTTAGGTCTAGCAGCGCCTTCCACTATTTTTTATTGGTAAAGATGCCGGTACGGAAAACCGTGTGCTTTGGTAGGAAGAGGCTAGGGTTTGGAAAGTCGTATTCATTGCATATCACACTCGCTGCATCATTGTTTCAATGGTAAATCTTGGAAGATCCTCTCCATTTGATATTTATCAGAAAGAAATATAATCTCAAATATTTATGAAATATCATATTGTTAGCCTACAGGTTTATTAAGCTAAAAAATGGTGTTTTAATAACAGGACAAAACCTGCTCATCGGACGAGGTTCAACCATAATTGGATCCTAAGTTGGTCCCCTTTTTTCTCATAACCGAAACTAATTGATAAAAAATTCTCATCTAACACAAACAAGAATTCACCTGTTCAGCAACAAACCATGTAAACCAGATAATGCATTTTAAAACGCCCAATTCAAAAATCTCACACATTTTTATCTTTTAAAAAGAAATATATTTAGTAGTAGTAGAATTTTGACATTTTTTAGTGTATGTTATATCTCCTGACGTAGTGATGTACATAGGATAATTATGTATACATACAGTTTAAATAATTTATGCAGGAAGTATCTAACTAAAGTTTGTCCCTTCTTATATCAGACACTCTTCAAGCCATGTTGAACTCAGTCGAACCCTAATGAGATTGGTCATCTTTTTAGTACGATAATATTCAATTTAGTTTTTATAATATTGTTTAAATTTTGAAATAATTGAATATATGGTACCATAAATAACTAGATAAAGGCTTCAGTTTATTTATATATATATTAAATATAAAAAAAAGGATTAAGTTGTCTAGAAGTAGAATATTCCGCATCTCATCCATTAAATCCCGAGTAAAGAGTGTGCAAGTTATTATTCTCCTTGACTCGTTGACAAAAGTGACCCAATCATTTGGCTTCATGCCTGTGAGATTTGCTTCAAAGCATCTTGGACAATAAGATTAATAATATGTGCAGCACATCTCACATGAAAAAAAGAACTCTTGTAAGGAAGCGTATCCAAAATATGATCCTTTGCCAAAAAGATAGCAACATCATTAGCCGTGTCATTATCAACAGTAACGGTAAATATCTTACTATCAATATTCCATTGAAGCATGCACGGCATAAAAACATCACAAATAATAATTCCCATACCTCATCTAACTTTAATAAAACCGATGGCCCTCCGTTGCAAATTCCAAGCATCATCAATGAAATGAGAAGTAACACACAAGTATGACATCTTGTTGTGAAGATGCGGTTCACTTATCCATTGTGAAACTTATCCTACTTGTATGCGAGGAAAATGTGTCAAACAGCTTATTCTTGTAATCAATATAGACATTCATACACAATTTCGTGATTGTATTGCGAGAAGGAACTATGTATTCGGGATGAAGATAGTGCAAATAATCCAAAAACCTTTTATGCGTCACTATATTGAATGGGTATTCATGAGCAATGATTACTTGTGCAAGTTTATAGTGACTTTTCTCATTGTCAAATTGAAAATTTTCTAGGCTACAAGTTCCATCAACTTTCTTGGAGGATGCTCGTATCAACATTTGGCGTATATCGGCTCTCGGTTTCTTTGAACATGTTTTTATATGGTTCTTTAGGTGTGTAGTTCCAAGTCTACATTCCGTGCTAGTTTTGAAATGACTATGTATGCACTCGGCCTTTTTGCGTTTTCCACTATTTCTTTCCCATCTACCATTTCTTCTACATCCTCATTATATTTTACAAAATCTTTCCACACTTCCGATCTACTTCTCGGTGGTTTTAGTACTTGAGTATTTGAATTACTTGATGATTCGGTTTTAATGGGTTGAGTGATAGATTGTTCATTAGGAGAAGACATGATGAACACTATTTTGCACCTATGAAGAAAAATTAACATATAACATATAATTAATCACTTTGCATCTATAAATATGCAGCCAACTTAAAACTACCAAAATACAATGAATAATATATTCAAATATAGAGTGAGATAGAGAGAGATTTATACCGTTTCTTGAATTCTTTGACTTTTGTCAGTGGTAAACACATCGAACAGTCACAACTCGCAAGTCGATGTAGACGATGGGGATGTAGACGATTGAAGGGAATGATAGGGTTTCGAAAAAAAGGAATGATAGGGTTTCAGATTTGGAAAAATAGGGTTTCAAATTTAGGATGGGGATGGGCCTCTGCTAGACGATGGGTTTCTACTAGTGGGTTACGAATTTAGGGCTGCTAGAAGATGGGTCGATGACTCGATGACGATGGTCGATGGATCGATGGGGATCAGAGGTAGCCGGGTGGGTAATATTATTGGGTCGATGGGGAATTGGGGATCAGAAATAGCCATGGATCATGGGTTTTTGCTAGACGATGGGTCGATGACGATGGGTAGCCAGGGGATGACGATGGTCGATGGATCGATGGTCGACGGCGACGATGGGTCGACCGGTCGATGGGGATTAGAAACTTAGGGCTGCTACAGTGGGATAGGAATAAGAAATTAGGAATAACTATTAAGTATATTTCATTACATAAGCATAAGTATAAGTGTATAACTATTAAGTATATTTATTAAATAAATATATATTAGATTAAGCGAATATCCGTATCCGAATCCGCTTTTTTAGGGATATCCATATCCGTATCCGTATCCGAATTTTTTTGGATTTGGATATCCGAATCTGTATCCGTATCCGTCCGGATACGAATTTTTTATATCCGTATCCGCCAAAAAATCAGATTTGGATGCGGATCTAATCAGATATATCCTTATCCGAAAGCATCCCTAACTTTTTCCCCAATTTAGCTTCTCAGATGTCGACGTAAGATTTTCCTTTAAATTTACCATTTAAGGTTAAATAGTTAGTGTGTAATTTTTGTTTCCATAGTTTCATGTTTTGTAGTTGGTCAAATGTTTATTTTGTTTTGTTTTGTTTTTTGCATACTGTATACAACACTGATATAGGGTTCTATCTGTGCGGTAAATAACTTGAAATCTGTGCCGTAAATAACTTGAAACCCGATTAATTTCATATCTATCACAATTATCATCCCCCATCTCCTAATCAACCTGCAAAAAAAAGAATTGAACAAAAGGTTAGGGTTTTTTTTTTTTTTTTCAAAATTGTTAGGGACTTGGGATATTATATAGGATTTTTTTTTGTTCGGATCCGTATCCGGGTTCAGTTCGGAGCTATTTTAAGGAGTCCTAAAATAGGATCCTGACCTAGATTCAAATAGAATGGGTCTGTTCCGGTCCAATGCCGGGCCCAGTTTGGATCTGGGTATCGAATTTTTGTACTAGTGCAGCAGTGCTAACTATATATATAGAATAGAGAATCTCGTGTTTGGATTTGGGTTCTTTTCTTTTGTTATTTTTGTTCGATTATGTTAGAAATCTAAGATGAGATTATGGATAACAAATGGATACCTAGTAAACTCTGAATAATATTCCTCGTCTTCAAGTTCCCATAGAGTTGTCGAAAATTGGGATCCAAAGGGTTGAGGATGAGGTGGATTTAGGTAAACTAGGAAAAATTACAAGGATCAAGGAGCTATTACTATCTTCTGAATAGAGCTGGTATCGGGCCCTATCGGGTCGGGTCCTCCACTATCCAGATCTGAATCCGGATCCGGTACCTCAGGGGTTCAAAAATTGGACCCGGATCCGGACTTGCGAGGACCGGGTCCGGGTCTGAGTTTAAAAAATCTACTCGTCAGATCCGATAGCGGGAAATTAAATATATACACTTAAAATATTTTGTACCTGATACCCTACGGTTCCAACAGCTTTTACACTTAAGTACATGAATAAATATTATATTTACACATCTATCTTCAACAAATACTATTTATATGTATATCCCTATAACCCTATTATTCAAATTTCATAATTTTGAAGTATTTTTTAACGGGTTCGGGTCCAATTCCAGGTTCGGGTCCGGGTCGGTTCTATTTTGAGCGGACCCGGACCCCGACCCGGACCGGAAGTGCATTGAGTTTTATTTTAGGACCCGGACCGGAACCCGAATCCGTATAGATCGGGTCGGTTCCGATCCAATGTTGGGTGCGGATCGGGTTCGGATAACAGCTGGACAAAGAAAGTATCCAGTTGGCGTTGGCAAACCATCCTTTTCCGAACAGGTCAATGTGACAGTGCTACTTGTGAATGAAGAACTGAAAAGGAACATCATCTCTCAAGTACTCCTAATTAAACATGATGTCAAAGATAGTTAATCTATCATAATTCAAGGTAAAATGTGAAAAATCCCCCCATATTTGCAGGTTAACATAATTAACCGTCAATGGGTTTTTGGTCAATGCAAAAAAACTCCAAGAGGATGGTGTAACTACTTTTTTTTTTTTTTCCTTTCCATCAGTTACGTGCTCTGTCCGTGCGAGAATTTGATACTTTTACCCTCTCCCTATCGTTTAATAATTCCTGGAATATTTTCCCATCTTCAACATTTTCCTCACAAATTCAAATTTGATTATACTCTTAATCATTCTATGCCCCCCCCCCCCCCCCCCCCCCCTCCTCTTTTGATTTAATAAAATCTTCAACTCCCAACTATGAGCTCATCATCTAAAAAAAAAAATCCATGGGATATTGCGAAATCCAGTGTAATAGAAACGGATTTGGAGTATTGGGTAAGGTGAAGGATTTTGAAGGAGAACTGAATCATAAAGTAACAGATGAATTTGATGTGTGGTTTGGATGGAGATGAAATTAAAGAGAGGGGGGGGGGGGGGGGGGGGGGGGGGGGGGGGGGGGGGGGGTTTGGTAAAACGGTCCAAAATAAACACGTGTTGCGCGCGTAACAGAGACCGAGATAAAGGGGGGGGGGCAAAATAAACACGTGTTGCGCGCGTAACAGAGACCGAGATAAAGGAAGGGGGGGGGGGGGTAAACGGTCCAAAATAAACACGTGTTGCGCGCGTAACAGAGACCGGAAAACAAAGTTGTTACAACACTCCTTGGGGATTTTCTGCATTTCCGCATTATACCGATAATCTATTGTTGGAAGAACTTTAATGTTATAATGCGAGAGTTGGGGTGTGTTTTTTTTTTAGACAACCTGTAATTTGTAAATAACCAACCATCTAATCCCAACCACTTATTTTTAAGTTTGAGTTATATTAACCATTAGTTTACTCAATTGTTGTCAGTTACCGTAATACCCTCAAACTTCAAATTTATTTACAACGTCATCTCTAATCTCTAATATTATAATGGGAGAGTTGAGGTTGTCATTTGTAGACAACCTGTATGTAGACATTCAATCACCTAATCTCAACCATTTATTTTTAAGTGAGAGTTATATTAACTATTCATTTACTCAACTGTTGTTAGTTACAATAATACCCTCAAAGTTCAAATTTATTTACAACATAATTATTTACAAAAGTACCACTCATATGAAATAAAAGCTAGTGTCACTAAATGTAATTTGTAAAGAGTATGTGATGAGTAAAGAGATGTCTCAGGTTCGAGGCCAGATTACATCTTATTATTTACTTTGTAAAATAAATAAAAAATTGATTAGAACATGCATTGCACGTGCAAGTCTTATTTACAAAAATGTCATTAATATAAAATAAAAATTAGTATTACTAAAGATAATTTGTAAAATGTTTGGTAAGAATTTAGAAAGAGTAAAGAAAAGTCTTAAGTTGGATGTCAAACTATATGTTAATCCTTACTTAAAAAAATAAATATTATTAGGGTGTGCATTGCACTTGTAAATTAATAGTATATAAAATGGGAATTAAGTTGGTGAAAATGTTGGTGACATTCATCTCTGTGAAATCTGATGTATGATTTGTTGATGATGAATTTAATGGCTTCGGTGGACCCAATCTAGTCAGTGACTGTTTATTGATCGACACGGAATCATTAATTAATAGTACATCACTAATCAGATAAAACATACAAAATGACAAAAAAGGAATGAAAAACAAGACGAAAGAAGAGTGACCGACCCATGACTGGCGTTCTTTTCCGCGCTCGCACTGTCTGAAAAGTTTTAAAGTTTTTTCTTCTTTGAGTTAACATTTGACGAAGCTAGATTAAGTATAAACAAATTAAATAAAACTAAGTAATAAGAATAACCTTATGTCGAAGCAGATTAGTTTTGAGTGAAATCATGAGTGGAAATGGTCTTTCCGTTTTGAGTAAAACTAAAAGATAAAAAGAGAACACAGGGCAGTCCTATGGCACTCCTATGCGACACTAAGAATATAGTCTTCACATTCAAAATTTATGATCCGTTCAAATTAATCTATATACCATAAAATATAGAGTGATATAAAGTCTCTAAATTTGTACATATTTTACTCGTTTATCATGTAGGTTGTAAAATGAACAGTTTTTTAGCAACAATACATTTACGACCACTCAATACATGAACAAAACATATTTAACTTTAATGATATTTTATTCTCTCATGTTTAACGATACATTAAACAATTTAAATGGTGTGGATCGTATATTTGGGAGAGGAAGATATAATTTTGAAGTGTGATATAGGCAAAAATTTTCTTCTATGCTACATTTTCTTCCATTTTTCCTATTCATATATATATATACTCTTCCATTGAAAAATTAGTACGAGAACTCTTATTAATAACCTTCGTGAACTTTTACAATTGCATGTCCTCAACAAGAACACAATTGTTAAACCAGTCCATAATCAATTCAAAATTGATGCTGTTTCAAGACAAACATATCACGGAGATTGTAATATAGGATAAAATTAGGTTAGTAAATTTGAATATAGAGGGTCAATTTTTTTACACTTGAACACGACTCTGTGTACAAGCATGAAAATTCAGATCATTTAAACCGCAAGTGTCATTAGATCTATTGCTGAGTCTGTTAGCTAGTGAGCGAAAGATCAAGAATATGAACCATACTTCATCATTTTTTTTAAAGAAACAAAAATGTGTAAGTTATCGGCTATAACCTTATTTAAAAGAAAAAAAATGTTAAAAAAATAACTGTGAATAGTCTTTCTACCATGCAATCTTATTATCTTGTAGACTACCCTTTTGCTTAGAATTGTTTCTCAAAGTTTGTTCGCTTGATCAAAATTTTCATAGTCTTATATAGGTCTTAAATGATCACTTTTAAAGTTGATCTAGAATAAAATTTGAAAGTGACTTTTGCGGAGACCAATATAAAATTGTAATTTTTACGCTTAACTGTGTTATTGTTCTCTGTGGTTCTGTTCTAGGAACAGATAGAGGTTATTTTTTTGTAATACTTGTTTCGTTAATATTTTATTAATGAAGCGGTGACGCGGTCACCTTTTTTCTCAAAAAAAAAAAAAAATATAAAATTGTAATACTTGTTAGGGATTTGTCTGAAAAGTCCTCTGTAAAAATTGAGTAGCGAAGTGAAAAATAATGCTATTAAGTATTAAGATATTCTAACTTAATAAGGATGATGATTGAGCATTGGTAAAATTTTAGTAAACCCACCCTATATTTTATAAGTTTGTAGAAAACTCACTTTACTGGCTAAAATAGTTACGGTTTCAACGTTACCACTTTCTCAGCTTAATCTAAAGTGTTTGGATCGTTATACCTCTAGGTACGTGATAAAACCCTCAATCATTTTTTTTTAATTGAGGATTTACCTTTTGAATTTTTTAATCATTATATAATCATCCCCTCCAAAAACAAATGCATATAAATTTTTTTTCAATTTTTAATCATTATATAATTTTTTAATTGTTAAAAACAATAGAGGTAGTTTAGATTGAAATACCCTAAAAAGGACAGAAACAGTCACCTGATCACATGTGACTACTAATTTGGATGGAGTATGGTAAACGAAAATCACTTTAGCCAGATAGTACAATAAACTGCGGAAAAAAAAGACGAGTTTTCTGCAAACTCGCAAAAAGTGTGGTGGGTTTACTGAAATTCCCCCGAGTATTTTCTAATTTTTTCGTGTTTGTTTATGTGATAATTTATTAGATGTTTGCTTCTGTTTGTTGTTGCAAGAGCTTTAATAAATATAAAGTCATGATTTAGTTTTGTATAATAGTGTAAGTAAATTATTAACATATTCTAGCTTCTCATCTTATCTATTTTTGGGCCACAATTGCAGCAATGAAACCAAGAGGGAGAATCGTCAGGGTCTTCCAAGTAGACGAGTACGACGAGGAGGAGGTCTGCGCTTCTCGGTGGTCAAAAGCTCAATAAATTTTTTTTAATTATATAATCTTCATGAAGTTCATTTGTGCAGATGCTTATTATTGGCTTTTGTTATGTTATTTTGACATTGAGTGACCTGTTGAAGCTTTAATATTAGAATTCTCTCTTACATCATGCATTCTAGCATTACTCATTTTGTTTTCGCAGATGGCCTAAATTGTTCTCTGTAAATCCATTGTTGTAGAAATAAAAGCTCTTCATAACATTATTCAGAATTTCAGAGGATGCTCTGGTTAGAGAATTAACTTAGGAAGTCATGTTTATATCTTGAGACACTAACTTTGAAGCATTTGGTAATGTAAGAAGACTTTTTTTCTGTTGCATGTAAGGTGTAGATTTTGTTTATCTGGCATCCCTATTATTACGAGGGCTTCATTCAGATATCATTCTAATGAATTGAATGTGACTGCAACTATCTAGCAGTATTAGAAAAGCAGACGTCTCACATGGCAGGATGGGTTCTCTAAGCTCATAACATGTAAGAATTTTTGGAACCTTTTCTGCATTTGTGCATGTCATCTTTGTATTGGGATCTTGCTAACATTTTCTGTTGTTCCAACTAGCTAGATAATTAGTTTTTTTTTTTCTTGTTCTTCTTGTGGATTGATAATTAGATGATTAAAATCAGATTCAAGAATCTGAAATTTTAAAAATTGATGCAGAGGTTTGCATAGATAGTAGGTGAGCGCCTACCTCCTCAGACATCTTCGTTACCAAGTTAAGAATTTCACCTGTCAAAATTATGTATGTTCTGTAATTTTTTTAATCCATTAAGATTAGTAGCTTAGGAGAAAATTTGTATAGAATAATTGTTTCTATTAACTCAGAACATGGAGACTGTCATCTCTGATTTGATTAAGAGAGGAGGTCCTACGAAAGGACTTCCACTCAGGACAGTGAAAGCAAATAAATTTGTATTATATGAGTTGTACATGGATGAAGGTTTGTTCATTTATCTAGCATGTCAGACAATAACATATCATGATAATGTCATGACATGATACAGATAGTAGGTGGAAATTTTTTGGGTTAGATTTTTCTTGGGTATGATGGAAATTAATTAGCTTTGTGATGAGGAAACCTCATCCTTATAATTTAGGATCTGCTTGTGTTGTCTGTTGAGATTTATTGCAATTATTAATGTAATTCAGGATCATCCATAATTGTTAATAATATTGATCAAAGAACATGGCTGATAAACACTCAACTTTTTGCAAATTCCACAGGATCTGAAAAGCTCTGAAGTACATGATACAGATACGTCTGGATCAAAGTCCTTCTTCAATGGGAAGCAAACAAATAGATCCAGAACCAAGCTATAATAAATGGGTCAAGCGTCTCCACTCTAACCCATTGAATCTTATTGGAGTTACTCCTAAGAGATTCAAGATCAGAGATGCTAATTCTTATAGTGGTGCAATGCAAAATCTGCTTAGTAGAGCAGTGAATTACACCAGAACCATATCTTAAGCTCAAGAAAGTTAAAAGTCGAAAGTGATGATTAATCTTATGAAAAATACGATAATACCAGTTTAGGATTTACTAATTTGTTTTTTTAATAACTTTTTTTAATATCAGTTTTAGGTTCAAGAAAGTTAGTCCAAAATGATGATTAATTTTATGAAAAATAAAATGATTATATCTTTATGTTTTAGATGAAATTATTACGCATATAGCTTTCTCTTACATCGTTCGAATTTTGATCCATTTGTGCTTTATTTTGATTGAAAATTTGCTATAATTGATTAAACTTGGGTTCTTGGTACTTGTTTCAAATATGATTTCGACGAGCTTGTTGTCATTGGAGTAATTTTGAAATTCATAGTTTGCTTTTTAATATAATTGACTTAGTCGAATTTGTAGTTTGAAGAATATGAGTTTGCCAACTACAAGTATGTTTAGATAAAATTTTTAATATTTATGTGCACCAAGTTACGTGCATTTGATGCACGGTAAATTCCAGCTAGTAGTATATAAAATGGGAATTGAGTTGGTGAAAATGTTTATGACATCCATCTGTGTCAAATCTGATGAATGATTTATTGATGATGAATTTAATGGCTTCGGTGGACCCAATCTAGTCAGTGACTGTTTATGGATCGATACGGAATCATTTAATACTAGTACATCACTAATTAGATTAAACATACAAAATGACAAAAAAAGAATGAAAAACAAGACGAAAGAAGAGTGACCGACCCATGACTGGCGTTCTTTTCCGCGCTCGCACTGTCTGAAAAGTTTTAAAGTTTTTTCTTCTTTGAGTTAACATTTGACGAAGCTAGATTAAGTATAAACAAATTAAATAAAACTAAGTAATAAGAATAACCTTATGTCGAAGCAGATTAGTTTTGAGTGAAATCATGAGTGGAAATGGTCTTTCCGTATTGAGTAAAACTAAAAAGATAAAAAGAGAACACAGGGCGGTCCTATGGCACTCCTATGCAACACTAAGAGTCTGTTTGGAAATATTTAAGTTGGAAAATGGAAAAGAATGGAATGAAAATGAATGAAGAGAAAAGGAAAGAAAGGGAAAGAAATGGATTAACTTTATAAGTTGTGTGTGCTTGGCAACTATTAGAATGGAATTGACTTTTTTTTTATTTCCATCCCCTAGACTTATTTGGCAAACAATGGAATACAATGGAGAGGGTACATAATCACTGTTAATTGAGGTTATAATTCTTTTGGTTAACTGATTCAGCTACATAAAGTTTGTCCGATTATCAGTGAAAAGTGGATGGTGCTTCTGAATGTAACTTCCAGTAAACAAAATGCCAAGTTTTGTTACCAGTAGTCCATGCTCGTTCTGAACTGCTAGATGAAAATTCGAGCATCAGCATGATAAATACAATTGCAGTGATTCATGACTTGCAAGCAGTTGGCGAAACAAACAACAGTATCAACACCTTCCTATGACTAAAAAGGCAACGGCTTCCTGTGACTCCAAACAAATAAAATGAAAATTAAGCAAAAAAACAAAAGAGGGGGAGCTCAGGATTGAAACTCTACCTAACCCAGACAATACTGAAGCAAGGCAAGGCCAAGATCTCCACAGAAAATGAAAAACCCAAATCAGAAATTGAAGAACTGAATGGGTTTTAATGGAGAGAGAGAGAGAGAGAGAGAGAGAGCAAATGGTTTTTAATAAATGGGTATGGAGAAGAGGAAGAGAAGGGAAGACCCACGTGATATCTACCCACTTCCTTCCTTCCTTTCCTAAGCTGCGAAGAAAAACGATTGAAACATAGCTGCGATTAAGCTGCGAAAAAAAATTCATGCACTTGTGGTATGGATTTATAAAGAAGAAAAATTTCCGCGCTATCAAAAAATGAAATCGGCTGAAATCGGTTAAAATCGTTTGAAATCTTGATTCTTCATTCCTTTAGGCAGCTTTCCGAGGAGGGTGGAGCTGGAATAAAAATCGGTTGGGATCTTTCTCTAGGGAATGAAATTTAGTTGTTTCCTTTGTTTTCTTTTTCAAAACAAACATGGTGTGGAATAGGATAAGATGTGCCTATTCGTAGTATTCCATTCCTTTCCCTAGTTTTTTGGGTTCCCAAACGCGCCCTAAAGAGTTTTGTCTTCACATTCAAAATTTATGATCCGTACCGTTCAAGTTAATCTATATACCATAAAATATGGAGTGATATAAAGTCTCTAAATTTGTACATATTTTGCTCGTTCATTATGTAGGTTGTAAAATGAACAGTTTTTCAGCAACAATACATTTACGATCACTCAATACATAAACAAAACATATTTAACTTTAATGATATTTTATTCTCTCATGTTTAACGACACGTTAAACAATTTACATGGTGTGGATCGTATATTTGAGAGAAGAAGATATAATTTTTAAGTGTGATAGAGACCAAAATTTTCTCCTATGCTACATTTTCTTCCATTTTTTCTATTCATATATATACTTGTGACAGTGTAAAAATGGCCTGAGGCCCAACCAGGGCCCAATACTATTCCTACTCAGAAAAGTAAAAATAACAACCTGGTTCGGCTCCGGACCACTTCTGGGTCGGTGCCGAACCTCGTGTTTGCCCTCACGGTACTGGCCTCCTCGGACCGACGAGCCTCAGTAGCCCTCGGAGTCCGATCCGGGGCAGTCCCACAGGCCGTCCCCCCTCTCTGGCGGGGCAGAAGGATGACCTGGCGCAGCCTAGGCCCTCCGATTCCCCCCAGAGGCACAGGAGGCTCACGATGGGCCACGTCAGCTCCAAATACCGCCAAAGGTTTCGCCACGTCAGCCCTATACCACTCCTGGTATCGCCACGTCCGCCCTAAACCCCCTGGGCCTTCTGCCACGTCAGGCCCATGGGCTTTCGGATCCAAACCCGGCCCCCAAGTGGAACCAAACCCGGTTGGGATTCTCTATAAATACTAGACCCACACCCACCTTTTAAGGTAATCAATCTTTTGCCACTTAAATATACCTAGTTATTGCTACTCTCTCACAGAGACTGACTAGAGCGTCGGAGGGTCCGCCACCGGGACAAACCCCGGTGTTTCAGGACCGTCTGCAGGTACACAAGACCTCGGATCCGACCCTTCCGATCCGAGCCCAACCTCCAACATCTTTCCGAGCTCATCGTAGGTCCCAGAAGGTCAACTGAAGGTCGGCAGACGAGCGGCAATCTCCTTCAATACAAATTGAGTCCGAACTCACACCTGGTGCTTCCACACGTTTCTCAGAAATAAACAGCATCAGGTTGGCGCCGTCTGTGGGAACAGCTGCTCCAGAAGCCGATCCGACCCAGACCCTCAAAGGCCATCGACAGCCGAATCCTCATGGCATCCAAAGGCAAGGGGGCTGCTTCCTCCGTCAACCAACGGGACTCGCCCCCACCCACCGATAAAGCCAGGCCACGCACGTCGAAACACAAGGCTCCCTCTCGGGAGTCCCAAAGGAGCGTCGGCCGGCCAGCCCAGCCCGACCTCCGGGGAATAATCCTCAACCGCAAGATTACCCGCAGCAGGGGAAGGGCCGCTTCCAACCCGGTCCCGAACCGCCCGAGGCCACCGCCCGAGGCGCGCAGACCCGCGCTCAGCCGAGTCGGAAGACAACCCTCGGACCGACCAAACCGGGCCGAAGGAGCCCCCGTCACTCATAAGGAATTCCAAGACTTCCGAAGAGAAATGCTGGGAGCCCTCCGACGGGCCCCCAGGGAAGAAACCCTCCATTCCCAAAAGGGGTCGGACGCCGAAGCCAGCGCGTCCCGCCCTTCAACGATCCAGCCGGAAGACGATGACGTACTCCTAAGACGCCTACAAGAAATGGAGGACCGCCTCGATCACATAGGGGACGGCGGCCAAAGAATGGCTCAGGGGTACAGACCTGTCCGACCACCCTTCTCCGCTCCCATCCTCCAAGCGGAAATACTCCGGAATTTCCGACCCCCTCAATTCGAGACCTACGATGGCGAGGGAGATCCTGCTGATCACATGGAGGGTTTCAAAACCCTCATGATGATTCACAGCGCCTCGGATCCCCTGCTCTGCCGAGCCTTCCCCGCCACCCTTCGGGGTCCAGCTCGCGAGTGGTTCTCGAAACTCGCCCCCGGCTCCATTTACTCCTTCGACCAACTCGAGGGCAATTTTCTTGCCCATTTTGTCACTAGCCGGAAGGCCGAAAGGACCAGCGCCTCATTACTTGGGCTCAAGCAGATAGAGGGGGAATCACTCAGAGTGTTCGTCCGGAGATTTACCGCTGAGGCAAGGTCGGTCTCCTCCCTCGACCCAGGCGTCGCTTCAGCGGCATTCCGACACAACGTCCGCCCCGGACAGCTGAAGGCTTCTCTGGCCAAGAGACCCCCCGTCGACTTTCCCGACCTCCTTAATAGGGTCGAGAAATACATTAGGGCAGAAGAGGCCCTTAACCCCGAAGATCCCAGGGATGCCACCGGGAAAGGGAAGCGGAAGACCGAGGAAGTCGAACCACCAAAGAAAGCTCCAAGGGACCCGGGGGCCATGAAGAAGGTCCCGCCAGTCCCCCGCTTCGAGAGGTACACTCCCCTGACGCATAACATCTCCGCCATCCTCTTGGAAATCGAAGACAAGGGCATTGTCCGACTACCCCCCCGATCTAATAACAACAAGAATCGAGACCAGCGCTTTTACTGTCGCTTCCACAGAGATCACGGGCACGAAACCGACCAATGCCGAGCCCTGAAAGACGAAATTGAAGAACTCATTTCCAGAGGATACCTCCGAGAGTTTACCCGAGAAGGCCCATGAGATCGGCGAGACGCTAGGAACCGGAGGCAATCGCCTCCGAACCCTCCCCCAAACCAGACCCAGGGTCGGGACCCCGATTCCGAGGGAGCCGCGGATATCCCTTTCATCTTGCACTGTGTCCACGGAGGGCCGATGGGAGGTGAATCAAACACTTCCAAAAAAGCCTTCCTCCGAGAGGTGAACGCTGTCAGAGACAACCCCTCGCCCAAACTACAATCAAGGCCGGTCTCCTTCTCAGGGGAAGACCTTGAAGGTGTTCGCTTGCCCCACTGCGATGCCCTCGTCATCAACCTCCACATGGCTAATTGTGAGGTCCGCAGGATCCTCGTCGACAACGGTAGCTCGGTGAATATTCTTTTCCTCGAAGCCTTCGAAAATCTCAGGTTACCCCGAGATAAACTCAAGCCAGCTGGGTACACCTTGCACGGGTTCTCAGGCGTCCCTGTCGTAATAGAAGGGATTGTTACCCTCGACGTTACCGCCGGGTCGACTCCTGTCAAGAGGACCGAATCCATGGACTTCATGGTGGTCAACGTCAAGGCGGCTTATAACGCCATACTTGGCCGGCCTGGACTATGCTCCCTACAAGCGGTGCCTTCGGCTTACCATCTGAAGCTCAACTTCCCCACCCCTCAAGGAGTCGGCATCGTCCGAGGCAGCCAAGAAGCAGCGCGATCATGCTACATGACCACCGTCGGTGGAGGTGTGTTCCCCCTCGACGCCGAACGAACATAGATTATGGCCCGGCTAAATGTAAATCTGTTTTTGTGTAAACCCTCGTTTGTAAAGGGCTGCCTTAGCGGCCCTCCCTACCTTATACTAAAAATATCCCTTTTTGTCCGAACCCCAAATGTCTCGATAATCTCAATACGAGTCCGGACCGAAGGTCCTTCCTAAGGCCCCACTTCGATCCCTCGCGGAATGAGGGAGCCAGGCCCTGCCTCCGACATTTCGTACCACATTACTGGCCGGAGCGAGGAAGGAAAAGGAGTCTTCTTTCATACCCCTTTATTTTTCGTTCCAAAGAGAAAAAATAAAACGAAAGAAAAACAAAGACCGTTACAAGACCGCTCCACTCATCTCAAATCAGGAAGATCGGGGCCCCTCGGGCCCAACGAGGGACAAAGAGTACTTCGACCAAGCAACTAGGGGCCCCTCCCCTCGTTGTGATATTCCTTAGCCTCAGCCACAATCGACAGTCCAGCCACAGAACTCTGGGCGTCATCCGGTCGCGCCCACTGTAACAGCAGCAACGCAGAGGGAACCCCCTCCGCCTGTCGACCCAAGGAGGAAGAGAACGAGGCACCCACCATCGCCTTGTAACGCGGCATCTCCATCTCCTTCTCCACAAAGACGTCGCGAGGTAACCCCCCAGGAGAGGACCTCGGCACCAAGGTACTAAGGCCGGCCTGTCTAAGGTCCGCACCGCCGAGCTCCCGATCCCACATCGCTCTTCTCAACCGGCGCGCCTCCGCACTTAAGACGGCGGACTTATTCCGATAAAAGTTACAAGCCTCATCAGTATCCCGAGCCCCCCTTCGATGACGAGCCAGCGCGGCCTCCAGGACCTTAACCTTACTCCGGAGTCGCGCCACATAGAAACTACGGGAGTCCCCCTCAGGGAGGAGAGCCGCGACCTACAAGATAACCAACCAACTCAACACACATTCTCAAGAAGATTCAGAAATGTCCGAGGTGAAAACAACCGGCCGGTCAAAAAACTTTTCTTGCCACTATAAATCCAAGTGTTTCTTACAAAAAATGCGGTGGCCAGTCCGCGGGAGGCAAACACAATCGAGGGAGAGAAAAAGAAAGACAAAAATTACACAACTCATTGACCCACCTCCGCGCCGACGGACGGATCCACGGGAGCGTCGGCCGATGGGTCGACGGCGGGCCCTTCTTCGCCAGGAGTCTTCGACGTCCCCTCGATCTCCATATCATACTCAAACTTGGACAAATCGAGGGCCGGGAAGAAGTGCCTCACGTGGCTGAGGGCCCTCTCATAGCTTTTGTCCTGGGCCGCGATCACCATCTGCTGGCCCGTATGCAGCACCTCCTTCGCCTCCTTGGTGAACTTCGTCTTCAGGGAGGCCATCTTCTTCTCCCACTCTACATCCTTGGCCTTGAGCTGGAGCTCCAGCTGCTGCTCTCTCTTATGCGAACCCTCGAGTTCGATTCGCATCTCCTTCATCTCCAGCTCGCTCTTCTCCGCTCGAGCTCGCTCTTAAGCCAGGGACGCCTCGTACAGGTTCTTAATGTTGGCCCCCTGTATACAAGCCTACAACCAACGGCAGACAAAGATCAGGCCTCGGCACAAAAATCAACGAGGAGGGACAGAGTCGACAGACTTACCTGTACAGTGGCCTGCGCCAGGCGGGCGAACGCCACCTCTACGGGCTCACCCTCCATCGCCTTGCGATCGCGAGGGGTCGCCAGCTTTTCCACCACTTCAACGGCTTGGGCCTCCTCTGTCAGGCGGTCCCCCATCAGAACCGACCAATCAGGAGCCCACCGCTGCCGCAACAGCTCCACCACCGGATCCTCTTCCTCGGCCTCGACCTAGGGACCTTTCCCCTTGTCGAGAACAGGGGCCCCCGCTAGGCCCCGACCCTTCGAAGAAGCCACGCCCTTGCTCGTCTCGGAGCGACCCCTCTTGGTCCTCGGCTCGAGTTGGACTTCCGAGATAACAAGGGGCAGCTCCCTCGGCCTCTTCGCCGCCTCCGCCTTCTTCTTCTCAGCATTTTCCTTCTTCATGGCGAGCCGCCTTGCTTGGATCGATGCCTCATCCATATCTGCAGAAAAAACCATTAAGAGCAATGAGCAAGAAAGCAAGAAAGGACCCAGAGGAAAGGAACAACTACATACACATAACAGCTGGGCTCAGTCCAGCGCTCGCCAGAGTGGTCTCCGTCACCTCCATCCAATCAATACTAGGTGACTGGCGGAGGCGCTCGACAAACCCCCATTCATCTGCCGACAGATCCCCCTGCCTCGGCGGTGGGTGGTTCGGCTTGGAGTGGTTCCATCGAGTGGGAATGTCCCATGGCTCTTCACTCCGGATCACCAAATTCTTCTCCTTCCATCCCTTGATGGAATCCGGGTGGTGGCGAACGACCTTCCCCCCACTCCGGGGAGAGATATAGTATACACCCTCGGCCGACGGATTGACCATCAACATCGCACGGAACACATTCAGCCGCAGGGGTACTTGCTGTTCCTCGCACATCAGCATAAAGCAGATAATCTGCTTCCAAGAGTTCGGCCCGTACTGCATGGGCGCCAAGGAGGCCCAGTTCAACACGTCCCTAATGAACGGGTGGATTGGCAACCTCAGGCCAGAGATAAAAGCGTCCACTGGGAAGACACAGTACCAAGCTGATAAGGGATCGGTGGGACGCAGAGTAGGGCTCGGCATCAGCAGTTCGTAACCAGGCCCTATATGATACGCCAGCTGCAGAACCTCCAAATCCCCGTCCTCCAAAACGGTCGAGATCACGTCCATCATCACCCTCCTCCGGCTCGGCGAAGAGGGTTGCACTCCGAAGAGCTCCTGGTCAGAAAGGTCGTCGGGATACTGACGGAAATGCTTCGGCTGAACGGGCGAACCCGTCATCAGATTACGGAAAACAGGCGCCTTGCTCGAACCGCCGGTCCTCGACCCCGGTTTTCCTGGGGCCCTCTTCTCCTTCTTGACTCGCTCCGACGGTCCTCGACCCTGAGCGGTGGATTTCCTCGCTATATTACCCTCGCCCCTCTCCTCATCGGAAGACAGCTCCAATACGCGAATGCCGTCCGAACCCTCGCCGGCTCCCTCCGACCCGCTACTCTCCACCACAAAGGGACGTCGGGAACGCGACGGCCCCGTCTTGTGTACCGCTTCCCCCTCACCCACTGAGTCCTCCAGAGAAACCGAGCCAGTAGGGCCCACAACGGGCGTCGACCCCTCCTCGAACACGGGCTCTTCCCACGACGTCGACGGAGAGTCAGGCTTTACCTCCCCCCTGGACGACGACGCCGACGAACCGGACTGAGCCCTACCCATCTGTGCCTAAAGATAAAACAAACTTACCAAACTAACCTGGGACCGCTTCGGGAAGGCGAGCCAAGTACGGCAAACTGCAGGAACAATCGCTGAAGGGTTGGGAGATTTTTTGAAGAAGAAAGCAGCAAGATTGAAGTGGGCAAAAGGGAAAAAGAGGGGAATACTTATATAAGGGAAGAGCGGCTCCTCGACTTCCGCGATTACTGTTCACTGATTGACGCACAACTGCCGCCTGGAAAATCGCGCCGCGTCCTCGAAACCTGTGCGGAGGACGTCATCAGATGCCAGACTGACGGCCTAACTCTGGGGTCGGTTCGGGAGGGATATGCGATGGAGAAAACATTTTTTACTTAAGGATTAAGGCGCCATCATATGACAGGCGCCCCGGGCTCCAGCGTTCGACCAGTTCCCCTCTCACCCTCGAACAGCCCGGGACTTACAGCTTCGGCAGCCGAAACCCCGAACAGTTCGAGGGTGGGACAGAAACCGCCATCGCCTGCAGCCCTATCAAGACGGACTGACCGACCCCCGATGGGAGGTGGTCCCCCCATCCGAGGCCCTTCAGCCCCAAGACCGGTATACGGTTGGTGCATCTTTTCGTCTGGATCTCTCCCGGGCCAAACATCCATGACAGGGTAGTCTGACCCGAAAAGGGATCCAGACGGCAAAACCACCACCAATCCGAAGCTCCTCTTCCAACAGCACGGATCTCGGCCGCCACCCCTCTCGCCCTGATCTCCCATAGATCTGGCTGCCATATCAAGGTCCATCAGATCCAAGAGAAGATCCGGGCGGCAGAGTAACCACCTCTCCGACGCTGCTAGGGTCGAAAATATTAGCAAAAGACAGGCGTCCGCCGAAGCAGACACCTCTGAGGGCCAATGGGCCACCCCTGTTTTAATCATACCTACAATGGAGGGGAGAGGTATTTATAACCTCCCCCAGGGACTAACCGTTGAGGCACAGGGAAGGTCAATCAACGGAAAACCATGCACCATCTACATTTATTAGGCGGCGCCATTAAATGCCCCTAGGAAATTGGACCATCACACCGTTCTCGGAGAGCCTTCAATGCTCCACAGGAATGGTGGGATATCCCCGCTCAATCACTCTGGGGCACCAACCGATCGCCATCCCCCTTGTTAGCCCGAAATCCCTCGACCAGCTCGAGGTCAGGTCTAGCACCAGGGTAGTCTTCTCAGGAAGGCTTCACGGCTCGCCATCGCCCTTGCCTTCCAGTAATCCCTCGCCAAGCTCGAGGTCAGGTCTGGCACTAGGGTGGTCTTCTCAGGAAGGCCAACGGCTCGCCACCCCCTTGTTGGCCCGTAATCCCTCGACTAGCTCGAGGTGAGGTCTAGCACCAGGGTAGTCTTCTCAGGAAGGCTTCACGGCTCGCCATCGCCCTTGCCTTCCAGTAATCCCTCGCCAAGCTCGAGGTCAGGTCTGGCACCAGGGAGGTCTTCTCAGGAAGGCCAACGGCTCGCCACCCCCCTTGTTGGCCCATAATCCCTCGATCAGCTCGAGGTCGGGTCCGGCACCAGGGGAGTCTTCTCAGGAAGGCTTCACGGCCCGCCATCGCCCTTGCCTTCCCGTAAACCCTCGCCAAGCTCGAGGTCAGGTCTGGCACCAGGGCGGTCTTCTCAGGAAGGCCAACGGCTCGCCACCCCCCTTGTTGGCCCATAATCCCTCGACCGGCTCGAGGTCGGGTCTAGCACCAGGGTAGTCTTCTCACGAAGACCCAGTGACTCACCATCCCATTTCTACAACCACGAGCACTCCTCCACGGCTAGCTCCCGCACCCCCTGCAGGAGTGGGGGGCTTGTGTGACAGTGTAAAAATGGCCTGAGGCCCAACCAGGGCCCAATACTATTCCTACTCAGAAAAGTAAAAATAACAACCTGGTTCGGCTCCGGACCACTTCTGGGTCGGTGCCGAACCTCGTGTTTGCCCTCACGGTACTGGCCTCCTCGGACCGACGAGCCTCAGTAGCCCTCGGAGTCCGATCCGGGGCAGTCCCACAGGCCGTCCCCCCTCTCTGGCGGGGCAGAAGGATGACCTGGCGCAGCCTAGGCCCTCCGATTCCCCCCAGAGGCACAGGAGGCTCACGATGGGCCACGTCAGCTCCAAATACCGCCAAAGGTTTCGCCACGTCAGCCCTATACCACTCCTGGTATCGCCACGTCCGCCCTAAACCCCCTGGGCCTTCTGCCACGTCAGGCCCATGGGCTTTCGGATCCAAACCCGGCCCCCAAGTGGAACCAAACCCGGTTGGGATTCTCTATAAATACTAGACCCACACCCACCTTTTGAGGTAATCAATCTTTTGCCACTTAAATATACCTAGTTATTGCTACTCTCTCACAGAGACTGACTAGAGCGTCGGAGGGTCCGCCACCGGGACAAACCCCGGTGTTTCAGGACCGTCTGCAGGTACACAAGACCTCAGATCCGACCCTTCCGATCCGAGCCCAACCTCCAACATCTTTCCGAGCTCATCGTAGGTCCCAGAAGGTCAACTGAAGGTCGGCAGACGAGCGGCAATCTCCTTCAATACAAATTGAGTCCGAACTCACACCTGGTGCTTCCACACGTTTCTCAGAAATAAACAGCATCAGGTTGGCGCCGTCTGTGGGAACAGCTGCTCCAGAAGCCGATCCGACCCAGACCCTCAAAGGCCATCGACAGCCGAATCCTCATGGCATCCAAAGGCAAGGGGGCTGCTTCCTCCGTCAACCAACGGGACTCGCCCCCACCCACCGATAAAGCCAGGCCACGCACGTCGAAACACAAGGCTCCCTCTCGGGAGTCCCAAAGGAGCGTCGGCCGGCCAGCCCAGCCCGACCTCCGGGGAATAATCCTCAACTGCAAGATTACCCGCAGCAGGGGAAGGGCCGCTTCCAACCCGGTCCCGAACCGCCCGAGGCCACCGCCCGAGGCGCGCAGACCCGCGCTCAGCCGAGTCGGAAGACAACCCTCGGACCGACCAAACCGGGCCGAAGGAGCCCCCGTCACTCATAAGGAATTCCAAGACTTCCGAAGAGAAATGCTGGGAGCCCTCCGACGGGCCCCCAGGGAAGAAACCCTCCATTCCCAAACGGGGTCGGACGCCGAAGCCAGCGCGTCCCGCCCTTCAACGATCCAGCCGGAAGACGATGACGTACCCTCTATTGCTCAATGGAATTGTGTAACCGAATCGGATGTCTCCTTATCCATAAGCCCAGAGATCAGAGAGAATAGTAATACATAAGCCTAGCCTAGGCAACAGAAAGAGAATGAATAGGAAGAGAAGACTAGAGAGGATAGTTATAGTAGGAAGAAGAAGAATTTGTCAGTTCGAGAATAGGGAGCAACTAGGAGACAACATCCGAGTTAAACTCCTTGGATTGGCCACTTAATATAGGTAATGCCTCATAATCAAAGCACGCGTATTGAAAGGCTGGAAAGCGGACTTCGAAGTAGATAGGTCAAAAAGCAAGAGGTCCAAGTTTTGGACCCGTAGAGGACCGGGTCCGGGTCTGGGTAGTGAAGGACCTGATCTGCTCCGACCCGATACCAATGCTAGTTTGTGCTTTATTAATTTTAACCAAGCTCATCCTTATTATACTACTCCCTTAGTTTCAAAATACAAGTCATTCTAGTTTTTTATTTTATTATTATTTATCATTATTATTATTATTTCATTTTTTTTGTCAAAATATAAATCACTTTAGATTTATGAGACAAATATCTTATCATTCTTTAATGTCCATCAAATATTTTTGAAATGGAGGGAGTATATCTTAATGTCCATATAAGTCATTATTTAATGTCCTTAGTTTGCATAAGAAACCTAGAAAGATTCATATTTTGAAACAAATGGAGTATATCTAAAGTTAATAGGCTTACCTTCTCTCTCTCTTTTCTCAATTTTGAAATAGAGAAATAAGAGCTAAAGTAAGAATACACACTTATCTTAGCACGTGCATACCACACCTTTTACTTAACAAAACAAAATTAAAAAAAGAAACGAAAACTCAAAAAACCCTTTATCTCCCAATTTCCCCCCAAACCCTGCTCACCCTTCCTCACCCAAAACCCATCCATCACCATCTGCCCTTCGCCGTTCGCCAGTCCCCCACAATCCAATCTGTCGCCGTTCGCATATCCTCGCCGTCGCCCCTTGCACAAAACCTAACCATAGCTGATCGACGTTCGTCAGTTCATCCAAATCCAAGCCGTCGCCGTACGCCGATCGTCAATCCACTCAAATCCAATCTGTCGCCGTTCACGTATCCTCGTCATTGCCCTTCACCCAAAACCCAACCGTAGTCAATCGACGTTCGTCAGTCCGCCAAAATCCCAGCCGTCACCATATGCCGTTGGTCAACCTCTCAAATTCAACCCGTAAGTCGTTCCTCACACATTAGTGCCTCCCTTCGCAAAATCATTAGGTACAATATTCGTACAAATAGTGTACCCCCAATGAATTTCCTTTATCAACCAAATGGTGATAGAGATTGGGGCTCCTTGGGTGGTGACTATTCCTGTTGTGGTGACTATTCCAGTTGGGGTCGTGCACTCTGTTTTCTATAAATTCATTTTTACAAAACTACATGCTTAGGTTATTTAATTTGATGGATGTTGAGGCAAATAATTGATTTGCGGGATGAGATTTTGGAGAAAATTGAGGGCAACAAAAAGATTGTTGTGCAAAAAAGCAATTACTTTTTTGCCGTCAGTGCAACAGATGTGCTGTTGATATGAATAATTTTTGATGCAGTAGATTATAAACTTATCTAAATCCAGGATGTTACAAATTTCGACATGCACTTCATTCCATTCCTTGAGGTAATTTTTTGGTGGACTCCGTCATATGAAACTTTTATCAATTGTATTCTGGAGCATCCATCTGACTTATTTTGTCAGATGTTGGCACTTTACTGGACTGTTTAAAATATCTTATCATACATCTTCCAAACAAATTTATGTAAGCTCAAAAGTATAAATATATAAGATTTTTATATTTTTTCTTGACGGCTTATTGCAATGATTATAAAAATAGTCATATGAAAGCAATCTAAAGCGTATTTTTTCTTCAAATCAAAATTTTGCCTTCTCAAATCATGTTGTTTAGAAGTATTCATAACTAAATTGTATTTCATGGTAATTTCCAGAGAAGTGTAACAATGAGTCAATTACTAAATATATGAATTATAAACATAGTAATATACCACACTGAACTTGAATAAATTGACGACTTCTTGGTTGTGTAACTTCATGTTGACTATCTAGCTATGGTTCGTTAGGCCCCTAATAATTTAATCGTGACATGCATGTCTTTGTTTGACGAGTATTCAAAGACTTTGCTATCAGAAATGGCTTAGAAACTTCTCTTCCAAAAATATCTTAGTGCACGCACGCACACACATATACACATATAAGCAATGTTCCATTGCAAACATGTCTCGTGCAAATGGGTATACAAACCACTTAAGCCATTGTTGGAAACAACGACATATGTTATAAATCTAAGTTGTTATTCCAAAACAACAACATAGGTTATAAACCTAAGCCGTTGTTCGGAACAATGACCTAGGTTCAAAATAAACGAAGCCGTTGTTCCGAACAACGACTTCAGTGGTTTGCAATGGAGCATTGCTCTCTCTCTCTCTCTCTCTCTCTCTCTCTCTCTCTCTCTCTCTCTCTATATATATATATATATATATATATATATATATATATATATATATATATAGGTTTCTTCCATCGCAAAAGAGTTTGTATGCACGGACCCGTTGCGAACAGCAATCCAACGGCTCAGATCCGTTTTCATTTTTTTGTGTGATTATTTTTCCTTAGACCATCGTTCTCAACGACGGGCTAAGTTATAATTTTTTTTAAAAAAATTATAACTTAGCCCGTCATAGGCAATGACTGACGGGCTAAGGAAAAATATCCTCTTTTTTTTAACTGTATCTTCTCTCTCACTCTCTCCCTTCTCTATCTATATTTTCCCCCGATCAAAAGCCTCGAAACCCAACTGAATCTGACCCCCTCTCACTCCGGCGAATCTTCCTTTCTCACTTCACTCTCTCACTCACTCTCTCCCTCTTTCCATCTTTCGAAGCACCTCGCAAAACCCAAAAAACCATAATCCTAACCATCTCCCAATCTCCTCCTCCCCCGTTCACCGCTGCTGCTGCTCCTCTATTCACTCTTTCTCTCTCACACTCCCAATCTCTCCTCTAATCTTTGAAACCCGTCCACCTCCTGCCTTTGAAAGCAAATCGGGAAGTGGAAACCCTAGTTTTTTGACAACACCTGTATTGGGGAAATTCACAGTTGTGCATGGTAATGACTTAATCCTTGGCCTCGTAGTTAAATATTTATGTTGTTTTTTATGTTTTTTATGTCGCTTTCTAATTAATTGAATTGATTATTGTGATGCGTAATTTTAAAGATAGTTAGTTTGTATGTAGTATTTTTATAATTTTAGACGGGGGAATTTTAGGCGTAGTTGTTGTTGTTCGCTCATCGAAATTATATATTGAGTTGGATTTATAACTGTTTGATATTAGTAAATCCGCGTAAATGGTAAAAAAAATTCAGAAACTCTGCGAGTGGGTCGAAATCATGACACACAAGCCAACAGAACTTGTAGGAGTGAGTTTCGACTCACAGTTTGCAAGATACGGGCATGTATCACTTTTGGTAAATAAAAATCCAAATAAATCGACACATGGTCGTATCTCGCAAACCATGAGTTGAAACTCACCTCTACAAGTTGCGGTGGCATGTGTTATATGAATTCAACCAAGTTGCAAATTTTTTAAAAATTTTTATCTCTTTTATGGGGTTTTTTCACGTTTCTTGAACAAGAAAAAAAATTGAAATATTTTAGTACGGTTACACTAGAAAACGCTATAAATGACCTCCAAAAGTTAAAAAACTTTACGAGTAGGTTGGATTCATGAAACATAAGCCACCGCAACTTGTACAAGTGATTTTTGACTCACGGTTTAAGACATATGTCCGTGTATTGCTTTTGGTAAACATGAACTAAAATAAAGTTGTACACGGACGTACCTCGCAAATCATAAGTCGAAACTGACTTCTAGAAGTTGTGGTGGCTTGTGTTATGTGAATTCAACCAAGTTGCAATTTTTTAAAAAATTTTGATGCCGTTTGTGGGGTTTTGTCACGTTTCTCGAACAAGAACAAAAAAAGTTAGAATTTTTTCAGTACGGTTATACTAGAAAAGCTTACAACGACCTCCAAAAATAAAGAAACTTTACGAGTGGGTTGGACTCATGTAACACAAGCCACCGCAACTTGTAGAAGTGATTTTCGACTCACGGTTTGAGAGATACGCACGTTTATCGCTTTTGGTGAACATGAACTAAAATAAAGTGGTATACGGCCGTATCTCGCAAGCTGTGAGTCAAAACTCAATTCTACAAGTTGCCTTGCCTTGAATTATGTGAATTCGACCCAGTTACAAAGTTTTTTAAATTTTTGATGCCGTTTGTGGGATTTTGTCATGTTTCTCGAACAAGAACCAAAAAAGTTAGAATTTTTTTTAGTACGGTTACACTAGAAAAGCCTACAAACGACCTTTAAAAATTACGAAACTTTGCAAGTAGGTTGGACTCACGTAACACAAGTCACCATAACTTATAGAAGTGATTTTCGCCTCATGGTTTAAGAGATACGCCTGTGTATCAGTTTGGTGAAGAAGAACTAAAATAAAGCGGTACACGGTCATATCTCACAAGCCGTGAGTTGAAACTCACTTCTACAAGTTACGGTGGCTTGTGTTACGTGAATTCGACCAAGTTGCAAAATTTTTTAAATTTTTGACGCTGTTTGTAGGTTTTGTCACGTTTCTCGAATAAAAATAAAAAAAGTTAGAATTTTTTTAGGACGGTTACACTAGAAGAGCCTACAAACGACCTCAAAATTTTTTAAAACTTTACGAGTAGGTTGGAATCACGTAACACAAGCTACCGTAACTTGTAGAAGTGATTTTTGACTCACGGTTTGAGAGATATGCCCGTGTATCATTTTGGTGAACAAGAACTAAAATAAAGTGGTATACGGCCGTATCTCCAAACCGTGAGTCGAAACTCACTTTTACAAGTTACGGTGCCTTGTGTTACGTGAATTCAACTAGGTTGCAAAGTTTTTAAAATTTTTGATGCCGTTTATGGGGTTTTGTCATGTTTCTCGAAGAAGAACAAAAAAAGTTAGAATTATTTTAGTACGGTTATACTAGAAAACCCTACAAATGAACTCAATAATTACGAAACTTTGCGAGTAGGTTGGACTCACGTAACAAAATCCACCGCAATTTGTAGAAGTAATTTTCGACTAACGGTTTGGTGGATACCGCCGTGTATCGCTTTTGGTGAACAAGTACTAAAGTAACGCGGAATACGGCCCTATCTCGCAAACTGTGAGTCGAAATTCACTTCTACAAGTTGGGTTTCCTTATGTTAGGTTAGCCCGATCCACTCGCAGTGTTTTGGAATTGCAAGTTTGTATTTGTGTATGTTGTCTTGTGTATTTATTTATGCTAATAGTGTAAGTAGGCCTATATGATTACTGTGTTCATAATTGTTTTTTTTTTAAATGTTCGATATTGATAGTGTTGAAGAAAGTTCCATTGTCGGAGAAAAAATTGTTCGTGCTCAAGAAATGGGTGAATTTCGGCTACAAGTTGACGAGCACCTAAAACTGAAGATAGGTATGATGTTTCATACTTTAGATAAAGCGGAGAAATTTTATGCATCATATTGTAGATGTGTGGGTTTTGCTATGCATAAGGGTGAAAATCAGTACAAGGGAACCGATGTAGTAGATATCATATGTATGTAATAAATCTGGGGAGTTTCCGAGTCATCCTAATAATGCTAGACGGGAAACTACTTCTAGAACGGATTGTAAAGCTTTTGTTCATGTAAAAATAAATGAACAAAGTAATACATGGATTATTTATTCATTTAATGAACCGCACAATCATGAATTTACTTCACCCGGTTGACGTCACTTGCTGCCTGTGTAGTTTTAAAATCCGATAAAAAAGTGATTGGTCAACTTATGAAAGCTAACGTCCCTATATGCAAACAAATAATTTTCTTCAAAGGTGCAAGTAAAGGTCATGATAAAATTGGATTCACTAAAACCGATGTTAGAAATCTAAGGAGGGACTCGATGGAAGGTATGAAAGGACACAAAAGACAAATGCTAATTGAGTTCTTCGAATCGAAAAAGCTAATCAATCCTTTACTTTTTTATGATTACCAATTAGATACCGAAGGGCAATTGTCCCATTGTATTTAGGTGGATGATATTGCTAGGAAGAATTTAGAAGTATTTGGGAATGCAGTTTGCTTTGATGCTACCTACAACAAGAACCGTTACAGAATGTTATTCATACCATTCGTTGGAGTCAACCATCATTGGCAATCAACGTTCTTAGGCTATGGGTTCATTCCAAATGAGAAGGCATCCTCATTTGAGTGGTTTTTTGAAAAGTGATGAAAAGCAATTGGACATGATCCGACCAGCATCATGACGGATGAGAATTGTGGGATCGGTGTTGCAGTGAAGAAAGTTTTCCCTGTGACTGAGTATAGATATAACATTTGGCATATTTTGGCTAAGTTACTGTAGGAGGTGCGTATGAAAATAATATCGATGAGTTTAGGGATGCTTCGAAGAGTATCACCTATACGGAAGAATATAAAACTGATTTTGAAGAGAAGTGAAAATTATTGATTTCGCAATACAAAGTTGAGAATAACAAATAGTTGAATGATAAATTCGAAATTCATGAGAAATAGGACCCCGTCTATGCAAGAGATTCATTTTGGGCTGGCATGTTGAGTACCTAGTGGAGCGAGTCTCTACATTCATCCTTGAAGCAACACACCCATAAGTGATGAACTCAAGAATATTCACATTTAGGAGCAATAATCTTATTGCAAATGTACATCTAAAAGCTCTATATGTGGTATTTTACTCTTCTTTTCTCTTTTTCATAGGAAACAACCAAAAGCAGCAAAACGAAGCAGATTCCAGACTAATACAGACTGAAAAGATGATATACAGGGAACTGCAGTACAACAGTCGACTTGCTGTCACCTCAGTCGACTGAACAGAGAGTTTGCTGGGGCTCGGCACAGTCGAATCACACCCAACATAAGTCGACTGGTATGCGGCGGAGTGAAAAGATAAGATGCAGCCGTATCTAGATCCAAATCTATCTGAACCCAGGTTATATGCGAGTAATAACTTCTCCAACAAATCAAAGCTAGAGACAGAGGATTAACAAGAGCACGTGGTTAGCAGATAAGGAAGAAAAGCAGAAAAGAGAAAGAAATAAATCGTCGATCAAATAAAGAAGGAAAGAGGAGGATTTTCCTGAAAAAGTGGCAAACCCTAATTCTTGTGCCGTGTTTATAAATATCAGTCAAGAGGCATTATTTTGTCTCTCTCCTCCGAATTCCTCCGCTCTCGCTCCCAACCCAAAATCACGAAATCACAAGAGTTTCTGAATCGTCAAGTCATCAACAAAGAGCAGCACTTTATCAGCATAGAAGAAGGAGAAAGGAGATCAAGTACTAAGAAGAGAACGGCCGGTCGACTGTGTGACAGCCAGCCGACTCATCTAGCCGAACTACATCAGTTTATTCCTTCTCTTTCTAATTCTTTTATGTTAATCATGTATTCGAACTTGTTGATCAATAAAAGTCTTATTATGTGGAACTAATTTCATAGTTGGGTAGATTGAAGCCGTAGTTATGCAATGCTAAGTTTTTCTGAATGTTACTCTTTTACTTATTGATTAAACCTGATTGAAAGAATAAAAATTTACATGAATCAAACTTGTTTGGAGTTCTAAGGACAGTCGACTGAAGTGACAGCCAGTCGACTGACATACAGAACTTGAGATTATCTCGTGCTCGTAACTTGTAACACAGGAGTCCTTAGGGGTTCTTGGTTTAATCAACTTGAGGGATCTAGATCTGATACCAATTTCTAGAACCTTGAGTGTTTGTTCGTTTCCAGTGTTCTTATGTTTTCTTTAAGTGCAACTTAGTAGATACCATGCTAAATACTTAAGGAAAGAAACGAATTAGAGTAGATACCATGCCTAATTCTTGGCTTAGGGAAACATTACTTTAAGGAGTAGATACCATGCCCTTGAAGAGAACAAACATGAGTAATAAGAAGAAGTACAGAAGGTGACTTAGCATTATTGACTATTGGTGGAGATCAAAACCCAACTACTTAATAAATATTTGTGATTCAGAATTTCTTGATTTAGTTTTAATCCTTCCCTTTTATTTTAGAATAATCCTTTACCATCCTTATTTTTGTTTTATTGATTAGTAAGTTAAGTACTACAATCTATGTGGGATCGACCCTTGCACGTCACTACACTTCCCTAAACGATTCGTACACTTGCGAGGTTTTTAATTTGTATCTAGTTTAGATCATCTAGATAGCACAACAAGTTTTTGGCGCCGTTGCCGGGGATTGTTAGCATTTTAACTTACAAATCAGTAAATCTTTTCTTTTATTTTATTTTCTTTTATTAATAAATATCTTCTCTTTTAGGTTACAGGATTTTGGTGGATGCACGGAAGGAGATCACTTCGTCCAGAGCTACTACCTATTGATGCAGAAACAGAACGCACACTGCACAGACTAGGTCGGCTGTCTGCGTCCAACCAGTCGACTGCTACACGGAACCAGTCGACTGCACAGAGACCCAATTCACGAGCAACAATGGCTGAGGAAGTACCAAATCGAGTACCAATGCAGGACAAATTCACGCCTAAGAATATTGAGCAACCTTCCTGCATTGCTTATCAACCTAATGTCACAGGGAATATGCATCTCTCTCCCCAATTACTTAGCATGGTTCCCCACTTTAGTGGCAAACCAGACGAAGAGCCTCACCTCCATCTGCAAGACTTCTTTGATCTTTGCAGAACACAAAGTGTCCAAGGGCTTACCCCTGAACAAATCAGGTTAATTTTGTTTTCATTCTCCTTAAAACTTAATGCTAAACTATGGTATAATTCTTTGGAACCAGGATCAATCAATTCATGGGAGCAATTGGCAACAAAATTCTTGAAAGAATTCTTTCCAGCCCAGAAGACCAAACAACTGAAAAGGGAGATTCAACTCTTCCAACAAAAAGATGGAGATTTATTCTTCGAAGCATGGAAGGATTTCAAGAACAAGCTTCTCAAGTGTCCTACACACAACATGCCTAAAGATGATCAGGTATAAGCTTTTTATGAGGGTTTAAATGATACTAACAAGGCAATTGTGGATTCAGCTTGTAACGGGATCTTGATGAGGAAAAGTGGTGAAGAGGCCATCGAATTATTTGAAGAACTTAGCGAGAACTCACAGCAATTCTCAACAAGGGGAAGAGGCATTTCTAAAAAACAGGGAGTTTATGAAATTTCTGGTAGTAATAACATACAATTGGAAATGGCAAACATGAATAAAAAAATTGATATGCTTGTTAATGCAATGACAACAATGGGTAATGCGAAAAATCTAACAAAAGAAATTTGTGCAATTTGTTCTCATTGTGATCATACAACTGATACATGTCCCATGTCTTCGTTCACAGATCATGAGCATGCAAACTATGTGGGGCAAGGAGTGTTCCCACCAAAGAACAACCCATTCTCGAGCACATACAACCCAGGGTGGAGGAACCATCCAAATTTCTCATGGAGCAACAATCAAGGAACCCAGTCTTCACAAGGACATGCACGGAACTTCCAAATGGGAAGTGGGTTTGATAGGCCAGTTCAAGAACAGAAGAAGTTGGATTTTGAATCCACCATTCTTCAATTGCTTCAACAACAATATCAAACAAGCAACCAACAAGGGCAAGCAATTCAGAAATTGAAAACTCAAATCGGGCAAATCGCAAAGGAGTTGAGTGAGAGAAAGGCAGGAGAACTCCCTTAACAAACCATACCAAATCCTAGAGGCCAAGAACAGCTCAAATCAGTAACAACTCTGAGAAGTGGTAAGACAATTGAAAACAAGGTTGGAACACACACCGAAGAAATAGAAACACAACCATCAAAAGTTTTGGGATCCAACAAGGTAAGTGAAAAAGAAAGAACAATTTTGCCACCATTCCCTCAAAGGTTAGTCAAGCAAAAGAAAGAACAACATTTATTTGACATCTTTGAAACTCTCAGAAAGGTAGAAATTAATATCCCCCTACTTGATGCTATTAAACAAATTCCTTCTTATGCTAAATTTTTGAAATAATGTTGTACTCACAAAAGAACATTTCAGGTTAGGGAGGATGTGGCTTTGACAGAGGAAGTGAGTGCTGTTTTATTAAGGAAATTACCTCCCAAATTAAAGGACCCAGGTAGTTTTACCATTCCTTGCAGGATTGGTGAGCACTTTTTTGAGAAAGCACTACTAGACTTGGGGGCAAGCATCAACCTCCTCCCATACACAGTTTATGAATAGCTAGGATTGGGGGAACTCCAATCAACATCCATCACGTTGCAGTTGGCAGATCGCAGCATCAAAAGACCTAGAGGTATTTTGGAAGATGTCCTAGTTCAGGTAAACGATTTCATTTTGCCTGCTGATTTTGTTGTGTTAGACATGGAGGACTCTTCAATGTCATCTTCTCTACCAATCATTTTAGGTAGGCCCTTTATGAGTACGGCTGATATAAAAATTTGTGTTAAAAAAGGTACTATAAGCATGAAAATAAATGGAGAGAAGGTTGAATTTAAAATGTTTGATACACTAAAATTACCACATGATGATCATGAATGCTATAATGTTGATGTGGTGCAGGAGATTGTTGATCAAACATTTCAGGTACATAGCATAGAACCACTACAAGCTGCAATTACACAGTCTCTAACATTGTCTAATGTTGAACAGGAACACGATGACTGGAGGATAGCAGAAACAGTACATCACCATGAAACTCCAAAGTCATATTCAGGTAAACTCGCACCGGCATTTGAAAATATTGTGACTGATGACATTTGTGTTTCCTCGGACCAGTCGACTGGCGGACAGGATAAGTCGACTGACCCGACCACAACCAGGAACCAGTCGACTGTACCGAGACTTCCAGACATAGAGCTTAAGCAGTTGCCCGACCATTTGAAGCATGCATATTTGGGCGAGAACCAGACGCTACCAGTGATAATTGCTGCAAACTTAAATGCACAGGAAGAAGAGAAGTTGCTGAGGGTACTACGCAAACACAAAGGTGCAATAGGATGGACCATTGCAAATATCAAGGGAATAAGTCCATCCAAATGCATGCATAAAATACTTCTTGAAGACAATGCAAAACCAAGCAGGGAAGCACAGAGAAGGCTTAACCCACACATGAAGGAGGTGGTAAGAACAGAGGTCTTGAAGCTATTAGATGTAGGCATCATTTACCCTATCTCAGATAGCAAGTGGGTGAGCCCTATACATGTGGTGCCTAAGAAAAATGGAGTCACAGTGGTGAAGAATGAAGAGAATGAGCTTATCCCTACGAGAGTGGCCACAGGATGGAGGGTATGCATTGACTACAGGAAACTGAATAACGAAACCAGGAGGATGCCCTTTGGATTGTGCAATGCACCAGCTACATTTCAGAGATGCATGATGAGTATATTTTCAGACATGGTGGAAAGGTTCATCGAGGTATTTATGGATGATTTTAGTATTTTTGGATCTTGTTTTGATGAATACCTTAACCATTTGCAGCTTGTGCTTAAGAGATGTGAAGAATGCAATTTAGTGCTGAATTGGAAAAAATGCCATTTTATGGTACAACAAGGTATTGTGTTGGGACATGTGGTGTCAAAAAGAGGCATAGAGGTGGACAAGGCAAAAATTGACATCATATCAAAGCTACCCCCTCCCACTACAGTCAAGGGTGTTAGGAGTTTTCTTGGACATGCAGGGTTCTATAGAAGATTTATAAAAGATTTCTCAAAAATCTCCAAACCCCTTTGTGACTTGTTGACTAAGGATGTTGAGTTTGCATGGACAGAAGAGTGCACAAATGCTTTTATTACATTGAAAAATCTTCTCATTTCTGCACCTATTGTCATGGCACCAGATTGGAACCATCCTTTCGAGCTTATGTGTGATGCAAGTGATTATGCTTTAGGAGCCGTTTTAGGCCAGAGAATCAATAAGGTACCCCATGTTATTTACTATGCTTCTCGAACTTTAAACGATGCACAGCTAAATTATTCCACAACTGAAAAAGAAATGTTAGCTGTTATTTTTGCTGTAGAGAAGTTTAGATCATATTTAATTGGTTCTAAAGTTATTGTTTTCACTGACCATGCTGCTTTGAGATATTTGTTTGCTAAAAAGGATGCTAAGCCTAGGTTGATCAGATGGGTGCTGTTGCTTCAAGAATTTGATCTTGAGATTAGAGACAAGAAAGGAAGTGACAATGTTGTGGCAGATCACATGTCCAGACTACTGCATGAGGAAGAGATAATTGTGCTCCCACTTAATGAAAATTTCCCAGATGAACATCTATTTGAAATAAACATACAACGGGGACAGTCGACTGGTAACAGAACCAGTCGACTGGTATCTCACTGCTCATATTTTCCATGGTTTGCAGATATTGTAAATTATCTCACTGTCCATGTTTTCCCTCCAGGTATGACAAGTCAGGAAAGAAAGAGACTGGTGGCCATGTGCAAGCACTATTATTGGGATGATCCTTATTTGTTCAAATTTTACCCTGATCAAATTATAAGAAGATGTGTGGCAGAAGAAGAGCAAATGAGTATTCTACAACATTGCCACCAATATGCATGTGGAGGACACTTTGGACCTAAAAGAACAGCACTCAAGGTATTACAATCTGGATTTTATTGGCCTAATGTATTCAAAGATGCTTTTTTCTTTTTGCAGGACTTGTGACAAATGCCAAAGGACAGGCAACATCTCTTCTAGAAATCAAATGCCACTGCAAAAAACATCCAAGTAATCGAGCTTTTTGATGTTTGGGGAATCGACTTCATGGGTCCCTTTCCTAACTCATTTGGTTATTTATATATCCTTGTGGGTGTGGATTATGTGTCTAAATGGGTCGAGGCTGTCCCCTCAAAAACTAATGATCACAAAGTTGTTGTCAAGTTTTTGCAGGAGAATATTTTCACTAGGTTTGGTACACCACGGGCAATAATTAGTGATGGAGGGAGCCACTTCAATAACTTTCCATTTGCTTCTTTGATGAAGAAATATGGTATCACACATAGAGTGGGCACCCCATATCATCCTCAAACTAGTGGGCAGGTGGAGATTAGCAACAGAGAGATCAAGAGCATTTTGGAAAAGACAGTAAACACAAGGAGAAAGGATTGGTCGCTGCGCTTGAATGATGCATTATGGGCCTACAGAACCGCATACAAGACACCCATTGGCATGTCACCATACCGTTTGGTCTTTGGAAAAGCATGTCATCTTCCGGTAGAATTGGAGCACAAAGCTTATTGGGCCATCAAAAAGTTCAATTTTGATATGAAACAAGCAGATGACAAAAGAAGATTGCAACTAAATGAGCTTGAAGAGTTGAGGCACGACGCATATGAAAATGCAAAATTGTACAAGGAAAGGACCAAGTTGTACCATGACAAACAGCTAGCAAGGAATGAGTTTTATGAAGGACAGAAGGTATTGATATACAACTCAAGATTAAGACTTTTTCCAGGCAAGCTCATGTCAAGATGGTATGGCCCATACATTGTTACAAAAGTCTTTCCACATGGTGCATTGGAGGTTCATAGCAAAGAGAAGAATCAAACATTTAAGGTGAATGGGCATAGGGCGAAGCCGTACATTGAGATGAGTTTAGAGCCGCACGAGGAAGATGTGAATCTTCAAACCATTCAATACATTGCATGAACTTATCGAGTCTAGCTGAAGACAAGAAACACAGCGCTTATTGGGAGGCAACCCAATTTTTCAGGGGAGTACTTACACTCTCTATTTATTTTATTTCTTTAATCATTTCTTTATTTCTTTATTTTCTTTCCTTCAAACTAGTGGTAACACATGCCTATACTTTAAGTTTTGTGCGAACATTGAGGACAATGTTCCATCTAAGTTTGGGGGTATTAGTTAGTCACATTTGAAGTCTTTTGATTTTTTAGGATAAACAATTTCTTATAAAGTAAGAGTAAGGATACTTATTTACTTTAGGATTGTTGAGTTTCATAATGCCTTACAAAATTATATGAGTCATGCGATTATACATAAAAAAAATTTTGTGATGCTTTTTCTAGTGATCATTCCCTTTGATCTAGTCCTAAACAGAGTTTAAGTAAATAGAGTAAAAATGAAAAGAATATATATATGAATAAAGTCAATCTACTCCAATGTTTTGAGTGCTTAGTAACTAGGGGTATTCATCACCAATGTTTACCTTTACGTCAAACGGCAACTTGAAATATGAGTATGCAAAGCACTAAAAGTTTGTGACTTGTTGAGTAACCGGGTGGATTCATCACAAATGTCTTGCACTCGCGTCAAAAGGCAAGTGACGACTTAAAGAAGAGGCTCATAAAAAAAAAAAATTAAAAAAAAAAAAAAAAAACTCTAGTTTGCTACTCGGTTTGTAGTAGAGAAAAGGGATAATCACAGATGGAGTGTTACATACTATAACTATAATTAATTGCATGACAAGTGTGGTTGAGTTTGGAGTTATGAATAGACAATTGCACTAGAGAAAGTGGGTATACTTGTCTTTATTTTATTTACAAATTGTTTATAATGTTGATTGCAAAATTTTGATGCCTGCATAATGAGACATTTTCTTGGTATGATGGGATGAGACTATTATTGTTCCCCTTATTCATAATTTCACTTTTTGCTTGAGGACAAGCAAAAGCTAAGTTTGGGGGTATTTGATGAACTCAAGAATATTCACATTTAGGAGCAATAATCTTATGGCAAATGTACATCTAAAAGCTCTATATGTGGTATTTTACTCTTCTTTTCTCTTTTTCATAGGAAACAACCAAAAGCAGCAAAACGAAGCAGATTCCAGACTAATACAGACTGAGAAGATGAAATACAAGGAACTGCAGTACAACAGTCGACTTGCTGTCACCTCAGTCGACTGAACAGAGAGTTTGCTGGGGCTCGGCACAGTCGACTCACACCCAACATAAGTCGACTGGTATGCGGCGGAGTGAAAAGATAAGATGCAGCCGTATCTAGATCCAAATCTATCTGAAACCAGGCTATATGCGAGTAATAACTTCTCCAACAAATCAAAGCTAGAGACAGAGGATTAACAAGAGCACGTGGTTAGCAGATAAGGAAGAAAAGCAGAAAAGAGAAAGAAATAAATCGTCGATCAAATAAAGAAGGAAAGAGGAGGATTTTCCTAAAAAAGTGGCAAACCCTAATTCTTGAGCCGTGTTTATAAATATCAGTCAAGAGGCATTATTTTGTCTCTCTCCTCCGAATTCCTCCGCTCTCGCTCCCAACCCAAAATCACGAAATCACAAGAGTTTCTGAATCGTCAAGTCATCAACAAAGAGCAGCACTTTATCAGCATAGAAGAAGGAGAAAGGAGATCAAGTACTAAGAAGAGAACGGCCGGTCGACTGTGTGACAGCCAGCCGACTCATCTAGCCGAACTACATCAGTTTATTCCTTCTCTTTCTAATTCTTTTATGTTAATCATGTATTCGAACTTGTTGATCAATAAAAGTCTTATTATGTGGAACTAATTTCATAGTTGGGTAGATTGAAGCCGTAGTTATGCAATGCTAAGTTTTTCTGAATGTTACTCTTTTACTTATTGATTAAACCTGATTGAAAGAATAAAAATTTACATGAATCAAACTTGTTTGGAGTTCTAAGGACAGTCGACTGAAGTGACAGCCAGTCGACTGACATACAGAACTTGAGATTATCAAGTTGTGCAGTGTAGATCTGAATCTGTTATATGAGCATATTGAGACGACCCGTATCTCGTGCTCGTAACTTGTAACACAGGAGTCCTTAGGGGTTCTTGGTTTAATCAACTTGAGGGATCTAGATCTGATACCAATGTCTAGAACCTTGAGTGTTTGTTCGTTTCCAGTGTTCTTATGTTTTCTTTAAGTGCAACTTAGTAGATACCATGCTAAATACTTAAGGAAAGAAACGAATTAGAGTAGATACCATGCCTAATTCTTGGCTTAGGAAAACATTACTTTAAGGAGTAGATACCATGCCCTTGAAGAGAACAAACATGAGTAATAAGAAGAAGTACAGAAGGTGACTTAGCATTATTGACTATTGGTGGAGATCAAAACCCAACTACTTAATAAATATTTGTGATTCAGAACTTCTTGATTTAGTTTTAATCCTTCCCTTTTATTTTAGAATAATCCTTTACCATCCTTATTTTTGTTTTATTGATTAGTAAGTTAAGTACTACAATCTCTGTGGGATCGACCCTTGCTCGTCACTACGCTTCCCTAAACGATTCGTACACTTGCGAGGTTTTTAATTTGTGTCTAGTTTAGATCATCTAGATAGCACAACAATAAGAAGTACTCCTTACATGAATTTTCCATCATCCTCGATCTGGTCTTAGTAAAAAAAAGACATGAGGAACTTAAAGAAACTCATCGTAATCGTGAGGAGAGACCAAATTGAAAACCAAATGGGCTATGGAGGAACAAATGGCGCGAGTATACACATTGAAGATTTTCTACAAATTTCAAAAAAAAGTGCAGAAAAGCTTATTATTTAATGTGATTTTCATTGCCGATGTGGATACACCGAATAGTGCAACTCTCTCTGTGATGCTCTGTGGAAATTCAGGACTGGGGAGGGTAATTTCTTTTTGCAAACACTATCAAATGGCTAAATGTCCTTGTTTTCTCTATGAATTCGTAGGTATTTTATGCAAACATATTTTGGTGGTTCTTTGGTTCATCAATCACACCGTACTACCGGAGCAATATATTTGTAGACGGTGGACCCGAAATCAGTTGAAAAGAAGCTACACCCGTTCTGAATAGTATTGACGACAATTTTGCCTCTTGATATTCTGAATTGAGTCAACATTCAAGACAATTGGTCGATCTTCCGAAGGAACCTACAAATACATGCTCGACCGCATGCTTAAGGGCAATGAAGGCGTTTCTCAAATTCAAACCGGAATTAGCACACATCGCGAAGGTAGTGCACAACCTGAGAGTGTTGGACATGCACATGCACCGGTGGGGGACCATCAACAATGCACTACAAAGGAAAGGCCTAGAGGGAAGAGATTGAAGTCCAAAAGAGAATCGCAAAAATCCAAAAAACGTAGACTGTGCATGACATGCCTTCATGTTGTATATCACGATTCAAGTAAATTTCCAATCAATTTGGCTAGGTAACATATCTGTTTTAAGTATATATTAATTTGACTCACTCAAACTTGGTTTGTTCTTGTTGACTAACTCATTCTTCTCATTTATTTAGCGGTTCGGTACCATTTGAAGAAGATCCAAGTGGAGAAGAGAGTGATGACGATGAAGGTGAAGATTCGTGCTTTGGTAAATTTCTTATTTTGTATGTCATATTTAACTTGATTACCTTCACTACTAACTTCATTTGATGATAAGCCATTTATTCATTCTACAAGTTTTATGTTGTAGGTTTTGATTCGAACATGATCAAGCTGAAGGAAGGCGTTTCTCTTCCAAAAAATTTACTTTTCTGAATGTGTATATATGATAATGTAAATTAATTTCTAGAAGTTAGAAGCAAATTTTTTTGGTATGAAATTGCAAATTTGTGAACCAAACTTTTGAATATATGAATGAAATGACTATGTTGTTGCTGTAATTGTGTGGTGGATGAGTTTGGTAATGTGAATGAGATGAGCCTGTTGTTGCTGTAATTGCTTTCACAAGTTCTATATATATGCTGGAAATTTTGAACTTTGTGTATGTGTGCAACTTTCAGTTGTTGTGTGTATTTTTTTATTTTTTTTCTTTTTGTCAACCTAACCCGTTATCTCCAATAACGGATTAGGTTGAATAAAAATTTGTAGAAAATTCAATTTCTGAAAATTAAGTTCTGCCAAATTCTTCCAACCTAACCCGTTATTTTCAATGACGGGTTAAGTATGCTTAACCCGTTATCAACAACGACGGTTTAGGTACAATGACTTTTGCAGTGTATATGCTATTTGTGGATTAAAGTTTGTACAAAACTGAACTTTTCCAGTGTTAAGTTGGTTGACTTTTCCAGTGTATTTGCCATTTGCTGTCGATGGAAAATAAGTTCTGCCAAAATCTTGAACTTTAACCCGTTGCTATCGATGACGGGTTAATCTCACCTAACCCGTCATTGGTAGTAACGACTTAAGTAGAAGAGAAATTTATAAAAAAAAATTAAAATAGAATATCTTAATAATAAATTATATATTGTAAAATATCCATACAAATTGAATTTACCATATAAAATCTAAAATATTTATATAAAAAATATCTTTCTCCATATACAATGGTTCGGTTTGCTGTACTTGAGGGTTAGAGCGTTCTGGTTAGAGGGCTACAACTAGGGTTAGAGAGGTAGGGAAAGGGTTAGGGTAGGGTTAGAGAAAGTGCTAGAGTTGTAGCCTTAGATTTTTGTAAACTTTATTTTTATTATAAAAATGATTATTATGTTTTAAAATGTAGTTTGTTAATTTTCCTTTTTTTAGTTTGATTTTATTTTTAAAATTTATTGCAATATTTTCCCACTTTTTGTACATTAATTTAATTTTTTTCCAAAGTATACATACAAATTTAGAATACCATATAATATTCTGAAATAAAATTTATGGATTTATTATCATTCTACATATACATTGAATTGGGTTTAAGAGTTACAGAGTTAGACGGTTAGGACAAGGGTTACAATAAGGTTAGGAGAAGGGCTAGAGTTGTAGCTTCAATTCTATTTTTACATTATTTTTCCCAACTAAGTCTAATATTCGTTTATGTTTTGTTTATAATTGATTTTATAATATTTTTTACAATATACATACAATTTCAAAATTCCATATCTCTACTATTATAATGGGAGAAGGCCTTAGTGTATTTTGTCCCTCTACCAACCCGTGCAACGCACGTACATAATCTCTACTTTTATAATGGGAGAAGGCCTTAGTGTATTTTGTCCCTCTACCAACCCGTGCAACGCACGTACATAACTATTATAAACTCTGCTTTTATAATGGGGGAAGGCCTTAGTGTATTTTGTCCCTCTACCAACCCGTGCAACGCACGTACATAACTATTATAAATGTCCCTATATATATATATATATATATATATATATATATATATATATATATACTATTATAATGGGAGAAGGCCTTAGTGTATTTTGTCCCTCTACCAACCCGTGCAACGCACGTACATAATCTCTCTCTACTATTATAATGGGAGAAGGCCTTAGTGTATTTTGTCCCTCTACCAACCCGTGCAACGCACGTACATAACTATTATAAATGTCCCTACTATTATAATGGGAGAAGGCCTTAGTGTATTTTGTCCCTCTACCAACCCGTGCAACGCACGTACATAACTATTATAAATCTCTACTATTATAATGGGAGAAGGCCTTAGTGTATTTTGTCCCTCTACCAACCCGTGCAACGCACGTACATAACTAATAAATGAGGTTTAAGATCAAATCCAGACTACGTTTGAATTTTTACTTCTAAAAAAACTATATTTATTAAGACGTGCATCGCACGTGTAAACTACTAGTAATTTGTTAAAGGGTTAGGGGGTTAGAGTTAGAGGGTTAGGGCAAGCGTTAGAGAAAGGTTTACAGGGTTAGAGGGTTAGGGCAAGGGTTAGATGGTTAGGGCAAACTGATTTTAAATTTAATTCTGAGTATTTTGTTTGAATTTTTTTTTTGTTGTTAATTTTTCATATTTATTTATGATTTTGTGTTTTTTTTTACATCACCTATAGGGTTAAAGGGTTACTGTTACAGGGTTTGGGCTAGGGTTCGAACATTAGGGCAACGGTTAAAGAAAGTGCTAGAAACTTTTTCGGGCCCAATTTTTATTAATATTTATTTTGAAAGTATTTTTTTAAAAAAAACATTTTATTCTAACAACAATTTTTTCAAAAAAAATAATTTAAATTGTTTTTTATTTTTTTTATATTTAATTTAAATTTTTTAATCTAAATATATATTACAATCTCTTCACTCAAACATAATATGAATGCAAACAATATTAAAAAATTTAACATCTCTTAAAAATTTCAAAATCTTAAGATTAAAATTTCTGTCAAAATCTTCCAACTAAACCCGCTATTGTGGATGACGGGTTAAGCTCACTTAACCCGTTATCACCAATAATGGATTAAGTTGAATGATTTTTCCAGTTCTATTTGCTCTTTTCAACTTCTTAAGGTCGAGTTCTGTCAAAATCTTCCAACTTAACCCGCTGTTGTGGATGACGGGTTAAGTTCACTTAACCCGTTATCATCAATAACGAGTTAAGTTGAACGAATTTTCCAGTTCTACTTTCTCTTTTCAACTTCTTAAGACCAAGTTCTGCAAAAAGCTTCCAACTTAACCTGCTATTATGGATGACAGGTTAAGCTCACCTAACCCGTTATCACGAATAACGGGTTAAGTTGAATGAATTTACCAGTTCTACTTTCTCGTTTCAACTTCTTAAGACAAAGTTCTGCCAAAAGCTTCCAACTTAACCTGCTGTTGTGGATGAACAGTTAAGCTCACTTAACCTGTTATCACCAATAACAGGTTAGGTTGAATGATTTTTCCAGTGTTAAGCTCACTTGTGAACAAATTTTAGTTTAATACATAACCCGTTGTTGTGAACGACGGGGTAAGTTATGTCTAAAAAAACACATACAATTAACACACCGTACATCAATGAACACAGCATACATCTTTCTCCATATTACACAAATTTTAACCAAACAACTGTATGTGGGTTACGTACACTAATATGATTATCCAAAACCGTAACATCAATTATCACAGCATACATCAATCTCATCCGGTAACAACAACAACAGCCCACATTAAAAATTTCATATAAAAACTCTAATAAAAAAGTCGAATATGAATATATAAACCAAAGATACAAATTTAAAATGAATATGTACATAAATCTGGAACAATACAATGAATTCACAAATAACAAAAAAATTGCATACGTAGCCGACTTTCTTCGCACAAGCGCTTCAATTCATCTACGTAATAGACAAAAGCATAGAAAAATATGTATTAAAAATGTACGGAATGAAATCATAAGATGAATACAAAACTAATAATAAAGAAGATCTACAAGCCACTACCTCTTCCGACCACACCGTTTGCATCCACTCGGTGTGTACTGATCCGACTTGTTGCTCTTTCATGGGGATTTCACCGTTTGACTTGTGTCTCAGAGGATGGGGGTTATCCGACCACTGGACCTCCTCACCTACATCCGTTGGTTCTTGTTGTTGCAGTTGTTGTGGCTCTGCGATGTAAATTCCTGTCCTTGTCACGCTCTTTCGCTGAGAACTTGTCATGTTAGCATGTAAATATGAATCAAGTTTGAGACCTTCACCTACATCTTCAAGAGTGCGAAGGCACGGTTTAAGAATCTCCTGCATTATATCCTTGATGCTCTTGGGTACCCTACTCTTCAGCGTACAAGCAACTATCCCAAAAAGTGTCCCATGTGTTTTCAATCTACATTAGGTTGAAATTTACAAATTAAACAATATTATCTATATAATCATCACGTCTTCAAATAATAATATATGCATATGAAATATATGAAAATATGTAAAGTTAGACTAACCATATTCCGATACGTCGATGCCTTCAGTTGATACATTGGTTGCGAAGAGGAATATGCCGGTGGTGGTTCTTCCTCGGTTGGAGGAATCAGAATCTGGACTCCGACTGGTACAGCAGATTGCGGAGATACATACAATCTTGTAATGTGCTTGTACCATGTCATATACACATCTTGGAAGGAGCCATCGTAAGGTATAGCAATAAACATCATATTCGGTGCCATCTGATAGCGTAAGGTGTTACAATTGGCCACATGCACTTGGTGAAAATCTGCCCAGTCAAAGTTCGGCACTCGACCTGTCCCTTTCACCTCGTACAATTTTTTGTCGTAACAGCGGGATTCAGGAATCTTCTACTGATATCCAAATTGCCGCGTCACTCTATCCGGATATTGGAACTCCACAATAGAAAAGTTGATAAGTGGGGCAGCCATCAACCAAAGCTCACTAGCCAACCATACTAGTGGAATTTGTTCCAACCTATCAGTCAAGTACGGTACCCAATTGACGAACTTGTCCAGCAAATTATCCAACTCATCTCTATAATACGTGAGAGATGTGCGTGGGTTATCGATCCACATGTGCCACCTTGCCCAATATACTCCTAAAGGAGGTAACATCTCTGCAGACGGTGCTTCGGCCCAATTCGATGTTGGCTCAATAATACGGGGACGACTGATGTGGATGCACTCCCAAATCCAAATTTGCAACAGAACAATCGGGCCACCCATTTGTACAGAACCTAATGCACATGTGCACAAATTCTAATACAATGACGCTAAGGCCGCACTCCCCCAACTGTAACGGCCAACCGTACTGAACTATTCTAACAAGCGTAAATACATGAGTGGCACACTCACACCGGATGAGTTTGGGAAGATCACACCCCCCATCAAACTGAATATTTAGGCACATGCATAGTACCGTAGGGCTTCCTTATCCAAATTATCCATCAAATAATTTTCGAATTGATATTTCAACCAACTAAGTCGGAGTGATTTACCCTCGAAGACTTCATCCCAAAAAGCATTTTCAGCTTCACTTTTAGGCTGTTCTATGGATTGCTCTATTACATCTGGATCATGATCTTCCGGAATATCTTTGGCGATTTCATCTTCAACTTCATCTTTCCTTTTATTCAACGACACATCCAAGTTGACACCGAGCAAATTACGAACAACTTCATTCGGTTAAAGTCCATGTTCCTCATCACGGCGACCCCATCTATTAGAAGCCCAATAATCAGTGCTACATCTTGGAGAGTGACGGTCATCTCTTCTACCCGTAGGTGGAATGTATGGGTCTCCAGCCTCCATCGCTCCACAAGAGTTGTAAGTAAAGGAAGATCAAGATTCACACCCCCCCATGAATCGAGCTCCATAAAAATCTGCTTCAACTAAGTACGGAGCAATACGGGGGTCCATGGGAAGAGCAGCGTGCTTTCGGAAGTTACACTTCTTTTCAGACCTATTCCGCACGGCTTCGGATCTGTGTATGGATTGCAACGCGAGTATGATTGAGTCCAATGGTCCTGGAGGTGTAAGTCCAGCCGAAGACGACGGAACAACCTTGGTAGATGAAGAATGACGGCCACCAACCTACACGAACAAATATAAATCTTGTTATTATTGATACAATGTTAAATATTCGTATTTAAAACTAATAATAATAATAATTCTTACCTCTATAAATGGCACACCACTAGCGCTACAGTACCCCGTATTTTTAAAATATTGTTTTGAGAATATTAAATGAGTTAAAATGGTTTTTGGTGATTTAATAAATATTTATCTAAAAATTTATCTTCTTACACATGCAGAACACGTGCAAATGTTTTCTCGGGAGGTTCAAAAGCCAAAATTATTTAGGGAAAACTCATTATTTAATATTTGAGATTATTTGTGATTTTTCTAGATTTTTCTGACGATGGGTTGTAGGGGTAGGCATCGGTCGGTATCCGACCTAATATGGACCATCCACCACCGATCCAAAGAAGATCGGGTTTTTAATTTTCTCATCCGCAACCAATCCGAACCTTAATTGGATCAGTTTCCATCCAAGCCGATTAAGTTCGGTTTGGATTGGATTAGATGGTTGGTTTGGCGTGCTACTTTTCACCTTCAACATCATTCATAATTTTGTTGAAATTTAAAAGATCAACTTCAATCAAATGTAAAAAAACAACCTCGTATTTGTTATTTAGAAATGAATTTAAAATGAAGATTCATAAAACCACAAGTTGTTAATAAATTTTGTACTAATTGTTTGAGATTATGATGTTTAAATGGATGAGATAAACTACTGTTTTACTTACATACTTCTGTAATCTTAGTTTATTATCATAAAAGAAACATTAAATAACTATAGCTAATTGAATTTCAGGTACAATAAAAAAAGATTTAGAATACAATTTCTACTTGACTTGATTAAAGTAACTACTAAATGTTACATCAACTTCATGATTCTATTAAGTTGGGTAACATTGTAAATCAAGCATTTGTCAACAACATAACATACAGGATTATGGAGAATCAAAACATATATAGGTAGAACAATTGCTCGGTTTGTATTAAAGAAATTAAAGAAGACTATTTGTATCTCAAAAAAATGAGAAATGACTATTTTTATATTCAAGAAATTAAAGGAGAACTATATTTTTTATGGACTTATGCATAGATGTACGGTCGGTTCGGTTTCATTGGTTATTTAAAAGCCCCATCCAACAACTGAACCGGTCCAGTTGGTTATTGAAGATCTAGAACCGAGCCAATCCAAACTCCCAATTGGTTCGGTTAAAAACCGGTCGGTTCGAATTGGATTGGTTTGGATTGGTCGGTTCGGATAATAGTTGTCCACCCCTAATGGTTGGACCCGTTTGCAAATATTTCAAAAAGAATGACTTTTGTACAGAATTTTTAAATGGGGGTGAAACTCCAGATTTTTGGATATTTTTTGGGCTGGAAATAATGCCTAGTCAATTTAGGAGTAAAAATTTTACCTTTTGTTTTAACACATTTGATATATTTTACAAGTTTTTAATAAAAGAGGATCTTTTTGCAAAATTGCTATTTGAAGGGATGAAATTGCAAAATTATTTTTTGGGTTTTCCCTACAGTGCTGGCTGATGCTAGTGGGGGATCTTTTGATTTTTGAACCCTATTAAATTGGTTTTTACTAATTTCCTAGTATGGGGATCTATTTATGTAAAGGTATATTTGAAAGGGAGTATTTTGCAAATGTACTCAAAAACCCTAGAATCTTTAATCCTGGCCTATTTAGGGTATGGTGCAGCTCTCGCTGCACAACACAGAGAATTTCTTATTTCTTATTATTTTGGAGTTCTAAAGAGAAGATCTCGGATTTTTTGCTAAGGAGGGGCGTTTCTTACTTTCTATTCGTCTTCGTTCGATTCTTTCAACAAGGTGAGTGATATAATTGTTTTGTTTTATTCTTGAATGTTGTATGTGGTGTTTCATCTATTAGAAAGCATGCTAGGATTTGGTATGAATATATATATGACGGATTGGATGAATTGATGAATTAAAATTGGATCTTTTATGAAACCTTAAGTTATTTATGAATAGAATTTGCATGTGCATGATTAGAAATTGTTAAATAACCTGATATAAATCATGAGTAAGCTATTTCTTTTGGGTCAATACTGATTTGATTGAGTATGGGGAAATGTTATGCCTAGATTGATTAAAGATGAGATTTTGACTATTTATGAGGTTGGATGAGTACAACTTGATTATGGTAATATTAAATTTGTTTATATTCATGAGTTAAAGATGGTGATTTTAGTTGAGGAAATTTTGAGAATGACTAATGAATTAAAAGATCATATCTTGAGGACTGGAGTTGTGATAACTAGATTTGGATTTGATGCTTTATTACTAAATTGGAGATTTCGTGATTTTATGAAGTTTTTACTTGGATTTGAATTGCTCAATTATTAAAAATTTAATCTGAACATTTGTCTATTTCTAAATTGATGAATTTGTGAAATTTCTTTAGTGCGCAAACTTGCATGAACACTATTACATGAATATCCTATTTTATTGTTTCAAAGGAATTGAATCTTTAAGTGTTTTTGAAGATTTTGGTTATATCTAAACATATTTTGGTATTAAAATGGTTGGGAACATAATACGAAGGTCTTTTGATGTATTACTGATTCTTAAAAACTTTATTTTTGATATATGCATATATTCATGTTTTAATTTGAAGGAATTCATCAAAAAGCTATTTTTATCAATTCAAAATGGTTTTGATTGTTTTTTGTGGACTCTTATATGCTCTTCAAGTCATATTTGTTCATATCAGAAATATACTTTCTATAGATTTCGTTTTTATAAAATAAATCTTCATATCAGTTGAAATATGAACAACCCAAACTGCAGCCTATAGGTGTGACAGTCGACTGGTATGTTTCGACAGTCGACCGTCGTGATCCTGGATGTAGTGTTTTCTTGGAGTTTGGATTTTCGTGTGGAACAGTCGACTGACCCATTTTTACAGTCGACTGGGTCTGCTCTGTTTTGACATTTTCTCGAAGTTTTGGATTTTCACTGTGGACAGTCGACCGTCATTACTTAGAATTATTTTTCTTTAAAATGTTGGATTTTCGCTTTGGACAGTCGACCAATGACTTTTACAATCGACTACCATTACTTAGAATTATTTTCTTGAACTGCTGGTTTTTCGCTCTGGACAGTCGACCGACTCCGGTTTACAGTCGACTGTTACTAATGTTCCTTGAGTTATTCTGATGTTCTTTAAATGATTGATTCTTTAAATGTTTTGGGTATCTATAACTTTCTATTCTAAATATTATCTTTTTATAGAACATATGTTTTCAAGATATTTTATTGTTGGGTTTGGATAATGATATGGCTAAAAATGGGGTTTAATCGGAACCGTCCAAATCAGGCACGAATCTTGAAGCCTAGGGGTAAAACAGTAATTTCACCTACCAACGGGTCTGAAGCGGGTACTGGTTATCTTCCCCGAAGACCCACTTACCCGCAAACGGATCCATCTTAACTGGGTGCGGGTTTCAACCCGTAGCAAACCCGGTCCAGAAGGGATAGAATTAGGGTTTCTGGTTAAATCCTAATCAACGGCCTTGATTCATATCTATCCCTTCACTGGGGATTAGGGATTACATTCCTTATCTAACCACAGGGATTACATTCCTAATCTGATCCCAACGGCGCCTATAAATACCCCCATCCATCTCCATCAAGAGGTAATCAATCTTTCTCCAGTTTTTGCGCTCTTTCATAATCTTTCTCTGATTACTGACTTGAGCGTCGGAGGGTGCGTCGCCGGGAACAACCCCGATGTCTCGCACTTTTTGCAGGTGTACGACAGGAGTCAGCGTCAAACTCCGACGGAACAGGTATACAGGTTTACTATTTAGTTTCCCTAAGAATCCACAAATTCTATCTGATTGCCCCCACACCAAATTTAGCGACAACAGATTGGCGCCGTCTGTGGGAAACTAACGAATAGAAACCTCCCCTCTTCCCGTTGGACAGATCTCTCCAGCCATGCCTCCTAGAAAAGTCGGATCCAGAGGGTCCAACCGAGGACCCAATCCCGATCAGCAGCAAGAAGTTCCCCCTAATCCCGCTCCGCAGCAAGGGCAACTTCCCCCTCCAGCGGAAGACCCGCTCCAACAGGACCTTCCTCCTCCTAATCAGCCACCTCCTAAGGGTCCTAACCCTCAGAAACAACCTCTTCACCAGGACCACGTCTCCATCCACAATGACTCTTTGGACTCTATGGCCTCCCATCATCCCCGAGCTTCTGGTCCCCACAATACCGCCCTCAATCGGCAGAAGGATGACGATTTTCGCCGCCATCTAGATGAAAAGCGGGCCCGAGAGGGAACCTCCCGCCAACACCGTCCGGACGAGCGGTCTCCTCGCCACCGAGAATACAGAAGATCCCCTATCCGAAGGGGGCAGAAGGAGTCCCCCGAGCATTACCGAAGAAGGGCACACTCCCCTGCAGGTCGGCAACAGCCTAGGAACGATGAGGCACCCATCACCCGTGCCGAGTTCCAGCAGTTCCAAGCGACCGTCCTACAAGCTTTCATTCTCCGTCCTAACAACAAGGCACCTAAGATCCCCTCTCCTCCTCCGGTTCGAAGCCTTCGTCGACGATCTCCATCTCCTCCTCCCGCTCCTAGCAACTCCCGGCATACCCCGAGTCCTCGTCGCTCCAGGAGTTACCGCCGTCGAACCCCTCGCTCTCCCTCGTACGAAGACGAGTCTAGAGGCTCGGCTGATTACCACTGGAGGGACGACGCTGTGTACCGCCGTCTCCATGAGATGGAGAGGCACTTGGGTCAGTTAAACCGAAAAGAAGAACTTAGAGGAAGAACCCTTCGCCCTAGCAGACCTCCTTTCTCCCGGACCATAATGGATGCTCCTGTGCCTATCGTCTTCAAGCCTCCTCAATTTGAGACCTACTCCGGGGAGACTGACCCTGTTGATCACATCGAAAGCTTCAAGACCCTAATGCTCCTCCATCAAGCTTCCGATGCCCTCCTCTGCAAAACCTTCCCCGCAACTCTCAAGGGTCCAGCTCGAGAATGGTACTCGCCTTGCCCCCTCCTCAATATTCTCCTTCGAGCAGTTCGAGACCCTCTTCGTCACCCATTTCGTAAGTAGCCATAGAGCTGAGAAGACCAGCATCTCGCTACTGCACCTACACCAGAAGAAGGGTGAGAAGTTGAGAGACTATGTGAAAAGGTTCACAGCTGAAGCCAGGTTTATAGCATCCCTCGACCAATCGGTCGCTGCGGTAGCATTTCAATATAATGTCCTTAATTCCAACCTCCGCTCCTCCCTCGCCAAGAAGCCTCCACAGAACTTCTCTGACCTCCTCCTCTGCAGTGAAAAGTACATTCGGGCCGAAGAAGCCGAGCACCGGCCCAACTGGGAGGGGTCTTCCTCCGGGTTTAAGAGAAAGGGAACAGAAGAGGAAGGAGCCAAGAAGCTCCAGAAGGATAATGCCGGCCAGCGCCGACCTCCCCCCAGATTCGAGAAGTTCACTCCCCTCACCACTAATGTCTCTACCATTCTGATGGAAGTTGAAAAGGAAGGGATCATACCTCCTGCTCCGAGGATGAATACCCCTGCCAAGAAAAGAGATAAAGAGAAATGGTACCGTTATCACCGGGACCACGGGCACGACACTAATGATTGTCGCACCTTGAAGAACGAGATAGAAGCCTTTATCCAGAGGGGGCAGCTGACCAGGTTCGTAAGAAAGGACCGAGCCGAACTTTCTCCCCTACCTCGGGGGGCTAACAAGCATCCGGAACGAGATGAGACGCCCAACTTCGAGGAAGAGCGAGTCCTCCACCTCATTCATGGGGGCCCAATGGGGGGCTCCTCAAACTCCTCTCGGAAGGCATTTATAGGAGAAGTCAACTCGGTCCGAATCACCCCTCCTCCCAAAGGCCTCGGAGTACCTGTCACATTCTCAGACGAAGATCTTAAAGGGGTTCGCACCCCACATTGTGACACACTTGTCATCAGCCTCCACATGGCGAACTTCAAAGTGGAGAGGATCCTAGTGGATAATGGCAGCTCCGTAAGCATCCTCTTCCTCACCGCTTTTAAAGGCCTAAAGCTCTCCCGAGATAGACTCAAGCCCGCCGGCTACACGCTCCATGGGTTCACGGGAGTGCCAGTGACTATTGAAGGGGTGATTACCCTCGACGTAACCGCTGACAAAACTCCTACTACCCGAACGGAGTCGATGGACTTCATGGTCGTAGATGTCCCAGCAGCCTACAATGTCATTCTAGGTCGGCCCGGCCTAGCCGCCCTCGAGGTTGTCCCTTCTTCCTACCACCTCAAAATGAAGTTTCCCACTCTGGCCAGAGTAGGGGAAGTAAGGGGCAATCAGGAAACGGCCCGTAAGTGTTACACGACCTCTACCCTTGGACTAGTTTTCTCCTTAGAAACTCTGGAAATCCCCCAAGATGCTGCTCGACCAACGTCCGAGCCGGTGGACGAATTGGAGGAAGTGCTCTTCTCTGAGTAGGACCCGACCCGCAAGTTCTTTGTTAGCAAGACCCTCCCGTCCGCCCTATGCTCGGACATTGTACAGTGCATCCGAAGGAACCAAGACCTCTTCGCTTGGTCAGCTACAGATATGCCCGGAATCTCCGAAGAGCTCTTAGTCCACCACCTGAGCGTTGTTCCGGGGTCCAAACCGGTTCAGCAGAAGAGGTGCAAGTTCGCCCCCGAGCGTCAGCTGGCTATTAAAGAGGAGGTGGACAAGTTCTTGAAGGCCCGGTTCATACAGGAGGTGAACTATCCCGAGTGGTTGTCGAATTTAGTAATGGTGAAGAAGTCCAATGGGACTTGGAGGATTTGTATTGATTTTACCGATCTCAACAAGGCTTGCCCCAAGGACCCCTTCCCTCTTCCGAGTATTGACACTCTGATTGATGCCACCTCGGGACACGAATTCCTCAGCTTCATGGATGCCTTCTCAGGCTACAACCAGATCCGGATGTTCCCCCCGGATATCCCGAAGACATCATTTGTTACCGACCAAGGCCTCTATTGCTACAGGGTCATGCCTTTCGGCCTAAAGAACGTAGGAGCAACATACCAACGCCTCGTCAACAAGGTCTTCCAAGCTCAAATCGGCCGAAACATGGAGGTGTATGTTGACGACATGCTTGTGAAAAGCATCCGAGGTGTTGATCATGTGACCGACCTCCAAGAAGCATTTGACGTTCTGAGAAAGCACAGCATAAGACTCAATCCGAACAAGTGTGTGTTCGGTGTCTCCTCAGGGAAGTTCCTCGGCTTCATGGTTAGCCAACGAGGAATTGAAGCAAACCCGGAGAAAATCAAGGCCATATTAGACATGGCCCCTTCCAAAAATGTTAAGGAAGTCCAGAGGTTAACAGGCCGCTTAGCCGCCATTGGGCGCTTTCTCTCGAAGTCCGAGGAAAAATGCCTCACTTTCTTCAAGGCCCTCAGGGGGCTAAAGGTTTCGAGTGGGGGCAACAGCAACAGGAGTCCTTCGACCAGCTCAAGGCTTACCTCGTCAATCCCCCTCTCCTCAGCAAACCGATCGCTGGTGAACCCCTCTACCTCTACTTGGCAGCCTCCGAGCAGACCCTCAGTGCACTTTTAGTGAGGGAAGAAGACCGGGCTCAGAAGCCCATCTACTATGTGAGCAAGGTGCTTCGGAACGCCGAGCTCCGATACCCGAAGATAGAAAAGATGGCTTATGCCCTGGTGATGGCCGCGAGAAAGCTTCGCCCGTATTTTCAGTCCCATTCGGTGGTCGTTCTTACCGACCAGCTGCTGAAGCAGGTCCTCCACAAGCCGGAGACCTCAGGATGCCTTATGAAGTGGTCAATTGAGCTGAGCCAGCACGATCAAGGCTCAGGCCTTAGCGTAGTTCATAGTTGAGAGCACCATCCCCGAGTCCGCCCAAACAGTGAAGGGACCACCCGTCTGGTCAGTTTATGTGGACGGATCCTCCTGCAATGAGGGAAGCGGGGCAGGGGTCATTCTGGCAGGCCCAGATGACTTCATCCTCCAATACTCCCTCCGTATAAACTTCAAAGCCTCGAACAACGAAGTTGAATACGAGGCACTCATAGCCGGCCTTGGAATGGCCTGAAATGCAGGGGCGCAACGCCTACGGATCTTTAGCGACTCCCAGCTGGTCGTCAATCAGGTCCTCGGCGAGTATGAAGCACGCGATGACGGGATGGTTAAATACTTAGACAAAGTCAAGAGCCTCATGGCACTATTCGAAGAAGCCCTCATCCAAAGAATCCCTCGGGAAGAAAATGCTCAGATCGACGCCCTCTCCAAACTAGCCTCCTCCTCCCTCCAAGGTCTCGAGCAGACCATTTTGATAGAAGTCCTCCTGAAGCCAAGCATAGAGGACGAAACTCTCGACTCCATAGAGACATTACCTGTCCTCCTCGAAGACAATTGGATGAAACCCCTCATCGAATTTTTAAGGGACGGACTCCTCCCCGAGGATCCCAAGGAAGCTCGAAGAGTAAGAACCCGAGCTGAGCGTTACACACTGATCGGAGGCATCCTATACAAACGCTCCTTCACACAGGTCGACGGCAGACCGTACCTGAGATGCCTCTCCCCCGGGCAAGCCGACTACGCCCTCCAAGAACTTCACGAGGGCATCGGCGGGGCACATTCGGGTTCCAGAGCCCTGGCACGCAAAGTGTTGAACTACGGATATTTCTGGCCCACTCTCCTACGAGACGCCGAACGACATGTTCGACAATGCAGCTCCTGTCAGAAGTACTTCGACATCCGACGCATCCCACAAGCTCCACTCACTTCCCTATCAAGTCCGATCCCCTTCACGATGTGGGGAATGGATTTACTAGGGCCGTTTCCACCAGCTCCCGGACAGCTCAAGTTCTTAGTCATGGCAATCGACTATTTCTCGAAATGGATAGAGGCCAAGCCCCTGGCCACGATCACCGAGAACAAGGTCGTTCAATTCTTCTGGAAGAGTGTGATCTGCCGATTTGGCGTCCCCAGGGTCCTGATAACAGACAATGGAACCCAGTTCACTGGGTCTGCCTTCCGAGCTTTATGCGAAGACCTTACCATCCAACACCGGTTCTCCTCCGTCTCTCATCCACAGTCGAATGGCCAAGCCGAAAATGCTAATCGGCAGATCCTCTCCGGCATTAAGAAAAGGTTAGATAAGTGTTCCAAAGGATTATGGGTCGATCAGCTTCCCAACGTGCTGTGGAACTACCACACCACAAAACGGACCCCAACAGGAGAGAGCCCATTCAATCTCACCTGTGGGTCCGAGGCCATCATCCCCGTAGAAGTCGGAATACCCTCTCCTCGTCCGATAGCTTATGAAGAAGAACAAAATGCCAAAGAGCTCAGAGCAAGTCTAGACCTGATAGATGAGATTCGAGAAAGAGCCGCCATCCGACAAGAAAGCTACCGAAGAAGGATTGAGATGGCATACAACAAGAAAGTCCGTCCTGTTGACCTCAAGGAAGGGGACCTGGTCCTCAGGAAATTAGCCATCTCTTTCCTCGGACAGAAGAGCAAACTCGCCCCGAATTGGGAGGGACCTTACAAAATCTCCAAAGTAATCCGCCCCGGCACATACAGACTAGAAGATCTCGAAGGCAGGGAGATCCCCAGGACTTGGAATGCCGACCATCTCTTAAAATACCAAGAGAGAGAGCTAACGCCTCTCTAAATACTTCGAGATGTCGAACCGTTCCTTTCCTGTTACTTGTAATGATTTTCTTTCATTTTTTCCCTTGTAATTATGGCTAGCGACTTTAGAAGCAGCCGATTATTAGTCATTAATGGATAAAGTCTTTTCATATTTTTGCTATTGTTTACATCTCTCTGCTTTTAACTCTTCAATCTAACGATGGTTCGGAGTCCAACACTTGGCTCGATTCTACTTCGCAAGTTCGCTCCTAAGCGAGCTAGAAGTAGTTTGCCATTCGGAATTACTCCCACAACCGTTGAACTAATCTAACGATGGTTCGGAGTCCAACACTTGGCTCGATTCTACTTCGCAAGTTCGCTCCTATGCGAGCTAGAAGTAGTTTGCCATTCGAAATTGCTCCCACAACCGTTGAACTAATCTAACGATGGTTCGGAGTCCAACAATTGGCTCGATTCTGCTTCCCAAGTTCGCTCCTAAGCGAGCTAGAAGTAGTTCGCCATTCGGAATTGCTCCCACAACCGTTGAACTAATCTGACGATGGTTCGGAGTCCAACACTTGGCTCGATTCTACTTCGCAAGTTCGCTCCTAAGTGAGCTAGAAGTAGCTCGCCATTCGGAATTGCTCCCACAACCGTTGAACTAATCTAACGATGGTTCGGAGTCCAACACTTGGCTCGATTCTACTTTCCAAGTTCGCTCCTAAGCGAGCTTGAAGTAGTTCGCCATTCAGAATTACTCCCACAACCTTTGAACTAATCTAACGATGGTTCGGAGTCCAACACTTGGCTCGATTCTACTTCCCAAGTTCGCTCCTAAGCGAGCTAGAAGTAGCTCGCCATTCGGAATTGCTCCCACAACCGTTAAACTAATCTAACGATGGTTCGGAGTCCAACACTTGGCTCGATTCTACTTCGCAAGTTCGCTCCTAAGTGAGCTAGAAGTAGCTCGCCATTCGGAATTGCTCCTACAACCGTTGAACTGATCTAACGATGGTTCGGAGTCCAACACTTGGCTTGATTCTACTTCCCAAGCTCGCTCCTAAGCGAGCTAGAAGTAGCTCGCCATTCGGAATCGCTCCCGCAACCGTCGAACCACTCTAGCAAAGATCCGAGGTCAAACACTTAAGCTTGAACGCGTTTCACGAGCTCACTGCTCGGCTCACCTCGCGAGACTGCGAGATTGGGCATCAGAAACAAAGCTCGACACCACTAGCCGGACACTCACCTCGCCGATCCGCGAACAAGCAAGTGGCCGACCTAGGAACCTCGGCGCAACGAACAACAGTCACAAATATAAAGACTACACAAAACACCAAGAGACACACAAGTTCGGGAACAAAATTTCATTGATAAATGGGATACGGTACAAAGCGACTCTCTCACCTAGCAAGGTTACAAGGCGTTAAAAAGTGAAAGTTACAATGCCGACTTATTACACTTGGCTAAAAAATACAAAAGCTTTTAGAAACGAGGTCTTCAACGCTTTCTTGGAGCCGGGGCGTTCCGCTTCAAAGACAATCGAGGGCGACGACGCTTGTCTCCGGAGCTCGACCCCAACCCGGCAAATTGGGATGAATCCTCGGCACCGCTCCTAGCAACGGCTCTGACAGATGCTCCGCTCGACGAAATTGCCACAGAGCTTTGCGCGTCCCCCGGACTAGGATGGCCGACGCACTGACGGGTCGCCATCTCGTAAAACGTAATGCCCCGATCGCTTTCCGCGTGAGTGCACGAAGTGCTCCTGACGTTGATTGGCCCCGAGCGCGGTTTTAGGCGAGCGACCTCCGCCTCTAACTCGAAGATCCGCTCCCTCAAGGAGTCGTCCTTTACGTTAACCTCGAAGCGAGCAGGTATCTCGGAGTCCGGCACACCCGAGCGACTTGCTATCAGACGATGAAGGTGAGTGACTTCGATGCTTTTATCAACCGTAGCCCTCTTCAGCGCATCGACTTCGACTGTCAGCTCATCCCGTTCAACCGTTAGCTTGGCCACCTCGGCTGTCAAGCCCTCTCCCTCCGACCGAAGCTCCGTCTCTACGGTTTGCAGATGGCGGATCTCGGAAAGCAGGTCGTCCCTCTCCGCCGTTATTTTGGACAAGTTATGCCGGATGCACTGAATCCGAAGCTCGTTGCTGAAAGCGGTTGGCGAATATTCATCTTCTCCTGTGGGAGTCATTTCGACGATCCTGCTATCCAAACGTCGGATCTCGATGTCTCGACGACCGAGGACGAGCTGAAGATGGTTCTGCTTGCTTTCGGCTCGATGCAATCCGAGCTCGACTTCGTAGAGCCGCTCTCGGCATCTCGCCAGGCACAACCTCGTCGCCCCCAAGCCAGCCTCGACTCGGGCTTTGTCATCCGAACCAGTGGGCTCGACGTCTTAGGCGACCACCATGAGCTGAAAAGATGTCGAGGAAAACAGCAAGAATTCAAACACTGCCGAAGTCTGATACTTGAGAAGTTTTCAAACAAAAATTTCGACAAGAAAGGACAAAAGGCAAAGACACAGAGCCGAACTCCAACACTTCAAAAAAATTTCTTTCATTCATTTCAAAAAACAGCGGTGGCCAGTCCGCTATTAGGTGTTACATTTTCGAAAAAAAAAGAAGAGCGAAGTCAAGGCGCGACCTCTTTCCCCGGGCGACGAGTACGAGTGGGGGTCGACTTCTCCGAGGGGGACACCACCGCCAACGGGGTGACCACGGTGCTGGGGACCTCGTTAGTGACTTCGACCTCGGCATCGGTCCCGTCCTCCCCTTCTTCATCCTCCCCCTCAGACTCGGGGTCGAAGCCCTTGACGTGGCCCGGGAACAGCCTCCATCCCGAGACGTCCACCTTGGGGTACTCCTTCGACACCCGGGCGATGGCTTCGGCAGAAGCCTTGGCCATGTTTTGGGTAAGGTACCCTTGTGCCTTCGCCAAGGTCGCGTCCTCCGCCGCCTTCACTGCCGCCGCCTTGGCCTCCTCGGCTTCGGCCAACTGCTTGGCTGACCCCTCCTTCTGGCGAAGGAGGTCATCCTCCAACCTCGCCACTTTGGTCTCGAGGTGCTCGATCCTCGTCGACCTCCCTTCGTGCTCGACACGAAGTTTGTCGAGCTCATTCGACATCCGAGCCTTCTCGTTCCGAGCCTGGTCGGATTCTTGCTTCAGCTCCTTCTCCAGAGCTGTCAACCTCTCAGTGAGGTGTCCGAAGTGGACGATAATCTGTGGCAAAGAAGAACTAAAAGAGTTAGAAAAATTGTGGTTAAAGAAATTCAACAATAACGAAAACCCAATGCTTACCGAAACCGCCGAACGAGCGATCTCGATGACATCGTCGCCTTCTCGCCCGGCCTCCATGGCGGCACGGTCCTTCGGCGTGGCGAGGTGCTTGATGGCCTGCATGCTCGCCAGCGTGTTGCCGAGGAATCCATCGTGCTTCCGGACTTGCCAGTCCGGAATGTGGATCCTTTTATGCTCCTCCGTCAGGAGCTCCTCGGCTCTTGCCGTCAGCGGCGGCGTCGTCATTCCGAGGGCAGCGGCGATGGGGAACTCGCTGGCAGCAGCCGAAGTCGAGGTCCCCGCCACGGCGGCGACGGGACTGTCGAGGGTCTCCACCTCCTCGACTGAGGCTGTGATCCTCGGAGTCTTCGGGGTCGGCAACTTGGTCGCGACCCTCTTGAGCTTCTTCGGCGCCTTGCTGGCGAGCCCAGCCCTAAGAGCCAGCACTGCATCGTAGTCCATCGTCTCTGCATTTAAAATAAAAAGTGGTTAATACATTACGAGTGGCAAGAAGTAAGGTACGGAAAGCAAAGCGTGACAAAAGTCGCGTAGTGGGATCTACGCGGTAGAGCCCTCCCTTGTACAGAACGTCCTCGGTGAGCTCCTTCCAATCGTACTTCGGCCGATCGAGGAGAGTCCGGACTGCCTCTTCTTCTTCAACGCTAAGCTTCGGCAGCGCCCCGCCCTCTTCGGTACCCCTTCTACCCAGTTGGAGGGGATCGGCCAAGCCTCCCGACTCCGTACAATCATGAACTTCTCTCGCCAATGCTTGATGGAGTCGGGGCATATGACGAGCCTGCCGCCGTGCCTCGGAGTCAAATAATACCGGTACTCCGACTTGTTCCCTTGATGGAGCCGATATAGAGTCCGAAGCACGTTCAGCTGCGGCTCGATCCCTACAGCTTGGCAATGGAGCACGAAGCCATTTATCACTCACCATGCATTCGGCATGAGTTGGATAGGGCTGACCCCGAACCAACTCACCACGATAACGGCGAACGCATGGAGAGGCAGCCGAGCCCCGGCGATGAAGGCATCGACCGGCCAGCAACACATCGTCACTGGCAACGGCGAATTGGCCCTAACCCCGGGGCCCGGCAGCATGAGTTCGTACTCCTCCGGGATTTGAAAAGAATCCCGGACCACTGCCAAGTCCTCCTCGCGCAGGATCGACACCATCTCGTCCGCCTCCGTCGTCTCCCTCGCTGCGTTCTCCTCGAAGGACCACCCCCTCCCGTGGACGATTCACTCGGCTTGATCCTCCGGGAGCTGCCGAACTCTATGAAGCCCGGTCAGCGGCCCTGGCAGTTGTCCAAACTCCCCCATACGCTTCGGATCCTCCACAATCGAATCCTTGCCGAATACCTTCTTGCCTTTAGTAGGAGTTGAATCCTCGGCGACTTTGAGGGAGGGCTCGGACCAAGAGATCGACTCAGAGACAGAAGCAACAGACATAGTTTACGGAATAAACTAAGTATAAATTACCTTGAAAGGCTAGCTGCCGGAAAACTTCGCCAGAAAACAAACGTCGACCACCGGAGATACTCGCCTAAACACAAGAGATCGCCTGAGCAAAAGAGAAGAGAAGTGAGAAATGAGAGTAGGGGGTGGGGTTTTATAGAGAAGAGCACGCTAAACGAGGAAAATGGGCTTGTACTAACGGACCATTTACGCAAAACGACAAAAGTGACCTCAATCGTCACCTTGTTTCCCACGCCACGCCATACACTGCATTTAATGAGCGTCCCATCTAACAGAAGCTCAGGGGTCATTGCATTTAATGAACGTCCCGTCTGTCAGAGTCGTCAGAAGTTCAAAAGGCGCGCAGAAGCCACCAACTCATACAACAAAAACGCAAAGTCTTGGACCTCGGCACCAGCTGCCGAGCGTTCTTGACACCGACCCCGTTATGGGGGAAAATTGGACCTCGGCACCAGCTGCCGAGCATTCTTGACACCGACCCCGTTACGGGGGAAAATTAGACCTCGGCACCAGCTGTCGAGCGTTCTTGACACCGACCCCGTTACGGGGTAAAATTGGACCTCGGCACCAACTGCCGAGCGTTCTTGACACCGACCCCGTTATGGGGGAGAATAGGACCTCGGCACCAACTGCCGAGCGTTCTTGACACCGACCCCGTTACGGGAGAAAATTGGACCTCGGCACCAGCTGCCGAGCGTTCTTGACACCGACCCCGTTACGGGGGAAAATTGGACCTCGGCACCAGCTGCCAAGCGTTCTTGACACCGACCCCGTTACGGGGGAAAATTGGACCTCGGCACCAGCTGCCGAGCGTTCTTGACACCGACCCCTTTACAGGGAAAAATTGGACCTCGGCACCAGCTGTCGAGCGTTCTTGACACCGACCCCGTTACGGGGAAAAATTGGACCTCGGCACCAGCTGCCGAGCGTTCTTGACACCGACCCCGTTACGGAGGAAAATTGGACCTCGGCACCAGCTGCCGAGCGTTCTTGACACCGACCCCGTTACAGGAGAAAATTGGACCTCGGACCTCACCGAACTCCCCCTCAGCGCTCACAATCAAGCCGAGGTCCCTCCCCTCTCAGGAAAAAGGTGTCGAACCGCCTGCAGACCTCGATCCCCTAGTCAGCGAGCTCTAGAGGGGTTCGGGAGAGTGAAACCAGCCTGTGGCCCACACAACGAAGGAAAACGGTCAATCCGTCCACCAAGAGATCGCGGGGAAAACAATTAAAATTTGGGAAATTAAGGAAGAATTCCTGGAAAGCAATTGTAGGGTTGGGGGAGCATTTTCTAGCCCCCAAACAAATAATTATTGCCAACAATAATCTTCTAAGACCCCCGAACGACGAATTGACACTTCGCAAAGTTAAAAGGATATTCCTGCAAGAACACCACATGACCATGGGAGCTCAGGAGCGACTCAGAGTCCAATCCACTTGAAAAATCACCAAACTACGTCTTTCAAGATTCAAAACCTTCCATTTGAGCTCCGATACAACTCCACTAGCCATTAAAACAGTAAAATTACTCCTCAAAGGCTAATCAAGCTTAGTCTTCAGGAGTGGGGGGCTCATGATATGGCTAAAAATGGGGTTTAATCGGAACCGTCCAAATCAGGCACGAATCTTGAAGCCCAGGGGTAAAACGGTAATTTCACCTACCAACGGGTCTGAAGCGGGTACTGGTTATCTTCTCCGAAGACCCACTTACCCGCAAACGGATCCATCTTAACTGGGTGCGGGTTTCAACCCGTAGCAAACCCGGTCCAGAAGGGATAGAATTAGGGTTTCTAGTTAAATCCTAATCAACGGCCTTGATTCATATCTATCCCTTCACTGGGGATTAGGGATTACATTCCTTATCTAACCACAGGGATTACATTCCTAATCTGATCCCAGCGGCGCCTATAAATACCCCCCATCCATCTCCATCAAGAGGTAATCAATCTTTCTCCAGTTTTTGCGCTCTTTCATAATCTTTCTCTGATTACTGACTTGAGCGTCGGAGGGTGCGTCGCCGGGAACAACCCCGGTGTCTCGCACTTTTTGCAGGTGTACGACAGGAGTCAGCGTCAAACTCCGACGGAACAGGTATACAGGTTTACTATTCAGATTCCCTAAGAATCCACAAATTCTATCTGATTGCCCCCACACCAAATTTAGCGGCAACAGATAAGTTGAGTGTGAGTCTCTAAATGTTGTGTGGGACCCTAGTATACCGGTAGTTAAGTTTATGTTTTGGGCCTGTTGAGGCATATTTGTTGATCAGTTGTTGAGTTAAGTCCGGTAGGGTACACCATCTCTAGGAGGTTCGAAATTAAATTAATTAACTTAAAAAGATAAGGACAGGTACTAGTGGTGATATGATGATGAGAACATGGGTTATGGACCTCAGTATGGCTTGCAGTGTGAGATAATCCCCAGAACTATCCAGGTGTGAGTAAAATAGTCTCTGGAATTACCTGTGGTGTGAGAATGATCTCCGAAATTATCGGGGTCGAGGCGACACTCATGTGGTATTCGTGTGATGAGGTGCCATAACTTGCGGTGCGGGGTATTCTCGAAGATTCCCAGGCCTGAGTGAAATAGTCTCCGGAGTTATCTGTGGATAGAGTTTGACATCCGGAATTATCGGGGCATGGGCTAATACTCACAGTTTACCTATATCTCGTAGTAGTCATCGTGGTAAGATTAGTTTCATGGCAGGGGACTAAACCATATAAAGTGGAGACGTTAAGGGCTTGAACCAGACCTATGTAGAGTGGGATGCATAGAATCTGACAAGTACGCATTAGAGAGTCAGCATATAGTATTGTGTTTTCTTGATTTGGTTTATGCATGTGTTTTTCCTGTTTTCTACATTTGACACTTAGTCTAGCTACACTTGATGTTTTTCATGTTTTATTGTTATTTCTTAATTCATTTAGTCTTGTCTTTATTCCATGTTGCTTATGATTCCATGCTTCATGTTCTATCTATGTTGCTTTTATTTTTATGTCACTCACACCGTTATGACTGACCCCTGTAGTTTTGGAGGTTAGGGTTATCTCTAGCCTCATGTTTTATAGGTGATTACCTATAGCATTGGGATTTGACTGCATGAGATAAAATGATAATAAAGCTTATGAAAATTGTAAAGAAGGTGTTGTAATGAAAAGACTATAATTCAAGGTGTTCATTTTTCCGCTATATTTTGTAATGAACTAATGTAATAAAGGTTGAAAGAAAAATTTATCTGTATTTTTTTGGCTATGTTTACTATTATGATTGAAGTTGATGATGGAAATTGTGCCACGTATTTCTGAGATATTATATTGGAAATTCGGGATGCTACACTATCAGAAAGGCTTCTCGGTCGCCTAGTTCTAGCCATTGATCTATCAACCAAAAAATATAAGGTTAATTGATAAGTGTTTTAGCATTTTCTCTATCATCAATAAACAAAGCAAAAATATAGAAAAAATGCACAAATGGCAATGAAAAATAACAATACTTTGTGAGTGGTTCGGGCTCACCTGACACAAGCCAATGCAACTTGTAGAAGTGAGTTACGACTCGCGGTTTGCGAGATAAGGCCGTGTATCACTTTATTTTGGTTTTTGTTGATCAAAATCGATACACGGCCGTATCTCGCAAATCGTGTGCCAAACATCACTTCTATAAGTTGCGTTGGCTTGGGTTAGGTGAGCCCGACCCACTCACAAAGTTTCTAAATTTTTGGATACCATTTGTGCGGTTATCTAGTGTAACCGTACTTAAATTGTTTGAAGTTAGAATTGTTGTTATTCGAGATACGTGAGAAAACCGCACAAACGACATAAAAAAAATAAAAAACATTACCAGTTGGTCTTACTTACGTAACACAAGTCAATGCAACTTCTAGAGTTGAGTTTCACCTCACTGTTTGCGAGATACGGCCATGTGTCATTTTATTTAGATTTATCTTGACCAAAAGCGATACTCGGCTGTATCTCGAAAATCGTGAGTCGAAACTCACTTCAACAAGTTGTGTTGCCTTGTGTGGGGTGAGTACATACTACCAACAATATTTTGGAATTTTTGGATGTCGTTTGTACGGTTTTATATGATTTCGTACTCAAAGTATCCAAATTTAGTTGTTTAGGTTGTAAAAATGAGTGAAAACATGACAAATAATGCACAAACGATATCCAAAAATTCCGAAACTTTGCGAGTTGGTCAGGCTCACCTCACACAAGCCAACACAACTTGTATAAGTAATTTTTGACTCACGGTTTGTGAGATACGACCGAGTATATCTTTATTTCAAAAATATCCAAATAAAACGATATATGCCAGTATCTCGCAAACCGTGAGTCGAAAATGACTTCTATAAGTTGCGTTGTCTTGTGTGGGGTGAGTTTTACCTACTCACAAAATTTTGTAATTTTTAGATGTCGTTGATAGGGGTTTTTAAGGTAACCGCATATTTCAGAGTTTAGTTGTTCTTCATCGAGATACGTAAGAAAACCTCACCGAAGACATCAAAAAATTTTGAAACTTTACGAGTTTGTCTTACTCACGTAACAAAAGGTAAAGCAATTTCTAGAGTTGAGTTTTGTCTCACGGTTTGCGAGATACGGCCATGTGTCGCTTTATTTTGATTTAACTTGAACATAAGTGATACTCGGTCGTATCTCGCAAACCGTGAGTCGAAACTCACATCTACAAGTTGTGTTGACTTGTGTGGGGTGAGTCCATACTACCAACAAAGTTTTAGAATTTTTGGATATCGTTTGTGTGGATTTTTATGTTTTCGTACTCAAAATATCCAAAATTAGTTGTTTAGGTTGTAAAAGTGAGCGAAAATAAGACAAATAACGCACAAATGGCATCCAAAAAATCCAAAAGTTTGCAAGTTAGTCAGACTCACCTCACACAAGGTAACACAAATTGTAAAAGTTATTTTTGACTCACGGTTTGCGAGATACGGCCGAGTATAGCTTTATTTCAAGAATATCCAAATAAAACGATACACAAGCGTATTTCTCAAACCGTGAGTCGAAAATCACTTCTACAAGTTGTGGTGGTTTATTTTACGTGAGTCCAACCTACTCGCAAACTTTTGTAATTTTTGGAGATCGTTTGTAGGATTTTCTAGTATAACCGTACTAAAATATTTCTAACTTTTTTTGTTCGTGTTCGAGAAACGTGAAAAGTCCCACAAACAGCATCAAAAATTTAAAAACCTTTCCAACTTGGTCGAATTTACGTAACACACGCCACAGTAACATGTAGAAGTGAGTTTCAACTTACGGTTTGCGAGATACGGTCGTGCATCGTTTTATTTGGGTTTTTATTTACCAAAAGCGATACATGGACGTATCTTGAAAATTGTGAGTCGAAAGTCACTCCTACAAGTTCCGTTAGCTTGTGTCCTGATTCTGACCCACTCGCAGAATTATGAAAATTTTTTTTACTGTTTAAGCAGATTTACTAATATCAAACAGTTATAAATCTGACTCAATCTACAATTTCGACAAGAAAACAACAACTTCAACTAAAATTTTACCGTCTAAAATCATCAAAATACTACATACAAACTACTACATCTATAAAATTACGCATCACAATAATTAATTCACTTAATTAGAAAGTGACATAAAAACATAAAAATAACATAAATATATAACTACGAGGTCAAGGATTAAGTCATTACCATGCACAACTGTAAATTTTTTCAATGTAGGTGTTGTCAAAAAACTAGGATTTCCACTTCCTGATTTGGGTCGTAGATTGGAGGAGGATGGATTTCGAAGATTGGAGGAGAGATTGTGAGTGAGAGACAGAGATAGAGTGAATAGATGAGCAACAACTGCGCTGGACGGGGGAGGAGGAGATTGGGAGATGGTTAGGATTAGGGTTTTTTGGGTTTTGCGATGTTCTTCGGAAGATGGAGATAGGGAGAAGAGGGAGAGAGTGAGTGAGAGTGTGAAGTGAGAGAGGAGGAGTCGCCGGAGAAGTGAGAGGGGGTCGGATTCAGTTGGGTTTCGAGGCTTTAGATCGGGGAAGAAAAAGTGATATTTTGCCTTAGCCCATCATTGCAAATGATGGGCTAATTTACAATTTTAAAAAAAATTATAACTTAGCCCATCGTTGAGAATGACGGTCTAAGGCAAAATAATCACACACAAAAAAAACGGGGTCCATGCAAACAGACCCATTTACAATGGAAGAAACCATATATATATATATATATATATATATATATATATATATATATATATATATATATATATATATATATATATATATATATATATATAACCCCTGTTTTCGTAAATATGTATTTTTCGTATTTAAAATTTTAGTAAATTATTTTTTTTCTGCTTTCAAATTTTATTTTATTTTTTGTTAAAATGTATTGTTGAATCTTGTATTAAAATCTATTTCTTTTTTTATCAATGATTTTATTTGTAACTATTTTTCAAAAAAAATTATATTATAATACATACCCTATTAGTATTGTTGTTATTACTATTCTTCAGTATTATTATTATTACGGTTATTTTTATTTTTATTATTATTGTTATTATTATTATAACTTTGGTTGCCTATTTAAAAATCTCTCCCCATTGTTAGTTGTATTTATTTCAAATAATTTCCATATTGTAGTACAAATATATTTTGTGTATAATCCTACTTTATATTGATCATTTTATCTCCCTATTGGATTTTAACCCAATACCCTGTTTAATATCCTAATACCCATTTGACCCTATAAGCCCATTATTAACCCAATATGTATCATGCCCTATAACCCAGCTTATACCCCCCCCCCCAAACCCAATATCCACTTGACTCTAATACCCATCAGCATTAACCAAACCCGTTACCCAAACCCTCACCCTATATAACCTTTATATTTCCTTCCCCTATTCTAAACCCTACCCCCAGCCGCTATATACTTCTTCCCCTACCTTTCTCTCCCCCGTGCTCCTCCCACTCTCTCCCGATTCCCCCCTAACCAATCTGCTGCCCCTTCACCCTTGCACCTCGGCCGCCTTCCCTTCTCCTCTCCCGCAGCCGCCGCTACCCCGACGCAACCCAGTTGCCACCGCCCTGGTCGAAATCCACCTCTGCACCCATTTTCCGATGCCGCACCTCCAGACGACCTCCGACACTGTAATAGCCTCCTGTACTCTCCTTCTTGCGTCGCCGGTGCCCCTCAGCGATCGCGGCCACAACAGTAACCCACCCCTCCTGCTGTGCGCCCTTCCGTCGCTTCCCTGCAGCCACCTACGACAGCTCCCGCCACCAGTCCCGCCGTCGTTCCGCCGACCACCATCGTTGTCAGCCAGAGCCAAGCCGTTGGATCTAGGCCGTCCGATCGTTGTTCATCACAATCATGATCATCGTCTTCTTGATCCGTTGATTGCATCACCATCATCATCATCATCATCAAGATCTTAATCTCGACCGTCGGATCTCTTTTGATCATCGCGATCGTGATCATCATCTTGATCTTGATCTTGATCTTCGATCTCAGCCATCCGATCAACCGATCACACTTGATCTTGGCCTTTGATCGTCTCGATTATCTCGTTCGTCTTCTACTTGGTGAGTTAAATATTTGATCTACTTTTGTTCTCATTCATCAAATTGTCAATCATGGTAAATTTACTCTTTTGGTACTCTTCTAATTCTTATATGTTTTATTTTTTATCTCGACCGTTGGATTCATTTGATCGTCATCTTAATACTTGGGTCATTGATATAAAAATGGTATACCTCACTTCGTCCTAGATGGATTGCTGGTGCTGCACTTGGGAGACAGCTAGTGAGTGAGCTGTGTAATTTATATTGCAAAAATTTGTTGTTGGTATCACTCAACCCCTTATTTCTGGAACTAATGCAATAAACAAAACTATCTACTACCTGCCATTTTGTCCTCCTTCACAGGCTCAGATGTTCTGATTCCATGGAAGTAAATTATTACTTCTATATTATTTTTCTGTTGAGGGGGAAAAAATAGTGATCTTTGTTCTTTTCTAAAAGAAAATATGAAATATGATCACTTAGAGAAATTTTACTTTTTAATAAACTGTAATGGTAGCTTTGCCCTTGTTTACAAGTGCCTATTAGCATGCAAGTATTTAGTTGATGATGATTTAGGTGGATATTGAACCATGCTCCTGTTGTTATTATTTAAAAATAATGGAAGCATCTTTCTTTGGGTTCAAACAGTGTTGTAGATCATGTACACAGGAGATGCAACTGGGTATGAGAAACTTGAGCAAGTATACAAACTCATATTTCATATTTCGCTGCAAAGCATGTCGTTGCTGTAAAAGTTGCAATTGTTGCAATTGTAACTGTTGATGGTGTTCCCTTGCTTTAGCTTGTTGTGCCTAAAGAAAATAATAATTGCATTGTAATAACTGCTTCAAATTTTGTTTCAAGATAGAAATAACTATTTAGGGACTTGAAGGTAAAGCATTTGGGATAAACGACAAAGTTTTTTTTGATCATCTATAAACGACAAAGTTACAACTGAATAATTCCAATAAAGTTGAGAAATATACTGGCATACAGATTTAATTCTGAAACATATAATAGCTGAAGTAGTTTGGAACAATCACCATTTGACTGGCATGTGATCGGTGTGTCTATAATTTTACAAGAAAAGGCAGACCATCTATCCAAAAAAAAAAGCATGTATTGTTTCAAATGCTTATTTATTCTACAATTAGTGTTATCTGTAGTACATTATATAGACTAATTTTGTAATATGCTTTACATGGCTCCGTTTTCTTGTATCATGTCGTCCAGAAGCAGCAATACATAGAGTGTAGCCCAGTAAGCACTATTCATATTTATCAATTATGACCCAGCAGTAAATTGTTAACAGTTAACAATCAAATCATAGTGAAACTGAAGCTGAAATATGAGTTGAAACTGAAGCTGAAATATGAGTTGAATATCGTACTTAAAAGGAGCTGATATATGAGTTCAAACTTGAAATATACATTGGTTTCCTATTACAATGGCCACAACCACAAAAGCTAATTCTTCCTATTACAAAAGTAGACTACGGAAAAAAAAAATACAGGACTATCATCCAATGGCAATGAAGAGCTCAAATTTTTGTAATGAATTTTCAGCATCACACATTCGGTAACCTCCAGTAACCGTGCAAACTGCAAGCATTAACAAAGAAAGGGTTTAGATAGATGATATTAAGCTTTTTTTATCTGAGATATCAACACAACTAATTAACATATTTTAAGTAAATGTAGGCTCAGAACACAACTTAGCATATGACAGGGATTTACATGGATTTTAAACTTAATCAAGCATGACTGAAAAGCATCATAATTATGTTCACACTTGGGCTGCAATACTATGCCACGCCAACAAGTTGATCTATAATTTGATCAAAAATTTATAAATAAGGAGTTGCAACTGAAACAAAAAATGAGTTCACACTGAAACTAAAACATGAGCTGAAGCTGAAAATGAAATATGAGTTGAAACTGAATCTGAAATATGAGTTGAAACTCAAACTGAAACAAAAATTTTGTTTATAAAAAAAACAAAACAATGTTTTCGCACGTAAGTCCGATATTCTTCAGCTTGTATAAAATATTTTTTGTCATCATTGCCTACTTATAAACAAAATAAAACATAGCCGATAATAAACTTCAGAATTGAACACACTAAAAAAAGAACTTCCCTCAAGCAACATTGTCATCGGTACTTTCTCCCGAGGAGTGATCTACTTCATGTCCAATGCGCCCACTAAAAAAAGAACCAAATATGTAGTTAAGCTGATAAGCAATTTAAAAATAGTCAATGTCTAAAAGTTGTGGAATGTTTACCCCTCTAAATTGTTTGGGCAATTTCTTGAATCGTGTAGTCCGCGTGTACCACAAGCCTTGCACCATCTAGGCTTCCTTACTTTCTCTCTTGTTGACTTCAATCGCTTCCCACTAGGCCTTCCTTTCGTATTGCATTGCTTAGGCTCCTCCACGAGAACTTTAGACTTTTCCATGGATTTTCCAAATATCGGTCCACTACTTTCGGGTTGTACAAGATGGAACCCTTCAATACTTTTGATCATGTTGTTCCGCATGAATTCGTAGCCTTCATTGGAAGCTAATCCAATATCAACTTGTTGTTGGGCTAATTTAGTCAACTCACAATAGCGAGAACCTAAGTTCTCACTACTACCTTCATGAAGTCCTCTCCCATTAGTGAATATATTGCTTCTTCGGATTACATCTCGGGTCCATCTTCTTAAAATATATTGCTTTGGTAGTTCTTTGTGATCGGTGAATTTAAGATATGCCAAAAGATGCTTACAAGGAATGCCCACGAATTCAAACAACAAGCATGCATACATAGCCATTTGCGTCTATTTAGAATAAGTCACCACTTTTGCATTTTCTGTTTCACCACACTTCTTCGCTAGGTAAATAGCTTGATTCACATCTTCTTGCACCAAATTTACATTATATATTAAGCTTGATTTTAGTTCTTCTTGGAAATCATAAAAAATAACCAAAGTGTACACTTGCGCCATTTGTGCCTCTATATACCATTCGGTCTTCAATTTTGGTTTCTTCTCAATTGTACGATGATTTTCTTGAAGTTCTTGTTCTCTTTGTCTTGCAATGACTCTCTCGAATATTACGGCAAACTCATGTAGGGAGTACTTCTTTTGAGTATGTTTCTTTAAGAAAGCATTCATTCCCTCACTCCTTTGGGTACTTGACATTCCAGCCAAAAAATGTGGTCTATGATAGACAGGGGCCCATTTCTCACGAATTTTAAATTTATCTTGCAACCACTTATTGTTTTCCACACCATACTTACAAAGCAATGATTTCCAATTTTCTTCAAAAGTAGTGCAATCATCAGAATTGTAGACAATATTCTTAAAAGCTTTCATAAACTCAACATCTTAGTTCATTTTAGGCACCTCTTGTGGTATCTTATCTAAAATATGCCAAATACAAAATCTATGGCGAATTTCAGGAAAAACAGCTTTGATTGCAGCACTGATCCCACGATCTTGATCAGTGACCATGCCAAATGGTGCATGTTTCATTGCTACTAACCATTTTTGAAATAACCATATAAATGAGGAAGTCGTTTCATTTGGGATGAACCCACACCCTAGGAAAACAGATTGTCAATGATGGTTGATTCCAACAAAGGGAACAAATAACATTCCATAACGGTTCGTGCTATATGTTGCATCGAAGGAAACTACGTCACCAAATACTTCATAGTTCTTTCTAGCTATACCGTCGACCCAAATACAGTGACTCAACCGACCAAGCTCATCTAATTGGAAATCATAAAAAAAAGTAGGATTTATTTCTTTTTGCCAATTGAAAAAATCAATCAACATTTGTCCATCGTGCCCTTTCATAGCCTCCCGTAAGTCTCTCTCATGATTTCTAGCATCGGTCTTGGTGAATCCAACCCTATCATGACCCCCACTCGAATTTTCAAAAAAAATCATTTGTTTGCACGTTGGAATATTAGCTTCTGTAAGTTGGTCCATTATTACTTTATCGGAATCTGACACATTACGATTTTGTGGTAACAAATTTCTTCTACCGGGTGAGGTAAATACATAATTGTGTAATTCAGTAAGTGAATAAAGAACCCATGAATGTGTTTCTTCATTTAATTTCACACGAATTATTGCTTTGCAATCGGATCTACTTGTAGTCTCCCGCCTAACATCATTAGACTTACTCTTCGAAATACCGGCTTTATTACAAACAAACGACTTATCCACTACAACGGTTCCCTTCAATTTGGTTGAACCCTTATGCATTTGAAAACCCCCACATGTTGCATAATTGTTATAGAAATTTTCAGCTAGCTCTAAAGTATCAAAAGTCATACCGAGCTTTGGTTTTAGGTGGTCGTCCACAACCGAGATAAATTCACCTACTTGTACATTCAAAAAATTGTCACCGGCATCAGATCTACTTTCATCAATATCCATACCTATTATCAAAGGAAAAGAAACAGAAACCAACACAACCAATTACTCAACAATTCTACATATTATTTCCAAAAATAATGAAACTGAAACATAAAAAACAAAATACCTATTTGGAAGAAGGAGGAGGGACAACAGAAGATTTTGGAGAGGTTCCGTTAGGGTTTCGCTCACACTGAGAGAGGAAGAAGGGGGTCTTTCGATTTGGGTTTGAGTTCGAAATACGACAGAGGGAAGCACGGTAAAGGGGGGGCTTACGGTTTCGATTTGGTTCGGAAGGTTGAGAAACGACGGAGTGAAGGGGAATAGGGTTTCACCACTTGGTTTGGGAGTTCGCAACGACGGCTACGAAGTGGATTTGAGGTTTGAAGTTGAGAGACGACGATTTGAAGGGGATTAGAGTTTTGCCAGAGAGGGCAGTTTTGGGGGGGAATTTTCGAGTAATGAAATGGGATTGAGAAACGAAGTGAGCGAAAGGGTGAGCGGGGTCTAAGGGAAAGCTGGGGTAAAATTACGAAATTACCCCCGCTCTCAACTCTGATAATCTGAGATTCAATCACAGCGGTCGAAATCTCAAATTTTGGATCCAACGGCCGACAGCTTAGTTCGTCAGCGGAGTTCGCACAGCTTAGTTCGTAACCGAAGGTTACCCTATATATATATATATATATATATATATATATATATATATATATATGTTATGGATACACGTGTTCAGAACCCTATATTTAAAATTAATTATGATTAAATACTGTTCTATAATCTGAAAACATTTTTTTTGTGTGTTAAGAAATATACTTTAATAGAAGGTGCCCGAGTGCATTTTGCACCAATAGCTGAATTTGCTCTATTAGGAGGATTTTTATCAGACCCTTAAATTACTAGATTCAAGACTTTGCGCATATTTGTCCCAATGGAGTTCTTGGCAAATACTCTCTCTTCATTCTCATCAAATTTATTTAATCTATCTGTTTGATATATAATTGTCATTTAAGTATGAAAGAATATTGTGATTGAGTTTGGAGGTGCCTTATTGCCATCAAATATTTGAGTTTGAATATTGTGTTTTCTGTAACATCTTTACTACATAATTGTTGAATCTTAGTATACTCACTACAACACCAATCGTCTTTTCCGGCATTTTTTTATAGATTCCCTGGCGTTTATAAATGCCGTGTAGATCCAACCGACATTTTTGAAAACGCCGGTATAAATACTGGGGAAGCAGGAGTCACGGTAGAGTGTGGGTCTACACCTGCATTTTTAAGAAACACAGGTATAGATAAAAATATACCCCGACGTTTTTAAACTGCCAGCGTAGTGGGATTTTCAAATTTTCGGTAAAATCTACACCAACACTTTTTAAAACACCGGGTAAGTATATATTTTAAAAAAAGAATTTTTCTTTTTGAAATTCTGAAAGCAAAAATATATAAAGAAATAGATAACAACAACCATACCCTTTAAAACTTCAGCCACGCCTAGAAATGAAAGCCCCACTTTACACTAAGTTTTATATGCTCAAATTTCACAAGATCACAACCACGCTGATGCACATCTTTTCTATTCACCCAAAACCATGCTCCACAATTACATACTTCACATTAACTATTTGTTTCTAAGCTTTAATCACAGGATACCATTTTGAACAAAAAATTTTGCAAATAAAGAGTACATACATCAGCAACAGATATGGCTTCCTCTTTACTGACAAATTTTCAAATATTTTTGACACCATTTTGTGAAGTAGTATGCTTCACTCCCAACCCTATACTTGAACTCGTCTACAAAAAATTTCAAAAAAGAAAGTAGGATATACTAATCAGTTGCATATCAATATTAAGATTATGCATGAGATTGAAATTACGATGAACTTACCATTGGAAAGATTCCTCGGTTCTGTAGAGTAAATGCGTCCCCTAAGACTGTTCTTCAATCGTCCTTTTTTTTCGTGAAGTAATAGGTAGGCCTCACTGCTGACACCATACTTGAACTCCTCTGCAAAGTAACACAAAAAATCTTTCCAATTTCATTATCTATGATGAAAAAGAAGTACAAGTTAATTAAGATATAGATCAATCAATGTATACTTACTGTTAGGGAGTTTCATGGCTCTAAGGTAATGACATTGAAGTTACTATCTACCAAAAGTACCTGAATTGGATTTCAATAAGAATGAAGTTACTCTCTGCCAAAAGTAGCAATGTTTACGATATCATAAATTCAGTAACAACTTCAATAAAATCAACTTCCTGATTTAAGTCCAAACACAAGCATTAACGAACATTTTGAGGACAAAACAGATTCATATCACTTCATACTTTTAACATACTTCTGCAGTTATAAACTTATAATCAATAAGAAGTCCATTATAATTAACAGTGTAATGAGGTTGGAAAAGATCAAGATCAGCATACTTAATATACTAAAATAGAAAAAAAATAGAAATATTATCAAACTCAAACAGACACCACAAATTTACTAAGAATGAATGGAAACCTTGTGTAAACCGAAAAGAAAAGCAAAAGATTTAAGAGATCTAGTGACCGATAAATTTGCAACATCAAGTTTGAGTTTATCTTCTTTTTTTATTTTTTTATTTTTTTTATTTTTTTTATTTTTTTTTCATTTATCAGTGGTTATCATCTTAATGACACAAAATAAACTGAATACCATTCAACACCAACGACATTACCAACAAACAATAGATTTTAACTTGCCTACAGATCTCACTCTTGAAAGCTTCTCTTGCAATAGTCAAATTCTGAATTGCAACAATTCATAGTTCCTTAAATCAACAATGAAATTCTTTCAATAACTGATCACATTGTTGATTAACAGTTATATGCTCTTATGAACTGAACGAAATATAGCACTACTGCTTATATAAGCTATAGTCTATAGCAGAATATGATAGAATGCTTCCAAAAATCCTACTATGAGTGGAAATTGTAAATATCTGGCCCTCACAAGTATCTTACTACTGGTGAAAATGATATATATACAAAGATTACCATATGCAACAAAATAAGACGGCAGGAACAAATTCAAGATGCTACTACTACCATATTACAAGTTACATCTTTCAGCAATTATGTAAACATTCTTAGGTCATATAATTTGTGAACTGCATAATCATGTCTATAATGAAACAAATGTAAACTGAATAAAAAACAGACAAAGATCAAGAACACCTACAATGGAACAAATGCTTGGTAAGATATATTTGGCATGTACTCCCCAATCTTTAATCCTCATCATAACAATACCCAATCTGATTTGCAAGCATCTTATTTCTCAGCTTCCCCACTGTCCAAGCTTCCTCCTTTCCTCGAAAAATCAAACAAACAACAAAAACAAATAAAATCCAAAATCACAAATCAATTAATCTAAAAAATTAAAGAAAAGGAACAAAACCCAAAGAATGAGGAGAAAGCGATGGGGGAACGCCGATAGGGGCATGAAGAGACCTAGCTAACCAAAAGAAAGCTATTTTGGGGAGGTGACGACGGCGGCGGGGGGGGCGTCAACGACAAAGTAACGACGACGGGAGTCAAAATTTTGAGTTAGGGTTTGATATTGGGTTTGATTTGTGAGAGAGTGGAGGGAACGGGAGGCGTATCGGTGATGGGGGGCACAACAGCAACGGGAGAGCACTGTCGAAGGGATAGAAATTAGGGTTGGGGTTTGGTTGAGAGTGGAGTTGGAGGAGGATTGAGAATTTTAAAACCGACCCTACCCCGACATTGTCACGTACAAACGCCGGGGTAGTACCACCCAACCCGGCGTTTTAGTAAATCGCCGTGATAGATGGGGATGTTTTATTTTTTTTGAATTCAGGAGGGATACTTCAGTGTTTCTATCCAAACGCCGGCATAGATACACCGGAGTAGCTCCTTTTGGTTGTAGTGACTATATTATAATTATACAAGAAAAAAATTGTATATATGGGAAGGTTTTGCTAAATTTTTTATTGAATATTTTTTATATTTTAATATTTCTTTTTGTAAAGTCTGTGCAATTTGTAAATGATGTATACTAGTTGGGGTGATGATTGAATCTGATTTCTTTAATTAGTTGAAAGATTTCAAATATAATTATCTCGATTTACTTTATTTTGGATGCAAAAATTGATATTTTTTTACACATTAAACCTCTCATTGTCCAAATACTTGTTCCTCGATCCATAGCATGTACTTGTGCCAATGAAGTGTTAGAGATGGATCGCTAGTTTGTTCCAATTCTCGAAAATCGAAGGTCAGATCGTTCCAATAAAGGTAAGAACAGGAGTAGGTCAGATCTATTGGGGTTTTCTCCTGTCAATTTGTTCTGTTATTCTCCATAGCGTTCCTAGATGTTTTGTTTCCACTTCTGTTAATTTTAGATCATTCCTCCCGGCTTTTACTTTTCTGCTATCAGAATCGTCTTTCTTCAGCTTTTCTTGTGCTGCATTTTTTTGTTTGCTTGTTGTCTGCTTTCAGGTTCAAGTCGGCACCGGGCTCATGCTTTCTTTTCGGTCCTTAGTGCTTCCCATTTGGAGTCGGGTGCTTTTTTCCTTACTGCTTGTCAATCCGAGATTTGGGCATCTTTGCGCTGCCATTTGCTATAATTATTTTGTAATTTTTCTTTACTCCTTGTAATCTAACTTTCTATATGTTACTCCTTTTATATATATATATATATATATATATATATATATATATATATATATATATATATATATATATATATATATATCTATATAATAAAACACAAAGAAAGCTATCAAGTGGTTCTCCTTCAATTCCCTAAAAATTTAAAGGCTCAGATCTAACCTAACAAAACATATTTTCCTCCCAAAAGTTCCCTCCAAAACTTAAATTCAAATCCCCACCCAAAACAACTCCTATATTTATTTAAAAAAAAATTCTCTCTCTTTCTTTCCCTTCCTATTTTATTCAAAAAATTAAGAAAATAAATTTTTTTAAAAATAAAAAATTTTAAAACTAAAAAAATTAAAAAATTAAAAGCTTTAAAAATAGTTCAAAAAAATCAAAAAAATCATATAATATGTTTTTTGCTGGACCCCAAAAGTTTTTCTTCTAATATGTTTGCTACTTCAATTAATTTGCTCGACCTCCAAAACTATTTTATATAATCAAATAAGGTGTATCGTTCCGAAGACGTGCCGTAGGCACGTGTCAACGGGCAAAGCTAGTATATATATAAAAGGATATATATCCATTATACACTTTATTTAAATCTTCCAATTTACGTGCATTACACGTATAACTCAAACTCTCTCATTATACTTTTTATATTACTTTAAAAAATATGTATTTATTAACACGTGCTATATTATATTACTTTAAAAACTATATATTGATTAAAACGTACATCACACGTGTTAACTACTAGTATATATATTGTTCAGGCTGTAGTCTTTGACTCCATCCGATTTTTATCAAAAGGAGTAGGCTATTATATTATCAAGCAGGGAGGTTTATATATATATATATATATTATATTATCAAGCAGGGAGGTTTATATATATATATATATATATATATATATATATATATATATATATATATATATATATATATATATATATTATCAAAAGTATATATATATATATATACTTTTGGTGAGCAATATATATATATATATATATATATACTTATATATATATATACTTTTGGTGAGCAATATATATATATATATATATATATATATATATATATATATATATATATATATATATATATATATATATATATATATATATATATATATATATATATATATTGAGTGCTCACCAAAGTAGTGTGCAACCGAAGTAGTGTGCTCTATCACTTTGGTGCTCACGGAGTGCTCACCAAAATAGTGTGCAACCGAAGATTTCTCTATATTTATTTATTTATTTATTTTGATATTGTTCAGGCTGTAGACTTTGACTCCATCCGATTTTTATCAAAAAGGAGTAGGCCATTATATTATCAGGCAGGAAGGTTTGAGTGGTAATGAATTTAAGGAGACTGAGAACGAGGGAGGTAGTGAAAGGAAGTTGGATCTCCAAATTTGTTGAAGTGAATCATATATAAAAAGGATAATGGAAGAAGATATGGTACTTGGTGAAATACCCAATTTTGGCGATATAATTAAGGGTTTTTTCGACCAGGGTCACTAATCACTAACAAATATGAAAATTTCATAAACCTAACTCAAAATTAGAAATTTTTCCATATAACTACTCACAATATTCACCAATACCAATTTTTTTTATTTTTTTATTACTATCACTCTACTTATGTTAAATCTTACATTGAGTTTAAAAATAGCTATTTTGCTATCTTTTCACGTTCTGTTTCTTAACACCGCTATCTTAATCAAAAGAATATGAGGGAAAAGTTAATTTTGCACTGAACCATAAATTGCAGAAAATAATTATTTTCATCGTCTTGTAAAATTGCACTGCACGTATTTCAAAGCACTCCTAATTGGATAAGTTTTTTTTTTTTTTTTTTTTTCCAAAACCCAAAATGTGTTTGATTAGAGTGTTTTGTAAAAAGAGTTTTCACAAAACTTCAACTTCAATCATTCTTTCTCTACACGAGCGCAACCTTATATTTTTAAAGTGTTGTTTTTGAGAACTCCAACTTGTTTGATTAGGGTGTTTTTAGAAAATTGTTTTCAGAAAACTGTTTTCAAAACAATAAACCAAACGCAACCGTACTCTTTCGGTTCTTCCTTTTCAATCATCTCTATCATTGAAAATTTGGCTGTATGGAAACTTATCTTTATATATATTTTAAAAAACCCCTAAAACAAAGAAAAAAAAAAGAAAACAGAAGAAAAGAAAAGGAAGAGGAAAAGGTCACTGCAATTTTTTTTCCTTCTCTTGTTGTCAAACAATTGATTATGTTCTCACAGGCATGAAGCCAAATGATTGGGTCACTTTTGTCAACGAGTCAAGGAGAATAATAACTTGCACACTCTTTACTCGGGATTTAATGGATGAGATGCGGAATATTCTACTTCTAGACAACTTAATCCTTTTTTTTATATTTAATATATATATAAATAAACTGAAGCCTTTATCTAGTTATTTATGGTACCATATATTCAATTATTTCAAAATTTAAACAATATTATAAAAACTAAATTGAATATTATCGTACTAAAAAGATGACCAATCTCATTAGGGTTCGACTGAGTTCAACATGGCTTGAAGAGTGTCTGATATAAGAAGGGACAAACTTTAGTTAGATACTTCCTGCATAAATTATTTAAACTGTATGTATACATAATTATCCTATGTACATCACTACGTCAGGAGATATAACATACACTAAAAAATGTCAAAATTCTACTACTACTAAATATATTTCTTTTTAAAAGATAAAAATGTGTGAGATTTTTGAATTGGGCGTTTTAAAATGCATTATCTGGTTTACATGGTTTGTTGCTGAACAGGTGAATTCTTGTTTGTGTTAGATGAGAATTTTTTATCAATTAGTTTCGGTTATGAGAAAAAAGGGGACCAACTTAGGATCCAATTATGGTTGAACCTCGTCCGATGAGCAGGTTTTGTCCTGTTATTAAAACACCATTTTTTAGCTTAATAAACCTGTAGGCTAACAATATGATATTTCATAAATATTTGAGATTATATTTCTTTCTGATAAATATCAAATGGAGAGGATCTTCCAAGATTTACCATTGAAACAATGATGCAGCGAGTGTGATATGCAATGAATACGACTTTCCAAACCCTAGCCTCTTCCTACCAAAGCACACGGTTTTCCGTACCGGCATCTTTACCAATAAAAAATAGTGGAAGGCGCTGCTAGACCTAAGAGCATCCACAGCCGTTATTGTCAGAAAATGACAAAATACATATTTTCATATAGTATTTTTAACATTTGCTGTGGTTGTCCAATGCTATTTTATAGCAATTTAAGATTAAAAAAATACTAGACGGACTTTGAAGTTGCGTCGGAAGGGTGAAACGAATTATTTAATTAATTTTTTTAATGTTAGACGGAAAGTAAAGTTGCGTCGGAAGGAAAAAAAAATTCAGAAAAGTGACAGACGGAAAGTGAAGTTCCGTCCTACGGTTTTTCGAATTTTGTAATATTTCCAATCAATTTTTAATTGAAAAAAAATAATTAATGGACCCCCGGACGGAAAGTGAAGTTCCGTCCAAGGTAGGGAGGATTTTTTTTGGTTTTTAATTACATTTTATTAATTTTTTTGGTGAGGGACGGAAAGTGAAGTTGCGTCTTGTATAATATGTATTTCTCTCAAATCCACTCTCATTTATAGCAATCCACTGTCGCTATTTATGCATAAAATGCATAAATAGCAAACGACTGCAGCTGGTCATTTGCTATAAAATGCATTTTATGTATAAATAGCACACGACTGTGGATGCTCTAACAGTACTATTAAAGTATTGTAGGAACATAGTAAGCAAGAACATCCACAATGGTGCATACTAAAATATAACAAAATGACAAAATAGAAATAACATTTCTTTAATTTGCTGCAGTGAAATAGTAAAAAATAGCAAAGTAGAAAGAAAGAAAGAAAATGAACGGACGAAATAAAATATTTTGTCCGATTTTTTTAAAAAAAATTTATATATATTTTTTGTCTTGAGTAGTATTTTATTTTATTTTTGCATAGATGTTTCGTCGGAGAGAAAAAAAAATCGACAGAATAAACATCGTTCATCGCTTTTTGAAAGTTATTTAGTTTCCCCCCCTATAGTTTAGTGACTCGTACAAAATCATATGAGTCAATCATTAATCCACAGAAAATTCAATAGTCTCAATCAATAATCTATGGAAAATTATATGCAATCCAACCCATAGACTTCCAATATAAATATATATATATATATATATATATATATATATATATATATATATATATATATATATATATATATATATATATATAGTAAGTCTATTAAGAGCTAAGAAGCTGGGCTCCTTATCGGGAGCTAGAGATCTCAGCCATTCGATCGATCTTGATCGCGATCGGACGGCTGAGATCGACAGCCGCTTATCTTCAGATATAGTGAGGGGTAAAAAGGGTATACTCTATCGATTGAGTATACCCCTTATCTCTTATCTTCGACAGCTCTCTTCCTCCCGCTCTCTATCGTTCCAAACCCTAATATCTTCTCCCGCTCTCTCTCCCGCTCTCGAAGATCGTCCCGCTCTCTTCACAACCCTAATCGCTATCATCTCTTCTCTTCTCACGCTCTCAGTCCCGATCTCCATCTTCGAAATCCTAATCCACCTCTCTTCGAAACCCTAATCGAAGATAGCAAAGTTGAGCTCTTCTCTCCCGCTCTCTTTCTTCGTCACCTGTGTAAACCCAACTCCACCATCGACCGGATCTCCAGTCGCTTATCTTTAGATCTGTCGAGGGGTAAAAGGGGTATAATCGATCAGACCCCATCGGCGATAAGGGTTTCGATTTCTCGGCTCATTGGGTTCTGCCTCTCTCAGATTCCGGAGGGAAGTGTTTGACTCTCATAAATGCTTTTATGATTTCTGTTTAATTTCTTGCATTTTCATTCGGTTTTGTTTGTAGGCAATGATGAGATTGATTTTGATATAAGTTGGTTACAAAATTTTTGGGCATTGAAATTATTGTTTTCAAGGGTATTTGGTTGTGTGCCATGATAATTATTCAAAGTTGAATACACATCTGGGGTATGAGTGGGAGAGTAGATGGTGAAGAAATGAAAGTATGGTGTTTGAATGTCCAATGCCCTCAACACTTACCTTACATTTATGAGATTTGAGACTAGCTCAATTCAACAAATTTTTGGGCACCGATGACTCACAATGGTTTAGGCAGTGATGCAAAACACTTTATGATTTGAATAATTATTTCAATCCTGTTTTAAATATTCTTGATTATATATCTATCATGTCCTAGTTGGTGCGGCACTCCAATGCAGCCCTACTTATGAATAGTGTTTTCTGAGCCTACTGGTTTTTTTTAGTCTATATATATTCATGAGTAAGTCTATTATGTGTGCTTGCTCGATTGAGTGTGAGAAGATAAGAGATAGGGGTTTTTGATTTTACCCCTTTTACCCCCAAACATTCTGAAGATAAGCGGTATCAAATATGAGTCGTTCCATCGCGATCAATCGCGAACGAATGGCTAAAAACCCCCGCTCTGGATAAGGATTTCAGTTCCCAAGCTCTTAATAGACTTACTCTATATATATAACACAGTTGATGATAAGCTCCGAACAACACAAACAGAACATGAAGTATCAAATTTTGTCAGCTCAGAACAAACACAAACAGATTATGACACTACAAAAAAACTATATATTAGGCAGTGATGCAAAACACTTTATGATCTGAATAATTATTTCAATTTGTTGTATTTATTCTTGATTATATATCTATCATATCCTAGTTGGCACGGCACCCCAATACAGCCCTAGTTATGAATAGTGTGTTCTGAGCCTACTGGTTTTTTCTTTGTTTATGTAAGACAGTTGATAATAAGTTCAAAATAATAAAAACAGAGCATAAAGTATCAAAATTTGTAAGCTCCAAACAACAGAAAACTAGATTTTATAGTAACTGATGTTGGATGCGTATGTGTTGGGTACTCATCTAAGCCTTTTGGTCTTTGATTCTCTCCAACTGTTTGTTGGTGTAGGCCGTGATGCAAAACAGTTTATGATCTGAATATTTATTTCAAGATTGTTGTATTTATTCTTGATTATATATCTATCATATCCTAGTTGGCGCGGCACCCCAATGCAGCCCTAGTTATGAATAGTGTGTTCTGAGCCTACTGGTTTTATTTAAACCACATGTTCAGTGTCTGTTGTTCTGACACTATACCAAATTTTAAACTTCATGCCAAGCTTCTGTTTGTCTTGAGCATACACAATTTGATACTTCATGTCCAGGTTCAAAGAGTTCATTTTCTGTTTGTTCTGAGTGAACAAAATTTGATACTTCATCAATATGTTTCTGTTTGTTCTCGGTTTACCAAATTTGATACTACATGCTCTGTTTGTGTTTGTTATGAGCTTACAAAATTTGATACTTCAGGCTCTGTTTGTGTTATTTATGAGCTTACAAAATTTTCATAGTTCACGCTCTGATTGCGTTGGTTCTGAACGAGGACAAAATTTGGCACTTCGTGATCTGTTAGTGTTAGTTCTGAGCTGGCAAAATTTTCATACTTCATGATCTGTTTGAATTGGTTCTGAGCTTACAAAATTTTGTTACTACATGCTGTGTTTGTGTTAGTTCTGAGCACTTGACAAAATTTGATACTTCATGATCAGTTGATGTTAGTTCTGTGCTGGCAAAATTTGATACTTCATGCTATTTTTGTGTTGGTTCTGAGCGAGGGCAAAATTTAACACTTCATGATCTGTTTGTGTTAGTTATGAGCTTACAAACTTTGACAATTCATGCTCTGTCTCTGTTTACTATGAGCTTACAAATATTTGATACTTCACTATCTGTTTCTGTTTGCTCCCAAGCTGATTGTTTCTCAGTTTCTGTTTTTGCTGAGCCAACAAATTTTGAACTTCATGTTCAGCCTCTGTTTTTCTGAGCCTACCATATTTACTTGAAGATTTTTTATCTGTTCTGAACCGACTATCTGTTGTAATTATTTTGTCTTTTCCAGGTTAAATGAGTTATGTTTAATTTTGATTTCAGGTTGAATTCAGCATGAAGTGCTTCTTGGAGCTATTGAATACTGGACTACGGGAAAATTTGATATTTGGAGCAAACTTAAATTGTGTTTTTGTTGACAGTATACAAAACAAAATATGTATTAGGGGAAACAATAAGTTGTATACTTTCAGTATTTGTAAATTTTTTCATGTACCTGTACGTTATTAAACATTGTACTACGCTGTAAAGTTTTTGTTATGTTTCAGTTATTTGTAAAGTGTCAGATGTCAAGTACATTTCTTACGCTGTAAAGTTTTTGTAAAGTATTACCTTGCAATTCTATGAATATCGAATTTCTTCCACATATTCAGTTCATTATTGTTTTGATGTCATGATTGAAATTCTGTGTATGTTTTGGTGTATTACGCAGCATGGCGTATCCAATTTATTTCCATGCTCAAAAGTAAAACAAACCGAGCATGAAGTACCAAAATTTTGTAAGCTCTGAACTAACACAGACAGAGCCTGAAGTAACAAATTTTGTAAGCTCAGAACTGACACAAACACAGCATGACGTATGAAAATTTTGCCAGCACAGAACCAACACAAACAGGGCATGAAGTATGAAAAATTTGTAAGCTCAGAACTAACACAAACAGATCATGGAAGCATCAAATTTTGACCGTCCAGAACTAACACAAACACAGCATGTAGTATACAGACCAAGAAGTATCAAATTTGTAAGCTCAGAACTAACAGAAACAGACCAAGAAGTATCAAATTTTGTAAGCGCAGAACTAACACAAACAGATCATGAAGTATCAAATTTTGTAAAGCGCTCAGAACTAACACAAACAGATCATGTAGTAACCAAATTTTGTAAGCTCAGAACTAACACAGACAGATCATGAAGTATGAAAATTTTGCCAGCTCAGAACTAACACTAACTGATCATGAAGTATCAAATTTTACCCTTGCAAAGAACTAACAAAATTACCATGAAGTATCAAATTTTGTAAGCTCATAAATAACACAAACAAACCCAGAAGAATCAAATTTTGTAAGCTAATATCAAACACAAACAGAGAATATGGTATCAAATTTTGCCAGCTCAGAACTGACACAAACATAGCATGAAGTATACCAATTTTGTAAGCTCAGAACCAACACAAACAGAGCATGAAGTATGAAAATTTTGTAAGCTCAGAAATAACACAAACAACTCATGAAGTATCAAATTTTGCCAGTCCAGAGCTGACACAAACAGTGCATGAAGTATACAAATTTTGCCACTCCAAAACCAACACAAACAGAGCATGAAGTATGAAAAATTTGTAAGCTCAGAAATAACACAAACAAAACATGAAGTAACAAATTTTGCCAGTCCAGAGCTAACACAAACAGAGCATGAAGTATACAAATTTTGCCGGTCCAGAACTAACACAGACAGATCATGAAGTATGCAAAATTTGTAAGCTCAGAAATAACACAAACAGAACATGAAGTATCAAATTTTGTCAGTCCAGAGCTAACACAAACAGAGCATGAAGTATACAAATTTTGTAAGCTCAGAATAATCAGATACAGATCATGAAGTATCAGATTTTGTAATCTCAGAACAAACAAAAACAGAACTTGAAGTATCCAATTTTGTCAAGTGCAGATCATGAAGTATCCAATTTTGTCAACTTGAAGTAAGCCCAGAACAAACAGAAACAGAACTTGAAGTATCTCCGGTTCTTCGCTAACGACCTTCTCGTTCTTTCTCTTGAATTCCTGCACCAAATGATTCATCAAATAGAAGAAAATGCAAGTACGTATGTGGTATGTTCCTGGAGAGTGTATGTTGAACATGGTTAAAACTTGTAGGCTCAGAACAAGTGCAACAGAAAACATAAAACAGTAGACTCGGATGAAAAAATCATGCCGGCTCAGAAAAACACCACCATCAACCTTAATATCCGGTAAAACCATTGTTACAAATACATTTTCAAAATGAAATTGAAAATGGGTAAGCTCAGAACAACTTAGTTTGAACAAAAGGATGAAGTGTCAAATAATTTCAGCTTCCCGGCTCAAAACAAACCCAAAATGAACATGAAGTTGAACACCATCCAATAATCATGAAGTATCAAATCATGCATAAACTTTTCATCACTGCCGCATATTAAATCAAGTATAAATGAGTCAAATGTGAAATTTTGAATTTGTCACTAGGGCTGCTTTATTAAGCCACACTGGCTAGTGGTCAAGAACAAAATTCAAGCTGCATAAACTTTTCATCATTGCCTACTAACTTGGAATTATAAACTATAAACCCAATTTTTTTTTACCAACTTTTCGGGAACTAAATTTCTTATCGAGCATCAATTTTTTTCCATCAATATTTTACCTGCACACAAAGAAGACATAAGGGTTAATTTAATAAATGTGCTATAATGTATTAAAGTACAATAACGGCAGATATGGTTCAGAAATTATTTTAATTCATGTATGACACGTACCTTGCAAAATCCACAGAAATAAATCAACAAAGTTCATGCAATATTCGGAGCCTCCTCTGTTATAGGTTCCATTGTTGAAAATGTAGTAGAAGCTTGTGACTCATTTATAGTAGAGCTACATTATTAATATTCACAAAATGAAATTAAGATTATACTATATATAAAGAAAATAAACTATAAACTTTGTATTTAATTACTAACCTTTCCTTTAAAGGACATGTACGACTGTCATGATTAACAAGCTTCTTGCACAAACGACACTTTCTTAGTGGTTTCGCAGCCTTCTCCAATGCTTTCTCCTTACCCCCTTTAATGCGCTTCCCACTACCTTTGGTTTTTGCAATATCAGGTACATGAATATGGACTGTTCTAGGTAGTGAACTAGTTGTTGCTTGTTGTAATTCTTGGGGCATATCTTGTTGCAGTTCTGTAACAACACTAACTAGTAATGTTTTAGCCTTCTGGCGCATCTCCTTTGATGAGCGAGCGATCCTCATCACTTTGTTGATTTCATTTGACAATTTCACCATGTCCAAATCTTGTAGACTACCATAGCTACCGATAATTTCATCACCAGCATCATCATATACAATCTCGGTAGTTACCGAAGTGGTCCACCTCTTTAAAATATAAGATTGAGGCAGGAAATCAACAAACTCATTCCTCAATACCACAAGGATGTGTCTACAAGGAATTCCCTCCACTTCAAATTTACTACAAGTGCAAGTTCCAGCATTATCCATTCCCTTGTAGAACACATCTCTTGTTTTATCAGATTGTACCGACTTTCTCATTCTCCTGACAATATAGTGTCGCACACTACCATCGTCAGCTTCCATTAAAGAGGCATAATTCAAGCTTTCAACTAGTTCAGCTTGAAATACATAAAATTTTGCTCTAGTGTACAGTTCAGACATTTGGGACTCAATTTCAAAATCTGTTTGCAGCTTTGGTTTTGTATGCAGAGTGGTGTAGTCAGCTGCTAACTGATTTTGTCTTTGTTTTCTTATTGCCCTTTCAAATCTCGTCATAAATTCATGTAAAGAATTTTTGCTATTAACATATTTATCTACAAAATTATTCATGCTTTCTGATCTCTGAGTTGTGCGAATTCCACCAGTAAAAATATGCTTAGCATAAGCTGGTATCCACTTCTCACGAAGCAAATAAATGTCAGAAAGCCAAGGATTACCTGTTATTGTAATATGTATCAAGTACTAATAGTACAAAAAAATGTTCAAACATAACTATAATTTATTGAAACAAGTAATACCTGCAATTTGCACATTAGCGTTCATTACGTCATTCCATCTCATCTCAAACTCTTCCGGGGTCTCTGATTCCCAGATGCAACTATGGAATGGAATGCTAAAATTACTATTCAGGCCCGGGCCACCAAGCTTATCGGAAAGCTTTTTAAGAATGTGCCATATGCAAAGCCTGTGGCTCGAACCAGAAAAACACATGCGAATTGCATTATCCATTGCAGGATCTTGATCTGTGATGATCACTTTTGGTGGAGACCCACCCAATGTTTCACCCCATTTTTGAAACAACCAAACAAAAGAGTCGGTGGTCTCTTTATTTATAAAAGCCGCACCAAAATTGATAGATTGGCCATGATGATTAACTCCAATAAATGGAGCAAAAACCAACTCGTATTCATTGGTATCATATGTGGTATAAAAAATTAGCACTTCACCAAAATGCTTGTAAGCCTTCCTGGCAATAGCATCAACCCATAACACATGAGTTAATTTGTTGTCTTCATCAACCTTGTAATGAAAACAGAAAGAAGGATTCATCTCTTTTTCCTCTTGCAAGTGCTCCAGCAATATATCAACATCATAAGCTCTCATACCATCTTTCTCTCTTTGCAACGAATTTCTAATGTTTTTTTCAGTACAATTAATATTACTGAAACCTTCATTTTCTATTTCCATGAAGGACATAAACTCTGAAGTTTTTATGTTAGCCTCTTTGAAAGAACTAAGTAAACTTTATGAAACCACCATGACATCTATATAGGATAGCTATGACTTTATGTTCAAACACTTTCATTTTCTTATTGATGACTGGAAATAGGAGAACATGTAGATGAGTTTTCTTTTTCCAGAAAAAAAAAAAATGACCAAATATCCTTCAAGCCAAAGTTGTTACATCCCTATGCATATGCCAGCTCAACTAACATGATCCCCTTCTTTGGGATAAGTAAAAAACCTTATTTGAGTCATTAACCAATACAGACGGCGTATTTGTTGCAGTGGAAGCATTGCTTGTTCTGAATTAGAATGACTTTAGGCTTTAGCGTATCCCAACCAAGCTAAGTTTGCCCACCAAATTATATATATCAAAGCTGATTTAATACTCCTAAAGCGACAATCCACTCTGTTCTTTCATAAAATACCTATAGAAGAAAATTCATGTGTTTTGAGGATATTCTACTACGAATATATGGTTGCAAAATTGGCCAATTTACCAAGAGGACAATTAAAGAAGTCTGTCGATTTATGATATAAAGGTAACCCAACGGACGATTCATTTGTTCACAGAGGTACAATAGGATGATCTAAGGCATTTCTTATACATTTCGTCTGATACTTAAGAATGCAATCCTATTCTAGAACAGAGGTATAATGACATATACCAATAAGATGGAAACATTAAATATGCAAATGTACGAGCTATTAACTTTCATACTTTTCATTATAAGTAGATTTTATTATACAACTATTAAAGCCAATCTCTATTCTACTGTATTCTGTTGGTGAATATAAAACACATAAAATTTGTGAGCCATAAGAGTTTTTATTCTTACCAATATAAGGCGATTTTTGCAGTAGATATTGAATCCATGAGCACTGACATTCGGAGCACCCTCTAAGAATCCAATGGTAGTGTAAATGGCCGGCTGATAGAGAAAGTAGAAAGCACATATGGAAAAGAATTATTACAAAATCAAAAAAGAACCAACAGTTATCACACATAGGCAATCAAGAGGTATTAAACAATCACTGACACACAACACTCTTTTATACACTATACCACTAGATACCACTAGTAGTAATATTAATAATGGCGATAAATAAACTTCTTTTATTGCCATCTAATGGAAGTACTCATACGGAAGGTAACAAACTTTCTTAGATGTGGACCAGCCAAAAGAATCAAGCTTGGAGTCTACTCTCAGAAAGTAAGGAGCACCCGGTATGATCATCCTCAAAAGAAAACCAAAAACAAATAAGTATTAAGCCTGTTTGAAACATGTTTAAGTTACCCTGTACGTTCAGGGAAACAGTTCATAATCAAAATGACGGAGGTCCAGTAAAATCTTCGAGGAATGGAGAAGAGATCTTAGGATAATGCCATCCTACTTGAAGTAAAATCAGTGGAAATGAAATTTTGAATACCACGGTGAGGACATTAAATATGATAAGGTTTGTAAAGGGAGAATTAATGACCAGAAAATTAACTGCCAGGGTAATAGGCAGGTAGAAACTATTATGCCAGCTGACAAGTAGAAATTAACACATTATACATTACTCAGTGCAAGAACATCAAACTAAGAAGCATCCTCTAACTTTAACACAAAAAGAAGATAAATTTTCATTGGAAATTGCACCAGAGGCATGTTGTAAGTGAGGAAGCTAGTAACAAGTAAGAACCAGGATTGATTTATCCACACCAAGAAACATTTCAGCTATAAGTACGGAAATATAAAGATTTCAAGTACTAACAAGAAATTAGACATAATTATAAGGGTCACTAAGCTGAAAAGCCCATACAAGATTATCACATGAAAGAATCATGATTCTAGCAGACCTATACTAAACCTGAAGAAATGCATCAAAGCCATCAAGATTGATTGGTACCTCTAGAGGTTAATGATTGTAATAAGACAACCACAGTAACAATGACATTGAAGTGGCTGCACTTATGAAATACTACAGGTTTGCAGGGATCAAAAATGTTCCAGCATTTGTTCACATATGACTACTAACATGAACATTGAGATGTGCAGACTTTTTTTTTAATTTTTTCTTTCTTTTACCAATCTTTCTAATTCATACGGAGAAAATGAATAATCATATTCCATCAAAAGTAGATTATCACCGTACAATAGCTGCTTCATCAAGAATTGAGGCTCGAATGCGCTCGCGATCAAGTCGTCCTCCAGCTCCCTTTGTTGCACCAGCTGATGAACGATCCACACCAGCAAGTCTCTGCTCTACCTGCAAAACGAAATATTCAGCAACAAGACCAATAAAGAGACAGAAGATTAATGAAATTTACTGTAGAATTTAACAATGAGGAATATTACTGTAATTTCTCAAGCTCCTCTGAACTAGGGATCCATTCTTTCAGCACAAGACACTAAGGTTGAAACTACCCAAGAGGGCTACAGGAGTATCATCTTTTGATTGAGTTTATATTTTGGATTTTTAATTTTTGAGAGAAAATTAAAGTTTTCTCCTTAAATGCATCTTTCTTAACAGTAAACGACTGCAAATATTTATCTTCTCCTTAAATGCATCTATATTACCAACATTTCTAGCAACAAAAATATATATATATATGAACAACATGCAGGAACTGTTATCATCAATGTTGTATCCTCTTTCACTAATGAAGGTTCTGGAAAATTTTATGACAAACTGTCACATTGAATCGACCCTCTGGTACCAAATTTGAAGCCACTGAAACAACAAAAGAAAATACTCTCTAGATCATGAATTTTGACTTTACATCAATCATCAAAGAGCAAGCTTCCAAAGTTACTACATCAAGTAAAAGTAACAAATAAGTGAAATTCATAGATTTAATATTGATATCAATTTATAACCACTTTTTATCTTGCATTTTAGCAAATTTCTCCAGAAAAAACTTGTTTTTATCCCAGTGTTCCACAACTTATGAAACCTGTCAAAATCTTTCATAATCCTGAAATCCAGATTTAATAAGATTCAAGAGAGATTCTCTTAAGACCTTTGTTTCTAGGTCCTAAAACCTGAAAAAAATTCAACTTCAGTTACTGAAATTTACAAAGTTAGTGGCAAAGAATAAGTAACCCACTGCTTTTGGAGTTATGAAGAAACTTCGGAAAATGTAGCACTTTAAACCAATAACAAAATTAAACCTGCACCAAGCTTCATTAGGAAAACGGGTGAAATCATCTCGGTAAACCATCATATATTCCTATTAGTACATATGGCAATACACATTTGTGAAACCTGGTAAAACAGATGTTTCATTTAAATTTGTGAGGACAACTCTACAACTCCTTTTATGAAATTTTGGTTGAATAAAGTTTCATTCTTTTAAGTAGGAAAGTGACTCTCAAGGCAAAAGAGTTTACACAATAGATAGACTTACAACTTAGAGAACAAATGAACAGTAAATTCCTGATTTTGATGCATATTTAATTTCCCACGAGATAAATTAAAGAGCCTTATAAAGTTATAGCACATGATATTCTTCATACGAAACAATCTGCCCTACTATAAAGTTATAGCACTGATAGCATCCTATGGTTCCAGATATTACCATCCGCATAAATGATCATCTGCCCTACTATTAAAGTTTAAAACCTATGTTTTTGTTTCAAATTGTTGTTGAGAGAAAGCCAACAAATCGAAATATATGCCTAATGTGTGCATTTTTGTGTAAATATTTGGGAATGCACGGCAGCACGGGTACAATACCTAGTTGAGCATATCTCTATTTGGGTACTGGTGGGAATTAATAATAAGTCATTAATCAGCCCAAGATTATGAACAATATTTCATAACCCACCCAATCAGGTATATAGAACAGTAACATTTAAGTTAAGAGTTCAAGCAGATTCCTGTCTGACGCACAAACAGCCCAATAAATAATTGTAACTTCATTAGTTAGTACCACTTCTTATATGATTGTATCCCCCATAAAATGGAATCACGCTTACGGAATGTTAAGACATTAATGCCTTATAAACCCAATCAAATCAATCAAAATATACATTAATTTCTCTACCTGTTCGTAGAACAGGTAACACAATCTCATCAAGTGCAGAGTTAGATGGAGCACAAACCAGCACATGCATCCGATATTTGCAGTTAGAGTTGAGAACCTCGGGTTTCTGAAAGAAAACATGAACATAAGCATAAAGGTATCCACCAATAAAGAAACTTTTTGAAAATATAGAGCAGATACCAATTCATTCTCAATAGGTAAAAACCCATCATCACTATCGGCAGGCGTAACTAGATCTCTTGCACTCAAGCCAGTTAGCCAAGGAGATGCTTTTGTCCAATTACAGTATCTGCAAAAAAGAGTATCAAACACAACCTGGTAATAGGAAGAAAAAATAAATTGTTCTCTCTTTTTTTCTTTTTTTGGGGTGGGGGAGTGCATCACTGGATGTAGAAGTTGCTTGAACATCAAAATTCAAATTTGCTAACATGTATTACCAAAATTCCTCATTTACAATCATATTAGACTCATCAAACATTTTAATTACCAAAAGTTACTCAAAGACCAGATTCAAACAATAATCGATCTTTAAAACAAAACAAACAAACAAACAAACAAACAAAACCTTCGATCGGTTTCACCATCTGCAACGAGGGCTTCACATCCACTGAATTATTCACATCTCCGGTCTGAAAACTCAGCGACAACGTCGACTCCTCGAATTCGCCCCCGATCCGAAAAGATCCGTTCGAAAACCCTAACCCTAACGCTCCCGATCCTAAAGCTTGGGGAGAGAGGGTTTGGGAGAGAGGGATTCGGGTGTGAGAGATAGAGAGAGAGAGAGAGATTTGAGATAGGTGTGAAACTGAGAGATACTCTATAAATTGGGGGTATTTGGGATTTGGGGGGAAAATGAAAAAGTTGGGGGGAAAATAAATTATAGAATATACCCACCTATACCCACAGTTTACTATACGTCTGTGGGTATACAATGTCTGTACCCACGGTTTTAGTGATCCGTCACTATAGGTGTCCGTTGGTATATGGCAAATTTCTTGTAGTGGTCTGCTTTTCTAATCCTGCTAGATAGTTGCAGTCACATTCAATTCATTAGAATGATATCTGAATGAAGCCCTCGCAATAATAGGGATGCCAGATAAACAAAATCTACACCTTACATGCAACAGAAAAAAAGTCTTCTTACATTACCAAATGCTTCAAAGTTAGTGTCTCAAGATATAAACATGACTTCCTAAGTTAATTCTCTAACCAGAGCATCCTCTGAAATTCTGAATAATGTTATGAAGAGCTTTTATTTCTACAACAATGGATTTACAGAGAACAATTTAGGCCATCTGCGAAAACCAAATGAGTAATGCTAGAATGCATGATGTAAGAGAGAATTCTAATATTAAAGCTTCAACAGGTTACTCAATGTCAAAATAACATAACAAAAGCCAATAATAAGCATCTGCACAAATGAACTTCATGAAGATTATATAATTAAAAAAAATTTATTGAGCTTTTGACCACCGAGAAGCGCAGACCTCCTCCTCGTCGTACTCGTCTACTTGGAAGACCCTGACGATTCTCCCTCTTGGTTTCATTGCTGCAATTGTGGCCCAAAAATAGATAAGATGAGAAGCTAGAATATGTTAATAATTTACTTACACTATTATACAAAACTAAATCATGACTTTATATTTATTAAAGCTCTTGCAACAACAAACAGAAGCAAACATCTAATAAATTATCACATAAACAAACACCAAAAAATTAGAAAATACTCGGGGGAATTTCAGTAAACCCACCACACTTTTTGCGAGTTTGCAGAAAACTCGTCTTTTTTTTTCCGCAGTTTATTGTACTATCTGGCTAAAGTGATTTTCGTTTACCATACTCCATCCAAATTAGTAGTCACATGTGATCAGGTGACTGTTTCTGTCCTTTTTAGGGTATTTCAATCTAAACTACCTCTATTGTTTTTAACAATTAAAAAATTATATAATGATTAAAAATTGAAAAAAAATTTATATGCATTTGTTTTTGGAGGGGATGATTATATAATGATTAAAAAACTCAAAAGGTAAATCCTCAATTAAAAAAAAATGATTGAGGGTTTTATCACGTACCTAGAGGTATAACGATCCAAACACTTTAGATTAAGCTGAGAAAGTGGTAACGTTGAAACCGTAACTATTTTAGCCAGTAAAGTGAGTTTTCTACAAACTTATAAAATATAGGGTGGGTTTACTAAAATTTTACCAATGCTCAATCATCATCCTTATTAAGTTAGAATATCTTAATACTTAATAGCATTATTTTTCACTTCGCTACTCAATTTTTACAGAGGACTTTTCAGACAAATCCCTAACAAGTATTACAATTTTATATATTTTTTTTTTTTGAGAAAAAAGGTGACCGCGTCACCGCTTCATTAATAAAATATTAACGAAACAAGTATTACAAAAAAATAACCTCTATCTGTTCCTAGAACAGAACCACAGAGAACAATAACACAGTTAAGCGTAAAAATTACAATTTTATATTGGTCTCCACAAATGTCACTTTCAAATTTTATTCTAGATCAACTTTAAAAGTGATCATTTAAGACCTATATAAGACTATGAAAATTTTGATCAAGCGAACAAACTTTGAGAAACAATTCTAAGCAAAAGGGTAGTCTACAAGATAATAAGATTGCATGGTAGAAAGACTATTCACAGTTATTTTTTTAACATTTTTTCTTTTAAATAAGGTTATAGCCGATAACTTACACATTTTTGTTTCTTTAAAAAAAATGATGAAGTATGGTTCATATTCTTGATCTTTCGCTCACTAGCTAACAGACTCAGCAATAGATCTAATGACACTTGCGGTTTAAATGATCTGAATTTTCGTGCTTGTACACAGAGTTGTGTGCAAGTGTAAAAAAATTGACCCTCTATATTCAAATTTACTAACCTAATCTTATCCTATATTACAATCTCCCCAAATTCTTTCTAATCAAATCATGCAAATCTTTGAATTTTCGACCAACTTCCTAACTCTCCGTATGGTCCGCAAGTCTATCTGTTTGTCTTGAAACAGCATCAATTTTGAATTGATTATGGACTGGTTTAAGAATTGTGTTCTTGTTGAGGACATGCAATTGTAAAAGTTCACGAAGGTTTTTTTTTTTTTTTTGATTATACTGGGTCTCCATCCTCCTCTACGGGTCAGACTAATCCCAGTCCTCGTGACAAGGCTCCCGACCTTTGGTCGGGTTGTTGCGCCAGCCATCTATGCATAGCGGTCACTGGCCACCCCAGAGGTATTTAATCCCCATCTTTTGGGAACCTTAGGGTTCGAACCCAGGATCTTGGAGGAGCACACTCCAAGTCCCATCGCTCTTACCACTAGGCCACATTGCGGTGGTTATTAATAAGAGTTCTCGTACTGATTTTTCAAAGGAAGAGTATATATATGAATAGAAAAAAATGGAAGAAAATGTAGCATAGAAGAAAATTTTTGCCTATATCACACTAAAAAATTATATCTTCTTCTCCCAAATATACGACCCACACCATTTAAATTGTTTAATGTATCGTTAAACATGAGAGAATAAAATATCATTAAAGTTAAATATGTTTTGTTCATGTATTGAGTGGTCGTAAATGTATTGTTGCTGAAAAACTGTTCATTTTACAACCTATATGATAAACGAGTAAAATATGTACAAATTTAGAGACTTTATATCGCTCCATATTTTATGGTATACAGATTAACTTGAACGGTACGGATCATAAATTTTGAATGTGAAGACTATATTCTTAGTGTTGCATAGGGGTGCCATAGGACCGCCCTGTGTTCTCTTTTTATCTTTTAGTTTTACTCAAAATGGAAAGACCATTTCCACTCATGATTTTACTCAAAACTAATCTGCTTCGACAGAAGGTTGTTGTTATTACTTAGTTTTATTTAATTATTAGTTTATACTTAATCTAGCTTTCGTCAAATGTTAACTAAAAATAGAAAAAACTTTATTACTTTTCAGACAATGCGGGCGCGGAAAAGAAAGCCAGTCATGGGTCGGTCACTCTTCTTTCGTCTTGTTTTTCATTCCTTTTTTGTCATTTTGTATGTTTTATCTGATTAGTGATGTACTATTAATTAATGCGGTATAATGCGGAAGTGCATTAAAGTTCTTCCAACAATAGATTATCGGTATAATGCGGAAATGCAGAAAATCCCCAAGGAGTGTTGTAACAACTTTGTTTTCCGGTCTCTGTTACGCGCGCAACACGTGTTTATTTTGGACCGTTTACCCCCCCCCCCCCCTTCCTTTATCTCGGTCTCTGTTACGCGCGCAACACGTGTTTATTTTGCCCCCCCCCCTTTATCTCGGTCTCTGTTACGCGCGCAACACGTGTTTATTTTGGACCGTTTTACCAAACCCCCCCCCCCCCCTCTCTTTAATTTCATCTCCATCCAAACCACACATCAAATTCATCTGTTACTTTATGATTCAGTTCTCCTTCAAAATCCTTCACCTTACCCAATACTCCAAATCCGTTTCTATTACACTGGATTTCGCAATATCCCATGGATTTTTTTTTTTAGATGATGAGCTCATAGTTGGGAGTTGAAGATTTTATTAAATCAAAAGAGGGGGGGGGGGGGGGGGGGGGGAATAGAATGATTAAGAGCATAATCAAATTTGAATTTTAGAGGAAAATGTTGAAGATGGGAAAATATTCCAGGAATTATTAAACGATAGGGAGAGGGTAAAAGTATCAAATTCTCGCACGGGCATAGCACGTAACTGATAGAAAGAAGAAAAAAAGTAGTTACATCATCCTCTTGGAGTTTTTTTGCATTGACCAAAAACCCATTGAGGGTTAATTATGTTAACCTGCAAATATGGGGGGATTTTTCACATTTAACCTTGAATTATGATAGATTAACTATCTTTAACATCATGTTTAATTAGGAGTACTTGAGAGTTGATGTTCCTTTTCAATTCTTCATTCACAAGTAGCACTGTCACATTTACCTATTCGGAAAAGGATGGTTTGCCAACGCTAACTGGGTACTTTCTTTGTCCAGCTGTTATCCGAACCCGACCCGCACCCAACATTGGATCGGAACCGACCCGATCTATATGGGTTCGGGTTCCGGTCCGGGTCCTAAAATAAGACTCAATGCACTTCCGGTCCGGATCGGGATCCGGGTCCGCTCAAAATAGAACCGACCCGGACCCGAACCTGGAATTGGACCCAAACCCGTTAAAAAATACCTCAAAATTATGAAATTTGAATAATAGGGTTATAGGGATTTACATATAAATAGTATTTGTTGAAGATAGATGTGTAAATATAATATTTATTCATGTACTTAAGTGTAAAAGCTGTTGGAACCGTAAGGTATCAGGTGCAAAATATTTTAAGTGTATATATTTAATTTCCCGCTATCGGACCTGACGAGTAGATTTTTTAAACTCAGACCCGGACCCAGTCCTCGCAAGTCCGGATCCGGGTCCAATTTTTGGACCCCTGAGGTACCGGATCCGGATTCGGATCTGGATGATGGAGGACCCGATCCGATAGGGCCCGATACCAGCTCTATTCAGAAGATAGTAATAGCTCCTTGATCCTTGTAATTTTTCCTAGTTTACCTAAATCCACCTCATCCTCAACCCTTTGGATCCCAATTTTCGACAACTCTATGGGAACTTGAAGATGAGGAATGTTATTCAGAGTTTACTAGGTATCCATTTGTTATCCATAATCTCATCTCAGATTTCTAACATAATCGAACAAAAATAACAACAGAAAAGAACCCAAATCCAAACATGAGATTCTCTATTCTATATATATAGTTAGCACTAGTACAAAAATTCGATACCCGGATCCAAACTGGGCCCGGCATTGGACCGGAACCGACCCATTCTATTTGAGTCTAGGTCCGGATCCTATTTTAGGACTCCTTGGAATTTCAGGTCCGGTCCGGATCCGCTTAAAATAGCTCCGAACTGAACCCGGATACGGATCCAAACAAAAAAAAATCCTATATAATATCCCAAGTCCCTAACAATTTTGAAAAAAAAAAACCCTAGCTTTTTGTTCAATTCTTTTTTTTTGCAGGCTAATTAGGAGATGGGGGATGATAATTGTGATAGATATGAAATTAATCGGGTTTCAAGTTATTTACGGCACAGATTTCAAGTTATTTACCGCACAGATAGAACCCTATATCAGTGTTGTATACAGTATGCAAAAAACAAAACAAAACAAAATAAACATTTGACCAACTACAAAACATGAATGAAACTATGGAAACGAAAATTACACACTAACTATTTAACCTTAAATGGTAAATTTAAAGGAAAATCTTACGTCGACATCTGAGAAGCTAAATTGGGGAAAAAGTTAGGATGCTTTCGGATAAGGATATATCTGATTCGATCTTCATCCAAATCTGATTTTTTGGCGGATACGGATATAAAAAATTCGTATCCGGGCGGATACGGATACAGATTCGGATATCCAAATCCAAAAAAATTCGGATACGGATACGGATATGGATATCCCTAAAAAAAGCGGATTCGGATACGGATATCCGCTTAATCTAATATATATATATTTAATAAATATACTTAATAGTTATACACTTATACTTATACTTATGTAATGAAATATACTTAATAGTTATTCCTAATTTCATATTCCTATCCTACTGTAGCAGCCCTAAGTTTCTAATCCCCATCGACCGATCGACCCATCGTCGCCGTCGACCATCGATCCGTCGACCATTGATCCATCGACCATCATCATCCCCTGGCTACCCATCGTCATCGACCCATCGTCTAGTAAAAACCCATGATCCCTGGCTATTTCTGATCCCTAATTCCCCATCGACCCAATAATATTACCCACCCGGCTACCTCTGATCCCCATCGATCCATCGACCATCGTCATTGAGTCATCGACCCATCTTCTAGCAGCCCTAAATTCCTAACCCACTAGTAGAAACCCATCGTCCTCGACCCATCGTCTAGCAGAGGCCCATCCCCATCCCAAATTTGAAACCCTATTTTCCCAAATCTGAAACCCTATCATTCCTTTTTTTTGAAACCCTATCATTCCCCTCAATCGTCTACATCCCCATCGTCTACATCAACTTGCGAGTTGCTACTGTTCGATGTGTTTACCATTGACAAAAGTCAAAGAGACGGTATAAATCTCTCTCTATCTCACTCTATATTTAATATATTATTCATTGTATTTAGGTAGTTTTAAGTTGGCTACATATTTATAGGTGCAAAATGATTAATTATATGTTATATGTTAATTTTTCTTCATAGGTGCAAAATAGTGTTCATCATGTCTTCTCCTAATGAACAATCTATCACTCAACCCATTAAAACCGAATCATCAAGTAATTCAAATACTCAAGTACTAAAACCACCGAGAAGTAAATCGGAAGTGTGGAAAGATTTTGTAAAATATAATGAGGATGTATATGAAATGGTAGATGGGAAAGAAATAGTGGAAAACGCAAAAAGGCCGAGTGCATACATAGTCATTTCAAAACTAGCGGGGAATGTAGACTTGGAACTACACACCTAAAGAACCATATAAAAACATGTTCAAAGAAACCGAGAGCTGATATACGCCAAATGTTGATACGAGCATCCTCCAAGAAAGTTGATGGAACTTGTAGCCTAGAAAATTTTCAATTTGACAATGAGAAAAGTCACTATAAACTTGCACAAGCAATCATTTCTTATGAATATCCATTCAATATAGTGACGCATAGAAGGTTTTTGGATTATTTGCTCTATCTTCATCCCGAACACATAGTTCCTTCTCGCAATACAATCACGAAATTGTGTATGAATGTCTATATTGATTACAAGAATAAGCTGTTTGACACATTTTCCTCGCATACAAGTAGGATAAGTTTCACAATGGATAAGTGAACCGCATCTTCACAACAACAAGTCATACTTGTGTGTTACTTCTCATTTCATTGGTGATGCTTGGAATTTGCAACGGAGGGCCGTCGGTTTTATTAAAGTTAGAGGGGGTACGGGAATTATTATTTGTGATGTTTTTATGCCGTGCATGCTTCAATGGAATATTGATAGTAAAATATTTACCATTACCGTTGATAATGACACGGCTAATGATGTTGCTATCTTTTTGGCAAAGGATCGTATTTTGGATACGCTTCCTTGCAAGAGTTCTTTTTTTCATGTGAGATGTGCTGCACATATTATTAATCTTGTTGTCCAAGATGCTTTGAAGCAAATCTCTGAAGCTATTCATAATGTGAGGAAAAGCATTAAATATATTACAATGTCACCACAAGTGCAAGAAGGTTTCTATGATATTGATAAACAACTTGGTGTGAATGGAAGACATGTTTTCCTTGATGTTTGCACAAGATGGAATTCCACTTATGATATGTTAAGTGTTGTACTAGAATATAAGCAAGTATTTAGTAAATTCTGTCTCAAAGACAATAAATATAATTCTTGCCCATCGGGAAATGAATGGAATCATACTGATACCTTGAGTAATTGCTTGAAGCATTTTAGTGATCTAACTAAGCTTATTTCCAGTTCTGATTATTATACTGCTAATCTTCTTTTCGAGAAATTTTGTAAAGTTCGATTACTTCTAAATGAATAGGAGAGAAGTTCAGATACTGTAATTGTGAGAATGGAAACTGCAGTGAAGAAGAAGTTCATGAAGTATTGGTTGAAAGCTAACAAGATTTTTATCGTTGCAACTTGTCTAGACCTAAGATATAAATTAGTTGCCATTAAGTTGTATTATGAAGAGATATATGGTTTTGATGGTGCAAGGTGGTTAGGAAATATTGTAAACTTAATCAAGGAACTTCATGGTGAATATTCGAAAAATTCTCATGAGAAAAGTCAATGTATATCACAAGGAGTTGGCTCAAGCAATTCTTCACAAAGGGTGGAAAGTGTTGGTGAAAAGAGAAATAGTAGATTTGATCAATATATTGAGATCTATCAAAGCATGCCTACGAAGACGGATTTAAACATATATATGGAGGAGGGTGTTCTTAGGTGGAATGATTCTACAATGGGAAAATTTGATATATTAGCTTGGTGGAGAGGGAATATCGGAAAGTATCCTATATTTGCAAGGATTGCACAAGATGTTTTTGCTGTCCCGGTTTCCACAGTAGCTTCTAAATCCACCTTTAGAACTAGTGGTTGTGTGATCCGTTATCATAAAAGCTGTATGAAGAAGGAACAATTGAAGCCTTGATATTAACTCAAGATTGGCTAAGAGCAGAGGATGGAGGTATTTACAATACTCGCCCTCTTTTTTGCATGTATTTATTAATTATTATCTAATTATCTCTATTGTGTATTAATTTGTAGCATCCAAAGTTGAACTATTTTATAATGATTTGGTCAATAAAGATGCTAGGACGGAGGATGAATATGTGACTCTTATACCAACAACTCTAGGTATGATGAGATTCAAATAATGCCACACACTTACACCACTTGCAAGAATTTTTGGTTATTTGCATAAATATAATTTTATTTAATTTTTGTTATTAAGGTGACGATGAGGTGGATGAATATATCTTGGAACAATTGGATGATGATTAATGATCTTTGCATTCTGAGTTGATGGAAGCCCGCTTTCTTTTGAAGACTTGGTTGAATATCATATGGTTTATTTATAGATGTAATTTGAGGTGACAACATGGAGGGCCATTTGTTTTACCTTTCGGTTTGTTATTTTGGATGAATTTTGAGTTATGAATAAAAGTTAAAAACTAAAGGAAAGATTTTCTCACCTTTCTTTTCTGGTTTATTTGGAAATAGAGTTGCTATGATAACCAGCTACTTACTATTTCTGTATAAGAGTGCTTTGTGTATCTCTTTATAAATTATTGTTATGGTTTATCATCTTCTGAAGGAAATGGTTTATCATCTTATGCTAGAGCTTCTCAATGGGAAGATGAGGAGAGGATCAAGAGTTGTCTATATCAATGCACATGCATTTTACATTGTGTAAGGTTTAACTACATTGATGAACTCTTGTATGTTCTTGATGAATATCAAAAGGCTTTTAGGGAATCTTGGAGAAGGGTGCAGGAACTTTCCACACAGCCGCGGTTGTATTTGAACGAGGCACTAACAAAATTTCAGGTCTGTCTCATATTGCTAGATTTTAGTTTAAGGAACTATATATATAAAGGTGTTCATTTTTATGAATAAAGGTGTTCATTTTAAAGAAATTGAGTAAATCGAGAACCCACCATGAACTGGATCGCAAGATCCGGATCGTGGTTCGGAGGAGGTGGGGAGAGCCCGGTAACACTGATCCAAATAGTGTCTTATTCCTCCTATACACAATTTTCCAACTGGTGCTGGCTTATATAGTTTTACAACTTTCTAACCATACCTGTAACCTGATATAGTTATATTCTAAAGGATCCTTTATTGCTGGTTTTGTTTTTTCACATTTAAGTATTTAACCACTATAAAACATGGTCCAAAAACTCGGCATCATGTCAGTATCCGTATCAGCCTTCTAATTTAATCGGGTGTATCAATTCAGAGCATCAGATGGTTTAGTATTGACTTCATAAAGTGTTAAAATTAAATAAAAAAAGATTTAAAAAATAGTAAATGAATTCTCACAGTAAACATTCAATCTATATTTTTTCAAATTAAAAAAAAATGATAAATAGTTTCTAGGATCTGTTGTTTTAATTATTCACTAGTACATTTGCTTCTTTTTTCCCCCTCCATTGATAACTTGAGTTTTAGCTAATACTGAGTTCTTTGACAATAATTGGATTGCGAAAGACCCAAACAACTCAGGTGTCATTGCTGAAATTTGAAACCATGGTATAATCTTCTTCAGAAGATATGTCAATTCATGTTATTTCTATACATTGTATTCTTAGATTTCAGGTTGACTTATTGTTAGGTTCTGTCATTTTATTTCTTCTTGCGCGTTATGACTGATCCCATTTGGATAGGAAAAGACTAGATGCAGATTGTTCATCCCTTTACCTGCTTCCTTTCTTTACTGTTTAACTTTTTGCTGTTACTTCAGGTGAGCAGTCAAAGATAGCTCCTGTTACTTCTGCACATGGAACTTCTCCTGATGGCAGTTTGCCTTCCGCTGGCTCTCCAAATGAAGGTCATATGGTCTTTGAATTGGAAGATTGTCAGGTTATTATTAATCATATTTTGTCTTTCTATTTAATGTAGTGTTGTTTGTATATTAAATTATCAATATTCTTTTGGTAAATTCCATTTTCCTGTTGGGAAATGCGCCATTTATTTTGATACAAGAACAATAACACTACATTAAATAGAAGAGAGATGATTCTTGTATCAGCTTTTATCAGCTTTCAGCCTAGAAGTATATAAAGATTTAGATTTGTGTGCTGCTTTGATATCATAATTTTGGTTATTTATTACTAGTAATATATACGTGTGATGCACGTATTAAATTTTTTTAAAAAAATTAAAGTGAAACTCTCATTTATATGTGCGATGCATGTCTTAATAAATCTGATTATATATGTTAAATATAAATGTGAAGACTATAATGAGAGAGTTGGAGTTGCACGTGTGTTGCACGTAAGTAGGTAGATATACAACTCCAACTCTTCCATTATAATAGTTATTATATATTATATTAATTATATATTATATTATAGATAGATAGTAATTTACACGTGTGATGCACATTTAATATATTAAAAAAAATAAAGTAAATAACTTGACGTAGTGAGGACTCGATCTTGAAACATCTTTTATATTAGTTATGCACGTGCAATGCACGAGTTGGTAGATTGACAAATGACACTAAGGTCTTCTCCCATTATAATATTAGAGATATGCAATGTCGGTCAAGAATTCCCTTATGTGCGGTATCGTGCTGCCAAGTCATCTTTAGATGTTTCCACCTTGACAACTCTCCGTGATCTAGTCCCAACAAAGCTTGCTGCAGGAGTTTGGAACAGTCTTGCTAGGTATAAAACTACAATTCCGGATTTTCCCCAGAGAGAAACATGTGAATTACTCATTGTGGATCGGTCAATTGATGAGGTAAAATTTAGAACATTCTTGTGGTTGCCGAATTACTTGTTTGAAAGGATAAGAACAAACACAACCTTTGCCTACATGTATGGTTTTCTGTAGATTGCCCCTATTAGCCATGAATGGACCTATGATGCCATGTGCCATGATCTACTAAATATGGAAGGCAACAAATATGTACATGAGGTAAGTCAGAAAAAATATTGTATGCTTTATTAGTTTTTTATTTTCTTTCCTCTTTCTGTATTTTTATAAGCTTCAACATGGGGCCTATGAGCAGATACCAAGCAAGAATGGAGCAGCTACTGAAAAGAGGGAGGTTCTTTTGGAGGACCATGATCCTATCTGGCTTGAGCTTAGGCATGCCCATATAGCAGATGTGAGTTTTGTTGTTGTTGAGGAAAATAGCAGACGTGAGTTTGAGTCGTTTAAGATCTTTCTTTTACTTCATAGCTATAAGTTTTATTTATATTTCAAAGGAAAGCTGTTCTCAGTTGGGTGTCATATCCCCATATGGATATCAGGTGAAGCATTTACGTGAAAGTTTCAAAAAGATGTTCGGGAAGGAATCAGATCTGGTCGATATAAATACTGTTGAGGGATTCCAGGTTGGCAGCTTTTATTTTTTAAATCATTTGCTTTCCCTCTGCAATGGCGGCTTGTATAGATACTATGCAATGGCCTTTATGTAGCCACTAAACAGTTTTCTGTTAAACTGGGGAGATATAGATACTTAGTTGCCTGCATTTGTGTAATGCAATTGCAAATAGAGTTATTTACAGGACTTCATTAACTGCATCTGGCATAAGCAACTACTGAAAGTGTAGTTCCTGACTTATGTGAGTTACATCCTTTATTCTGAAACGAGTTGCCGCTACAATCAGATAGTTGCTCAATTAGGTTAATTGAATAGTTATGCAAATTAACCAAAATGTAATGTAATTGTAATGGAAGAAACAACATTAGGCTTTTTGTTTGCAAGAGTGTATGGTATATATATTTAATTCCAGCATCCAAGGAAGTCTAGCTATTGAGAATCTCTTAAATGGAGTCTTCTTCTGTGATTGCTTCTGCACATGGAGGGGTCTTCAGTCTTCTAATCACTGGCCACATTCTCTTCTGTTTGTAATTGGTTGGTTGTTTGAATTGTGATTGTGTGGAAACATTGTGTATGTATGAATTTCACTGTTCATTTTTATGCATGTTTTCATGACAATGGCTGGGTTGTAACAATATTGCTTCAGTCACATATATGATATTGTGTTATATATTGTGTGTATAGGTTATATATATCATATTTAGGAGATATATTTTAAACCAACATGTGTTGACACACTGATATCCATCAAATATCCCAAAATTTTCCTAACATCAATATTTGAAATGAAAATTCGTAAGACTGACATGACATCAAATCAGACATTTAGAACCTTGTATGTACTACTACATTATACATATTATATACTACTACATGCATGCTCATAGTAATTAGGGGACATTTGCTTTGATCTAATACCATCAACATCTTTTACAGCCATTTCATGTTGTTTCATACTATAGGAAGACAGTCTCCATAAACCACAACTTATTTTCCTATTTTGGTGGATTTTCTGTTATGTACAGGATTGACAAATATTTTGTTGAGTACATACTTTTATACGTTTTTTCCAAAAATATTTGCAGGGGCTCAAGTCGTCATTCCTCCATTACTGCAGTTCTTCCGAAGTATTGTCGTTTTCAATAACGCCACACCGACCTGGTGAAAAAGGTTAAAAATCAGATTTAAACCAATGCAAAATAGACAGGTAAGTGCATACTGTATTCATTTTTATAAGAGTTGTATATATTTGAAATAAATTTTCATTCACCTCTATTATTCTGTTGATTTTCATTTTGTGATTAGATATGAAAATCAATATCCACAATTCAGTGATATACATATCTTATATATTATTTCAGAAAAATAAATAGCAAAAACTTTATATTTGATATCCAAATTTGTATGCGTTATCCAGTAGACCGTATCCGATTCGCATCCGTATCCGAAAATTGCGGATACGGATATGATTTTTATTTTTCGAGTCATATTCGTATCTGTATCTAAATCCGTCTTTGCAATGCGGATACGGTGATATGGCTAAAAATAGGGTTAGATCGGAACCGTTCAAATCGGGCACGAATCTTAAAGTTCAGGGGTAAACTGGTAATTTTACCTATAAACGGGTCTGAGATGGAAACTGGGTCTTTCTTCAAAGCCCAACAACCCATAAACGGGTCTGTTTTACTAGGTACGGGTTTCAACCCGTAAGAAACCCAATCTGATTGGATAGGAGAGAATTCAGATTTATGATTATCCTTAAACAGCGGTCTTAACCACTTCTATCCATTTACATCGGGAAGTATGGATTTGATCCTATCCTGAAACTGATTCCTAAGGCGCCTATAAATACCCCTCTCCCCCTACTGTTACCAGGTAATCAATCTTTTGCCAATTAAAGCTCTTTCTTAATCGTTCAGATTACTGACAAGAGCGTCGGAGGGTGCGTCACCGGAATCAACCCCGGTGTCTCGCACTTTTTTGCAGGTTAACGGCGAGAGAATCTCGATCAAACTCCAGTGAAGGTATTCAGGTTTGACTATTCACATTCCCTCGAATCCATAAATCTATCTGTTTATCCCCACACCGATTTCAGCGGCAACAGATTGGCGCCGTCTGTGGGAACCGCCGAATAGCAGTCCAACCTCTTCCATCGGTCAAGACCGCCTCCAGCCATACCTCCAAGGAAAGTAAGATCTACAACCTCCAACCATAGACCCGCTTCCATTCCTCTTCAACCGCAACCGGAGGCTCCCCTCCAACCCATCCAACCCGTCCAGCAACAGGGACAGCTCCTTCCTCAACCTGGTCAACCGCTACAGCAGGGGCAGCCTCATCTTCAAAATCCTCAACCCCAGTAGGCTCAGCTCAAGCCCCAGAATGCTGGTGCAGGGACCTCTCGTCCTAATCCTCAGAAGCCACCTCTTCATCGCGATCATATCTCGGCACATAACCCTTCCACCGACTCCATGGCATCCCATAACCCTCGGCCTTTAGAAGTTCTCCGCAACATCATAATCAATCGGCAGAAGGAGGAAGACCTTCGCTGCCATTTGGATGAGAGGTGGGCCAGAGAGGGAGCCTCCCGCTCAAAACGTCCAAATGCGCGATCTCCTTGCCGCCACGACCGTAGGAGGTCCCCTCCTCCTAGGAGGCGGAGGGAGTCCCCCTAGTACTGTCGAAGGGGAACCGTTCTCCCGCTGGTCGACAGGCCCAGAGGGACCAGAACGGACCCATCACCAGAGCAGAATTTCAAGACTTTCAGGCAGCGGTCTTGCGGGCCCTCAATGCCCCGCCAAACAACAACAATAATATTCATAGGGTCCCCACTTCTGAGCCAGTTCGAAGCCCTCGCCATCGATCCCAAAGTCCTCCTCAAGCTCCGAGCCACCGCCATCACGTCCCTAGTCCTCACCAGTCTCCGAGTTACCATTGCCGTAGCCCACGTTCCCCTTCGTACGAAGACGAGTCCAGAGGCTCACCCGAATACCGTCGAAGGGAGGATGCTGTCTACCGCCATCTCCACGAGATGGAAAGGTGCCTCGGCCAACTCAATAGGGACGAGGAACTAAGAGGGATGACCCTTCTTCTAAGCAGGCCTCCATTCTCACGTACCATCATGGAGGCCCCCGTTCCGGCAAATTTTAATCCCCCGCAGTTCGAGACATACACGGGGGAATCAGACCCCATGGATCACATCGAGAGTTTCAAAACATTCATGATGATCCACTAGGCCTCCGATGCCCTCCTATGCAAGACATTTCCGGCCATCCTCAAAGGCCCGGCTCGGGAATGGTACTCCCGTCTCGCCCCGTCCTCCATCTTCTCTTTCGACCAGTTCGAGACCCTTTTCATAACCCACTTCGTGAGCAGCCGCCGCTCCGAAAAGATGAGTATTTCACTACTCTTCCTTAGTCAGAAGAAAGGCGAGAAACTGAGGGACTATGTCAAGCGGTTTACCGCGGAGACCAGATCCATCGTCTCCCTTGATCAGTCGGTCGCCGCAGCCGCTTTTCAATCCAATGTCCTCAACTCTGACCTCGGCTCGTCCCTAGCCAAGAAGCCCTCGCGAGATTTCTCTGATCTTCTTCTCAGAAGCGAGAAGTACATCCGGGCGGAGGAAGCTGCGCACCGCCCTACATTCGAGGGATCCTCCTCTGGAAATAAGAGGAAGGCCGCTGAAGACGAGGGAGCTAAAATGCACCAAAAGGATAATGGAGGTCAGCGTCGTCCACCACCCAGATTTGATAAATTCACCCCTCTCAATGCCAATGTCTCGGCCATTCTGATGGAGGTTGAGAAAGAAGGAATTTTTACCTCCTGCCCCAAAGATGAACACTCCTGGGAAGACGATGGATAAGGAGAAGTGGTGCCGCTACCATCGAGACCATGGCCACGACACCAATGGCTGTCGGGCCCTGAAAAATGAGATCGAAGCCCTCATTCAGATAGGGCAGCTCGGCAAGTTTGTAAGGAAGGAACGGGCCGATCCTCCTCCACCCTCCAGGGGGGCTAACAAGCCGCCCGAGAGGCACGAGGAGACTCCCGACTTCGAGGAGGAGCGCATATTGCACCTCATCCACGGAGGTCCAATGGGAGGAACCTCTAACTCCTCCCGAAAGGCCTTCATCAGGGAAGTCAATTCGGTGCACAGCCTCCCCCCTCCCAAATTTCTTGGAGTCCCAGTTACTTTCTCGAATGAAGATCTAGAGGGTGTCCAAACCCCCCACTGTGATGCATTGGTGATCAACCTCCACATAGCCAACTTCAAGATAGAAAGGATTCTAGTGGATAATAGCAGTTCTGTCAACATCCTCTTTCTAGAGGCCTTCCGAGGACTCCAATTATCGAGAGACAGGCTCAAGCCTGCCGGTTACACTCTCCATGGGTTCACGGAAGTGCCAGTGATGATCGAGAGTGTTATAACCCTCGACGTAACCGCTGGCAAAGCTCCTACTACCCGAACGGAGCCAATGAACTTCATGGTTGTTGACGTCCCAGCCGCCTATAATGTGATCCTAGGTCAACCAGGCCTAGCTGCTTTAGAAGCCATCCCATCAGCTTACCATCTAAAGATGAAGTTTCCCACCAAGGTGGGTGAGGGAGAAGTAAGGGAAAGTCAGGAAACGGCCCGCAAATGCTATATGACCTCGACTGGAGGACCCGTTCTCTCCCTCGAGGCCCTTGAAATTCCCCAAGGTAACGCCCAGCCTATGTCGGAACCGGTAGACGAGCTGGAGGAAGTGCTCTTCTCAGAGGAAGATCCGACCCGGAAATTCTTAATCAGCAAAACCCTCTCTTCTGCCCTCTGTTTCGATATAGTCCAATGCATAAAAAGAAATCGTGACCTCTTTGCTTGGACAGCAGCCAACATGCCGGGGATTTCCGAAGAGCTTCTCGTCAGCCATCTAAGTGTCGCTCCAGGGGCCAGATCGGTCCAGCAGAAGAGGCGTAAGTTCGCCCCCGAGCGCCAGCAGGCTATAAAGGAGGTGGTGGAGAAGCTCCTCAAAGCCCGGTTCATACAGGATGTCAACTATCCATAGTGGCTCTCCAACGTTGTGATGGTCAAAAAGGCCAATGAAAGTTGGAGGATCTGTATCGACTTTACAGATTTAAACAAGGCATGCCCCAAGGATCCCTTCCCACTCCTTAGCATCGACACCTTGATCGACGCCACTTCGGGCCATGAGCTGCTGAGCTTCATGGACGCATTCTCCGGATACAACCAAATCCGAATGTTCCCCCCAGATATCCCGAAGACGTCCTTCGTCATGGATCAAGGCCTCTACTACTATAGAGTGATGTCTTTCGGGCTTAAAAATGCTGGTGTCACCTACCAACATCTCGTCAATAAGGTCTTCAAAAGTCAGATCGGGCAGAACATGGAGGTTTACGTCGACGATATATTGGTGAAAAGCATCAATGGGTCTGACCATGTCGCCGACCTCCATGAGGCGAGGCCTTTGACGTGCTAAGAAGGCATAACATGAGACTAAACCCGAATAAATGTGCATTTGGGGTCTCATCGGGTAAATTCTTGGGTTTTATGGTCAGCCAGAGGGGGATTGAGGCTAACCCTGAGAAGATAAAGGTCATACTCAATATGGCTCCCCCCTCAAACGTAAAAGAAGTGCAAAAGCTAACCGGGCACCTTGCGGCTATAGGGCGTTTCCTCTCCAAGTCCGGGGACAAGTGTCTCCCCTTCTTCAAAGCCCTCGGGGGGCTAAGGGCTTCGAGTGGGGCCAGCAGCAGCAAGAGTCGTTCGACCAACTCAAAGCTTACTTGGTCAACCCCCTACTCCTCAGCAAGCCGACACCCGGGGAAACCGTTTACCTCTACCTCGCCGCCTCCGAACAGACCCTCAGTACTGTCTTAATGAGGGAAGAAGACAAGGCACAGAAACCTATCTACTACGTGAGCAAGGTCCTTAGAGATGCCGAGCTCCGTTATCCGAGGTTGGAAAAGATAGCCTACGCCCTGGTTATGGCGGCCCAAAAGCTTCGTCCCTATTTCCAATCCCATTCGGTGGTCGTCCTCACCGACCAGCCGCTCAAGCAGGTCCTATATAAGCCCGAGACATCCGGACGTCTAATGAAGTTGTCAATCGAGCTGAGTCAACACAACATATTTTATCAGCCTCGGACCGCTATCAAAGCTCAAGCGCTAGCCGAGTTCATAGTGGAAAGCACGATCCCTGAGGTCAGTCAAGTGGCAAAGGGGCCACCCATCTGGACGGTGTATGTGGATGGGTCTTCTTGTGTTGAAGGGAGCGGAGCTGGAGTTATCCTGGCGGGCCCAGATGACTTCATCCTCCAATACTCCCTCCGCATCAATTTCAAGGCTACCAACAATGAGGCCGAGTATGAAGCCCTGGGCCTGGGCATGGCTCGCAAGGCAGGGGCGAAGCGTGTTCGAATGTTCAACGACTTTCAACTCGTGGTGAATCAGGTCTTGGGAAAATACGTGGCACGAGACGACCGTATGGCCAAGTACCTAGCCAAAGTCAAGAGTCTCATGGCTTCGTTCAAGGAAGCACAACTCCAGTGAATCCCCCGAGAGGAGAATGCCCAGGCAGATGCCCTCTCCAAATTAGCCTCCTCCTCCCTCCAAGGCCTCGAGCAGACCGTCTTGATTGAAGTCCTACTAAGGCCTAGCATCGAAGAAGAAGCCCCCGACTCAATGGACTCGCTACCGGTCCAACTCGAAGATAACTAGATGAGGCCTTTAGTTGAGTTCCTCAGAGACGGGAGCCTTCCCCAAGATCCCAAAGAAGCTCATCGAATCCGAACAAGAGCGGAGCGGTACACCCTCATTGAGGGAGTCTTGTACAAACGCTCCTACACCCAAGTAGATGGCCGACCCTACTTGAGATGTCTCTCTCCAGAAGAAGCCCTGTATGCTCTGAAAGAACTCCACGAAGGGATAGGCGGAGCCCATTCGGGATCAAGGTCCCTCGCCCGAAAAGTCTTGAATTATGGGTACTTCTGGCCTACCCTCCTTCGGGACGCCGAGCAACATGTCCGACAATGTGGTCCCTGTCAACAATTCTCCACTATCCATCGCCTACCGCAAGCTCAGCTCTCTTCCCTCTTAAGTCCAACCCCTTTCGCAATGTGGGGAATGGACCTGCTAGGTCTGTTCCTACCGGCTCCAGGCCAGCTCAAGTTTCTAGTAATGGCGATCGACTACTTCTCCAAGTGGATTGAAGCCGAACCACTAGCAACTATTACTGAGAACAGGGTGCAACAGTTCTTCTAGAATAACGTGATCTGCAGGTTTGGCATACCTCGAGTCTTGGTGACAGACAACGGAACACAATTCGCGGGGGCAACATTCCGCTCCTTTTGTGAAGACCTCGGCATTCAGCAGCGGTTCTCCTCCGTCTCCCACCCTCAATCCAATGGCCAAGTAAAGAACGCCAACAGGCAAATCCTCTCGGGCATCAAGAAGAGACTAAATAAGTCAGCTAAAGGATTGTGGGCAGAGCAGCTTCCTAACATACTGTGGAACTACCGCACTACAAAGAGAATCCCCACAAGAGAGTCTCCCTTCAACCTTACCTATGGTTCCGAGGCCGTAATCCCCTTAGAGGTTGGTTTGCCATCCCCCCGCCTAATTGCATATAATGAAGAGCAGAACGCAAGGGAGCTCCGAGCCAATCTGGACCTTATCGATGAACTCCGCGAGAGAGCCTCGATTCGCCAAAAGCATTATCGAAGAAGGATCAAGCAATCCTACAACAGAAGAGTCCGTCACACAGATCTTAAGGAGGGGGACTTAGTTCTCAGGAAGCTAGCCATCTCGTTCCCCAGCCAAAGGAGCAAGTTAGCCCCAAATTTGGAAGGACCATACAAGGTCTCCAGGGTAGTTCGCCCCGGAGCGTACCAACTTGAAGACCTCAAAGATAGGAAGATACCAAGAACATTGAACGTCGATCATTTACTGAAGTACCAAGAGGGTGTTTGAACACCTCTCCAAGCACCATCAGTTTTTAGGCTATCCTATTTGTTTTTCCATTGTAATAACGGCCCGCAACTTAGAAGCGGCCGATTAGCAATAATTAATAAAGAGTTTCTTTTGAATAATAATCTCTTGTGATCAGTTTATCTCTGTTTAATACCCTAATTGTATTGTCCTAAACGACGAGTTTGGAGTCAAACACTTGGCTCGACTCCGCTTCGCCAACTTGTTCTTAAGCGAGTTAGAAGTGGTTCGCCATTCAGAACTGCTCCCACAACCATTGAATCTCTCTCAAACAACGAGTTCAGAGTCCAACACTTGGCTCGACTCCGCTTCGCCAACTTGCTCTTAAGTGAGTTAGAAGTGGTTCGTCATTCGGAACTGCTCCCACAACCGTTGAATCTCCCTCAAACGACAAGTTCGAAGTCCAACACTTGGCTCGACTCCGCTTCGCCAATTTGCTCTTAAACGAGTTAGAAGGGGTTCATCATTCGAAACTGCTCCCACAACAGTTGAATCTCCCTCGAACGACGAGTTCGAAGTCCAACACTTGGTTCGACTCCGCTTCGCCAACTTGCTCTTAAGCGAGTTAGAAGTGGTTCGCCATTCGGAACTGCTCCTACAACCGTTGAATCTCCCTCAAACGACGAGTTCGGAGTCCAATACTGGGCTCGACTTTGCTTCGCCAACTTGCTCTTAAGCAAGTTAGAAGTGGTTCGCCATTCGGAACTGCTTCCACAACCGTTGAATCTCTCTCAAACGACGAGTTCGGAGTCCAATACTTGGCTCGATTCTGCTTCGCCAACTTGCTTTTAAGCGAGTTAGAAGTGGTTCGTCATTCGAAACTGCTCCCACAACCGTTAAATCTCTCTTAAACCATGAGTTCGGAGTCAAATACTTGGCTCGACTCCGCTTTGCCAACTTGCTCTTAAGCGAGTTAGAAGTGGTTCGCCATTCGGAACTGCTCCCACAATCGTTGAATCTTCCTCAAACGATGAGTTCGGAGTTCAACACTTGGCTCGACTCCGCTTCGCCAACTTGCTCTTAAGTGAGTTAGAAGTGGTTCGCCATTCGAAACTGTTCCCACAACCATTGAATCTCCCTCAAACGACGAGTTCGGAGTCCAACACTTAGCTCGATTCTGCTTCGCCAATTTGCTCTTAAGCGAATTAGAAGTGGTTCGCCATTCGGAACTGCTCCCACAACCGTTGAATCTCTCTTAAACGACGAGTTCGGAGTCCAACACTTGGCTCGACTCTGCTTCACCAACTTGCTCATAAGTGAGTAACAAGTGGTTCGACATTTAGTAGTGCTCCTATAACTATCTGCAACCATAGGTGCTAACAAAATACACAAGTGCGAAAAACAAGTATCATTTCTGAAAAATTTGAGGAACACGTCAAGTTACAAAGCCAACTACTCGTCTTTACGACGAGTTACAAAACTCGAAGAACAAAAAGTACAAAGAGCTACTTCAGTGCCTCCTGGAGGCAGGGATACTTCGGTTTAGAGACACACAGGGATGACGAACGTTGTACTGCCGACGTCTCACCTCGGCGCTTGTCTCTAGGCTGGCAAGCTGAGATGCATCCTCTGCACTGCTTCTAACGGTAGCCCCAACGAACGCTCCGCTCGATGAAGCAGCCACCCCACTTTGTGCGTCACCAGGGCTCCGACGAGTAATGGGGCAAGCGAGTCGCAAGCTCGTAAAAAGAAATTCCTCTATCGCTCTCTTCCCGTGTACAAGAGGTGCTCCTAACGTTGATGCGCTCGGATTGGGGCTTAAGACGAGCGACCTCTTCCTCAGGTTCAACTATTCGTTCCCTCAGTGAATCGTCCTTCACAGTTATTTTCAAATGAGGCAGCCGTGCCGAGCCCGCACCACCAGAGTTGTCAGTAACAATCCGACGAAGATGAGTAACCTCAATGCTCTTGTCGACCGTCACCCTCTTCAGCTCGTCTCTCTCCGCCATCATCTTGTCCATCGCTGCTGTCAGCTGGTCTCTTTCTGCCATAAGCTTGTTCCTCGCTGCCGTTAGTTCGTCTCTCTCAGCTGCCAGTTCATCTATCTCCGCCGTCATCTTAGTCAGAGAATGACGGAGTTGCCTAAGCCTCAGGCCTTGGTTAACGACTGTTGACGAACCATAATCATCACCTTCGGGGGTCGTCTCCCTGAGCCTCTCTTCTAACCGCCGGATCTTTAGGTCTCGACGGCCTAAGACTAACCGCAGATGATTCCGCTCACGTTCGGCTCTACGAAGATCCCACTCAACTTCGTAAAGCCGCTCTTCATTCCTAGTGAGGCACAACTTCATCGCCTCTAGCCCGGCCTCGGGATGAGTCGCCTTGGTCACATAAGGCACTTCGGCAAGCTTCGTCCCTTCGGCGATCTAAAAATTTCAAAGTGAAACCGCGGTAAACACTTAGCCAAAACTTCAAGGCAAGGCGACGTCAATACTTAGCAAATTTCGAAAATTTTGCAAACACATAGCCAAAACTTCAAGGCTAAGCCTAGGAGAGCATAGTGTGAGACTCAAGGGTTAGATAACCAAGAAATTCAAAATATCCCCAACACTTAGTCAAAATAAGTTCCATTCATACAGAAGAGCGGTGGCCAGTCCGCTATAAGGCAATACAAGAAAAAAGAAAACAAAAATACAAGACAACAAAAGTCAAGGGGCCACCTTGGGTAGTAGCTCGGTGACAGGCTCCTCGGTGGTCGCCTCCCCTTCCTCCGCCTCTCCGGCTCGAGGGTCGGCCACAGCCTCGTCACCCCCTTTCTCCACCACCATGGCCTCTGGATCGGCCACAACATCGTCGCCTGCTTGCACCTCCCCCTCCTCGTCCTCGGCCTCTTGATCGACTTTGGGGTCCTTCTCGTCAGCTGGACCCCACAGCCCGTATTCCGACCTGTCGAAGCCGGGGACTCGAGCCTCGACGTGCCCGAGCGCAGTGGCGTAGGACTTCTCCATATTAGCCATCATATGCTTCTTCGCCTCGGCTTCTATCTCCGCCCTTGCCGCCTCCACTGCCTCGTTCTTCTCCCGCATCACCTCCTCCATGGCCTTCTTCGCCTTTGCCCTCTTCTCGTCCGCCCTGGCCGCCTCCGAGGCGACCTTCTCGTTCACTTGCAACAGGGCCGCCTCCAAGCCTGCGACCTAAGCTGCTAAGGATTCCGAGCGGCGCTGCTCCTCCTCGTACAGCTTCATGACTTTTGCCCTCTCCACTCGGTCCCTGTTGCAGATGAGCTTCAGCTCCTTCTCCTGCTCGGAATATTGTTCAAGGAGGTGACTGAAATGGCACGTGATCTAAACAGAAGAGGAAAAGAAGCGATGAAAACCGAGCTAAAGACTTAGAAAAATTTTGAGTTATCAAAGTCGACTGAGAGACTTATCGACATGGTCGCCCGAGCTATCTCGAGAGCGTCGTCGCCGGTCGTCCCCGCCTTAATCGCTGCTCTGTCCTTCGGGGTTGGGAGATGACGCAAGGCCTGCATGCTCATGGCCGAGTCCCCCAAGAAGCCGTCCGTGGTTCATCACCTGCCAGTCGGGGACGAAGAGCTTCTTGTGCCTCTCGGTCAGAATTGTCTCGGCCTGCTCGTTGAGGGGCAGGGCCTCGAGCGCCAACGCTGTCGATATAGAGAAGACTTCGGCCAAAGGATCAGACGGGGTCGGCTGAGGAAGAGCAGCAGCCGAGGCAGATCACTGAGGAGACGCCAGGTCGATAGTCTCGACCGCGGCGGAGGACATTTTGGCAGGTCGGCCAGATGAAGGTCCCGCGCTCGTCCTCTTCCTCTTCTTGGCGTCGGAAGCCTTGTTTCACTCGGCCATGATCGCTCTAAATCCATGTTCGGAGCCTCTGCCAAATAAAGAAAACAAAGTTATGACAAAAATACACAAGGAATAGAAAGTAAACAGAAGAACAAGATGTCCGGAGCGTACTCGGGTCGATCGGACTGAGGCCCGACCCGTGAAGCACCTCCTTGGTCATATCCCTCCAGCTCAGGGTCGGGAGGTCGACTAGCTTCGCCACAATTTCTGCCTCGGCCGGAGTCAACACCGGCTCGGCCTTCGCCCACTTCGGCACATCCTCCTTCCACCTGGTCAGAAAGTCCCACGCCGAGGGGGCTCGGATCAGAAAATACTTGCCCTTCCACGACTTGATAGAGTTCGGATTCTCTATCAATTTGATGTCTTTCCGTGGCAACAAGTAGTATCAGTGTTCGGTCTTGCTCGTCTGGTTGATCCGATACAGGCTTCGAAGAACGACGAGCTGAGGCTCCACCTTCGCCGATCGACACTGGAGCAGAAACCCGAGCATGTGTCGCCACATGTTCGGCATGAACTGGATCGGGCTCAGTCCATACCACCGAAGCACATCGGTCACGAAGAGGTGAAGGGGAAGGCACAGGTCTGCATTTAGCGCGTCGTAGGCGAAGACGCACATGTCAAGCGTGAACGCTGTGCACGCTCGCACCCCGGGTCCGGGGAGGATTAGAGTGTACTCCGTGGGAATCACGAAGCTCTTCCGTATCCGAAGCAGGTCCCTCTCCGTCAGAACCGAGGCGATGTCGTCGACCTCGGTAACCTCCTTCGGCTCGTTCTCCTCGTACATCTCTGATCGCCCGTAGATGACTTTTGTCAACAGGTCACCGGTATACTGCCTAACCCCCCCATGGCCAGATATCTCCGTCGGCAGCCGACCCATTTCTACTCCCCGTATGACGGGCTCTACCACCGTCTTGACAATCATAGACCGAGCCAAGTCCTTCCCCTTCTCCTTGACGAGCGAAGCGACCGGCTCGACCACGGACGACCCTATTATCTCCTTCCCCCTCTCTCGGCTCAGCACTTCTACCCCCTCCTCTTGAACGGTCGGACCTACTAACCGCTGCTCACTCTGGCCTCCCGAGGAAGAAGCCTCGCTACCCGATGACACTCTAGACATCTTGAAAAGTATATATATATAATTGAAAATATATATACATTTACCTTGATGTGACGTTCTCGGTCGGAATAGTTTGCCGAAAATCACCTTGCCATGCCACGACAGCTAGCACAACCACCCAAGAGCAAAAATCACTGCTAGCGGAGCGACTCTAGAGCAAAAAATTTCTGAGAGTGAAAAGTGAAAGAGTGGGAGAAATGGTGAGGGGGGGGGGAACTTATAGTAAAAAGAGTGCGACTCTTGGACTTCTAACGTATTGGGCCCCACTTAAGCCCGTTAAGAATGCTAAACAATAGAATGCAGAAGGGCGGGAACACCCCCGGAACCGACCATATAGCTCGGTAGCCATAGAAGTACCGAGTTACCGGGGCACCGACCTCCACGGTTGGAGAAAAACGCTACCGAACTCCTTGGGCCGTCAAATTGTCCCAAGATTCGCGCCAAAAGCTGATTGACAGCTCAGATTTCGTCACGACCACAAAACGACAAAAACATATTTTCTCGTTATCTGAGCCTCGTGCATCATGATTCGCGCCGTGATGGACGCTCCAGATTTAGCTACGTGGCTCTGCAGCCCACGAAGCGCCGAGCTACCGGGGCAGCGACCTCCACATTTGGAGAAAAATGCTGCCGAACTCCTTGGGCCGTCAGATTGTCCCAAGATTCGCACCAAAAGCTGATGGACGGCTCAGATTTCGCCACGACCACAAAACGACAAAAACACGTTTTCTCGTGATCTGAGCATCGTGCATCGTGATTCGTGCCGTGATGGACGCTCCAGATTTAGCCACGTGGCTCGGTAGCCCACGAAGCGCCGAGCTACCGGGGCACCGACCTCCACATTTGGAGAAAAATGCAGCCGAACTCCTTGGGCCGTCAGATTGTCCCAAGATTCGCGCCAAAAGCTGATGGACGACTCAAATTTTGCCATGACCACAAAACGGCAAAAACATGTTTTCTAGTGATCTGAGCCTCGTGCATCGTGATTCGCGCCACGTGATGGACGCTCCAGATTTAGCCACGTGGCTCGGCAGCCCACGAAGCTCCGAGCTACCGAGGCACTCTGCAGAGCTACCGGGGCACCGACCTCCACATTTAGAGAAAATGCTGCCGAACTTTTTGGGCCGTCAGATTGTCTCAAGATTCGCGCCAAAAGCTGATGAATGGCTCAGATTTCGCCACATCCACAAAACGAAAAAAATACATTTTCTCGTGATTTGAGTCTCGTGCATCGTGATTCGCGCTGTGATGGATGCTTCAGATCTCGCCACGTAGCTCGGCAGCCCACGAAGTGCCGAACCACCGAGGCACTCTGCCGAACTACTGCCCATACGCAGAAAAGCGCTTCCGAGCTACTCGAACTGTTAGATCGCTCAGATATTCGTGCCCCTAGCTGATGGACGGTCCAGATCTTACCACGTCATAAATAGGTATAAAAAATCTATTTTTTATTTATTAAATTCGAATTATTTATTTAAAAATTGCAAAAAATGATTAAAAATTCAGAAAAATTAATTAAAAATTCTAAATAATAATTATAAATTCGGGTAAATATTTTTGAGCTCCTGGGTAAGTAATTATTGCTTAGAATAATTAATTAATGTTCTCGAAAAATAAATCACCGCTTTGCAAAATTAAATAAATGATCCAAAAAATAAATAAAAATCAAGGAAAATTACCAAAAATCCAAGAAAGCTCAAGAACAATCTTGAGTGCGCTACCAACTCAGAAAAATATCATCATGCCTCCTTTAAAATTCGAAGCCCCTCATTTGGACTCTGATACAACCCCGCAAGCCATTAAATCAGTAAAACTACTCCTCAAAGACTGATCAAACTCAGTCTTCGGAAGTGGGGGCTCATGATATGGCTAAAAATAGGGTTAGATCGGAACCATTCAAATTGGGCACGAATCTTAAAGCTCAGGGGTAAAATGATAATTTTACCTATAAACGGGTCTGAGATGGGAACTGGGTCTTTCTTCAAAGTCCAATAACTCATAAACGGATCTGTCTTACTAGGTACGGGTTCCAACCCGTAAGAAACCCAGTCTGATCGGATAGGAGATGATTCAGATTTATGATTATCCTTAAACAGCGGTCTTAACCACATCTATCCATTTACATCGGGAAGTAGGAATTTGATTTTATCCTGAAACTGATTCCTAAGGCGGTTATAAATACCCCTCTCCCCCCCACTGTTACCAAGTAATCAATCTTTTGTCAATTAAAGCTCTTTCTTAATTATTCAGAATACTGACAAGAGCGTCGGAGGGTGCGTCGCCGGAATCAACTCCGATGTTTCGTACTTTTTTGCAGGTTAACGGCGAGAGGATCTCAGTCAAACTCCGATGAAGGCATTCAGGTTTGACTATTCACATTCCCTCGAATCCACAATCTATCTGTTTGTGCACACACCGATTTCAGCGGCAACAGATATTGGTATAGCCAATATTCGATCTGTATCCGATCCGAAAGCATCCCTAGGAAAAACAGTCTGCCCTAATTTCTCAATCGGAAAGAAAAACCTAGGAAAAAAGTAACTATTTTTTTTTAAAAAAAAGGAAATGAGAAAAATAAAAGTTTCAATATATACAGCTTATTACATTAGGAGAGAAAAAGCACACAAGATTTTCTTTATAAAAAAAATAAATAAATAAATACTGATCACTCACTAATCACCAAATCAACCATCATTATGAAATATCCTTACCGAAACAACTCCTTAGAGATCCCGACTTTAATATCACCTCTGCTCGGGTACGGATTCCCCTACCCACCTTGCCGGAATCTGGCCGGAGTTTCGCCGGATTCCGGCGAAAATTCAGCAAAAATTTAGTGGGTGTAGAATTCGAGGCGATCCAGTCTAGGATGCAACCGAAGATCATCTTCTTGATCTGGCCTCTCCTAGGGTACGGATTCCCCGCCGCCTTCTTACGGTTTTCAACGGCAATGACGAGAACCTTCGATTCGATGGAGTTGTCGAACTCCGAGTCAGAAAGAGAGTGGTGGGAAGGGATCAAGAAGGTCTTTTCGGCGTCCATTTTTGGATTCGATTAAACAAGTAAGAACGAGCTTTGGAAATGGGTTTAAAATTAAAATTCTTGACAAAGCTTTGGGGATGGTCAGAGAAGGAAGTGAGAGGATGTTGTGTGAGTGATTTGAACTGGTTCGAATTTATAGGATTTGAAAAGAGAAATTTGCACTTTAAGAGCATCCACAGTCGTTTGCTATAATTCTCATATTCTCATATTATGAGAATTTTATAAGAATTGAGCGCTGCAGTCGTTTGCTATTTTCTTATAAAATAGCGAACGAGCTACAGTCGCTTCTCAAATATGAGAAGTGGGCTAGCGAATTTGAGAATATAGGAGACGATGTATCGTCTCAGCTGTTATAGTTTTTTTTATTCCGATCGGACGAGACAACTTGTCTCGTCCCGTATATGTATATATATATATATTTTTTAAATAGGGTCGGACGATACATGTTGTATCGTCCTTCCCAAAAAAAAAATTTTTTTTTTTTAAAACAATCGGACGAGACGTGTTGTCCCGTCCGTTTTGTTTTTTGATTTTTTTTTAATTTTTTTTTTCATGATCCAACGAACCAGATTAGTCGAAGAAAAAAAATTCAAAAAAAAGCACGGACGGGACATCATGTCCCGTCCAGGTTTTAGGGACTTTTTTAAAGTAGGTTTAGTTTGTTTAATTTAGGTTTAGTAGGTGTTTAGATAGGTTTAGGTTATATTATAATATTTAATTTATTTAATTAATATGTTTTAATAGTTAATCGGTAATTAATTAAATCTTTAAAAAAAAAAACGACGAAACAAGTTGTCTCGTCCTTGTCAAAATATAGCAAACGATCACTGCAGCACTTTCGATCTATTCCATTTATATTCGTCCCATTTTGCCAAAAAATAAGAATTACCACTGTGGATGCTCTAAACACTTAAAAATGAGAAGAAGACGAGAAGAAGGTGATATTTGTCTATATTTTTAAGGTAGAATTGGGATTTATGCACTATATTTTTACTTAAAAAATTATACCTTAGATTTTCATGATATCTAATATATTGCTTTTATATATATACTACTATTATACACGTGCGTTGCACGTGGGGAAAATGGGGAGGGGGGAATGAAAAGGGCAAAAAAAAAATCTACCAACACGTGCGTTTCACGGGTTGGTAGAATGACAAACATTTACAAATGACACTAAGGCCTTCTCCCATTATAATATTAGAGATATATAAAATACCGATTGGATAAGCTTATGAGCCATAATAGGATATAACAAATACGTTCAAGATCCCGGTATTCATGATGTAACTCTGTATAAAGCAAGTGTCCTCTACAGGCATGGCCCTCGAGCAGGGCCCAGAGGGCGACCGCCCTAGGCCCCCAAAATTTGGGGCCCATTTAGAATTTTTCAAAAAAAAAAGAAACATTTTAATTTATTATAAAAAAAATACATAAAGATTCCAAGAGTCTCAAGTCTCAACTATCTAACTTAATAATTATGTATAGAGACTCTAGGAGTCTGAGCACTTTTTTACTTATTTTAAGTTTTTAACAAGATCAGTATGCTTCTGCCACTGCATTGAGTTCGCGTTCACAGTAGGTCATTGCAAGTGACCAACGGCCAACCTGGCTCCCTGGCCTCGATCCTCCTTCGCACCTTGATGGCAGGTTAGTTTCAATTGTTCGAGCAATCTATGTTACGAATATTCCTCTCAATTGTCTATGTTATTGACTGAGTGATTGGTTTTAGTTGGTTTGCCACGCTACCCATTAAAATGGTTACTGATAAAACTATTGGAGCAATATATGCATTCATTCCCTTTATTTTCAGGATTTCTTCTTTAAAATTCACCTCAAGTGAAATCAGGTGATTTCAACTTCAACTAGAAGAAACCAATTGTTAAGGATAAAACCATATCAACTCTGTTTGAATCCCTACTAAGTACTAATAATTTACCTGATAGAAAGTCATACTCTATAGCTACTTCAACTCCTAGTTAACTAGTAGTTACATATTCAGTATTTGAAATCATCACACTGATGAGACAATTAATATCATTGAAAAAATTAAGGGTAAATTACATAGAAGAAGTGCTTGCTAACAATGTCAATCAATGTTATTCTGTAGTCTTGTTAGTGACTTTGGGTTCGACCCATTAGGCCTTAGTGAGGACCTGATGTGAATTTTTGCAAGTGTACAAAATCGCAGAAGTAATATAGTTAAATGAGTAGAGTGTCGAACCCACAGGGACTAGATATTTTATTGAGTACCGATATTACTCGATGAATCACAATTTGGAAGATCGAATTTTATAAATAATAAAACAACTAAATTAACTTAATCTAATTAAAACTAACTAAATTTCTGAAGAGGGAGAGGGCTGTGAAACTATGAAGCTCTTGTAATTTGCTAAAGGTAAAATCAGTTCTAGGGCTCTTGGTTCACCTCGTTTATCTCACACACAAATTATGATTCCTTATAAATAAAAATATTATCTTTCCCAATTGTAGACCAAAATCCTAAAGATATTAACCACTCTATCCACGTAGTCTAAAAATTATTCTCAACTAATTCTTCGCCTTTTCATCAAATTATTAATTGAAAATTTGGATTTCTTAACGGTCACGTTCTCCAATATACGGTGTTAATTTTTATTAATCACAAATAACCTGTTCAGTCTCTTTATGATTTGAAAAATCATACAAATGTCTATCCACCATTTTGTACGCATAAATAATAAAAATTAAAACACAACCAGGAAAAATAGAGTAATAATAAGGAATTAAAATTTCTGTTCAACAAAACTAGGTTACATCTTAGCCTCTAGAACAATAAATTCAGTTCATGTTCAATTTGCAATTAATAAAAATGTTTGGGATTGCCTCTAAAAATTGGAGAAGAAGAGATACAAAAAGAAATACAAAATTTAATGCAAACCAGTTCCTTTCTCTCTCTTTCTGTCTCAAAAAATCGAACCCAAAACTGTCGTCAACTCGCCTCGAAAACCGCTCCGTCTGCAGCACGCCACGTCAGCAGTCAGAGGCGTCTGAACCCGCCTCTGACGATCCGTCATGTCGAAAAAAGGTCAGCAGGCGTCTGTCTGCTTCGCTGCGCACGCCAGAAGAAGAGGCAGGAATCCCCACCTGTCACGTGGGACCCGCCTGCTGTCGCTTTCTCTGCACGCCACACGTCGCTCGCCTTGGAACTCGTGCGCCTGCTGCTTCTCCTTTCTGCTTCGATTTCCATGCCAGATCAAAGAAGAAGAAGACGCCCGCTGTTGACCTGCTGCTTCTCCTTGTCTGAATGTGGGGGTGTGTCTTTGAATCTTGAATACCGTGCTAGCTTGTAGTCTCAATCAGAACTCAAGAGAGAGAGAGAAAAGAGAACTCGCTCTTTAGTGTCTGGGGAATTGTTTTCTCTTTTTTTTTCTTTATGATTAGCAGCCGTCACCTCTTGAATTCTTCTCTCTCCCTTTGCTTTTATTTATAGAGAACGGAAGAGGCGTTAGGGTTTGCACTTTTTGCAGAATAGTCCATTCTCTTCATATATTTCCTTCCTTTTTAATCCAGAATTTTATTTCTTTCTCTTTTCTCCCTTTATTTCCTTTTCTGCCAACCACGTGCTGCTGCATACACAAAATAATAGCAGAAATTAGGATTTTTAAACAAAACAAAATTAATTAGTTTAAAATTAATTAAACTAACTACAAATCAGATTAGCTTATAAAAATCCTTTTAAAGTTATTTGTCGCACTTTTAACTCAACAAAACAATAAAAATTGATAAATCCATAATTTTACTTTGTTTGTTGATTTTTTTCCACAAATCTTTACTTTTTGCATCAAAAATATTATTTCTTCAAAAATAATTAATTGGTTGAAATCCTATAGAATAAGATGAATTGTAGACAATATCAACGAAAATAAGCAATTTTAATTGGTAAATGAGTACAAATATTTGTATAAAAAATAGACACGTCAAATTCCCCCAAACTTAAGATTTTGCTTGTCCTCAAGCAAAAAGTAGAATCGTGAACAAGGGAATAATAATAGTAGACTCAACCCATCACACCAAGAGATCTTATCATGCAAGCATTAAAATGTCAATTAAAAATATAAACAATAGCAAATAAAGTAAAATCAAGCATACCCACTTTCTCCAGTGCAATTATTTATTCATAATTCCCAACCCAATCATATTTGTTATGCAATTAATGTAGTTATAGTATGTAACAACTCAATCTGTGATTATCACTTCTCACTACTACAAACCGAGTAGCAAACTAGAGTTTTTTTTTTTTTTTTTTTTTTTTTTTTTATTTTTTGCACCTTCTTTAAGTTGTCACTTGCCTTTTTACGCGAATGCAAATCATTTGTGATGAAATCACCCGATTACTCAACAAGCCACAAACTTAAAGTGCTTTGCATACTCATATTTCAAGTTGCTGTTTTACGTAAAAGTAAACATTGGTGATAAATACCCCTAGTTACTAAGCAACTCAAAACATTGGAGTAAATTGACTTTATTCATATATATATATTTTTTCATTATTACTCTATTTACTTAAACTCTGTTTAGGACTAGATCGAAGGGGATAATCACAAGAAAAAGCATCACATTTGTCTTTAATGTATAATAGCATGACCCATACAATTTTGTAAGAAATTGTGAAATTCAATAATCCTAAAGTAAATAAGTATGCTTACTCTTGCTTTATAAGAAATTGTTTATCACAAAAAAAATTATTTCAATGCTCATCTCAATGAAGAACTCAAAAGTGTAATGGTGAGCTTAATTGAAATCCTTCTAAAATTTTGTTTTTCTTTTCTAAAAATAAATAATAAATTTGTAAACCTTCCCCCCAAACTTGAATATCACATTGTCCTCAATGGAAAAGGAAAAAGAAAAACAAAAAGAATGCAAAAAGTTTAGAATTTCTCCCCTGATTTGTCTTTAAATTTCTGCACGCGCGACTTTCAAGATTTATGCAATCCTACAAAATAAAATCAAAAATTAAAATAAAATAAACTAAAAGAAAAATCAAACCTAAATGCAATAAAAGAAAACATGGGTTGCCTCCAAGAAGCGCTAAGTTTTAAGTCTTCAGCCAGACATGGGGGTGAAATGGTTAAGTAACGCCAAGATCCAACAACATTAAAACATCCTTTCTAATTTTTCTCTTCTTGTGTGGATCAGGTTCAAGCACTAATTTGAGGTGTTTCCTTCGTGACGATGATGTCTTTGATTCCCCCACCTCTTTGAATTTATGCTGCAAAAATGAATAAATTGAAGGTGCAGCATCCAAATACATTACATGTTCAAAAATATTTTCTTTCTGAGTTTCAAAAGTTTCTGAATTTATTGGACATACTTCGATTGGTGATTTTTCAAATTTAGCCTTATGTTTCTCGCCCACAATTAAATCAGTTTCACTTACTTGAATAGATGACTGTTTTTCAGGAGGAAAATTTATGGAATTAAAAACATCATACGTTACTTGCTCATGCTGAATTTGTTCCTCCACAATTTGTTCAATCTCACTTTGCTTTTCAACCACATTCTGTTCGCAATTTTCTTCTTGTGGTTGTTCAATTGTCCTCCCGCTTCCTAGTGTTATAGCCTCGACATGCTCCTTGGGATGGACAACTGTATTGCGTGGTAATGTTCTTGCAGTTTTTTCATTAAGAATATTTGAAAATTGACTAATTTGTACCTCAAGATTGTGAATGGAAGCCGAAGTTGAATTTGCAACATTTTGAATTGCCAAATCTGTTTTTTGTATGTATTGTTCTGCTCTTTGCATGTAGTGCTCAAACATGCCTTCAAGTGTCAGCTTCTTTTCTTGTTGTGGAAAGTTTTGAGGTGGTATAACTGCTCCTTGATTTTTGTTCCATGGATAATTGGGGGTGTTTCTCCATTCTTGATTGTATGTATTTGCATAATGATTGTTTTGCATTTGAATGTTTGACACAAAATTTTCATGTTCGGCATTTGATGGAGCAAAAGGGTTCCTCACTTGACAATCTGAACTTGAATGATTTCCTGCACAAAGATCACAAATCATATTAGAATGAATAGCATGAAAATTCATATTTTCTACTTGTTTAGATAAAATATCATTTTTTGCATTTACAGTAGAAAAATGATCAAGTTCAAAAACTCCAGCCACTTTTCTTGGCATTATTCTCTCTGAAGACCACTGGTAATTATTTGATGCCATCTCCTCTAAAAGATCATAGGCTTCTTGGTAAGTTTTACTCATGAGTGCACCACCAGCTGCTGCGACAACCATAGATCTATGTGTAACTCCCAAACCATTATAGAATGTTTGCATTTGCAGCCATTTTGGTAGTTCATGATTAGGACACTTTCTTAATAACTCTTTGTACCTTTCCCATGCATCATACAAAGACTCGGTCGCAAATTGAGTAAATGTGACAATATCATTCCTTAGTTTTGCTGTCTTTGCTGGAGGAAAATACTTAGCTAGAAATTTTTGTACAAGTCCCTCCCAAGTAGTAATACTACCGGGTGATAGATAATGTAGCCAAGCCTTCGCTTTATCTTGTAGTGAAAAAGGAAAGAGTCTCAATCTAATTGTATCATCTGATACTCCATTGTGCTTGAAAGTGTCACAAATTTCTAAAAAAATTTGAAATGTGAGCATAAGGATCTTCGTGCAGGTAGTCCCCAAAATTGAACAGTCTTATGAATCAATAGAATCATTGCCGGTTTAATCTCAAAATCGTTAGCTTCAATAACCGGCTTCTTTATGCTTGATTCATAAATTGAGGGCATAGCATAGTCTCTCAAAGGCCTGTTTTCATCGTTCCCCATGGTAATTCACTTGTATGTCCTGAAATGTAAGTATTAAAAAAAATAGAAAAACTAAAAAAGAAAAATAAGAAAAATAAAAAAGTAAAAGTTAGTCAAAAGAAAATAAAGATGTAAAATAATAATAAAACAAAAATAATTACAAAATCCAAACTAGCAATAATCTAGCAATTTTCAATATCAAGAAAAGAATAACTAGTCTCCGGCAACGGCGCCAAAAACTTGATGTGAACTTTTGCAAGTGTACAAAATCGCACAAGTAATATAGTTAAATGAGTAGAGTGTCGAATCCACAGGGACTAGATATTTTATTGAGTACCGATATTACTAGATGAATAACTATTTGGAAGATCGAATTTTATAAATAATAAATCAACTAAATTAACTTAATCTAATTAAAACTAACTGAATTTGTGAAGAGGGAGAGGCCTATGAAACTATGAAACTCTTGTAATTTGCTAAAGGTAAAATTAGTTTTAGGGCTCTTGGTTCACCTCGTTTATCACACACAAATTATAATTCCTTATAAATAAAAATATTATCTTTCCCAATTGTAGACCAAAATCCTAAAGATATTAACCACTCTATCCACGTAATCTAAAAATTATTCTCAACTAATTCTTCGCCTATCCATCAAATTATTAATTGAAAATTTGGATTTCTTAACGGTCACGTCCTCCAATATACGGTGTTAATTTTTATTAATCACAAATAACCTGTTCGGTCTCTTTATGATTTGAAAAATCATACAAATGTCTATCCACCATTTTGTACGCATAAATAATAAAAATTAAAACACAACCAGGAAAAATAGAGTAATAATAAGGAATTAAAATTTGTGTTCTACAAAACTAGGCTACATCTTAGCCTCTAGAACAATAAATTCAGTTCATGTTCAATTTGCAATTAATAAAAATGTTTGGGATTGCCTCTAAAAATTGGAGAAGAAGAGATACAAAAAGAAATACAAAATTTAATGCAAACCAGTTCCTTTCTCTCTCTTTCTGTCTCAAAAAATCGAACCCAAAACTATCGTCAACTTGCCTCGAAAAGCGCAACGTCTGCAGCACGCCACTGTCAGCAGTCAGAGGCGTCTGAACCCGCCTCTGACGATCCATCACGTCGAAAAAAAGTCAGTATGCGTCTGTCTGCTTCGCTGCACATGCCAGAAGAAGAGGCAGGAATCCCCACCTATCACGTGAGACCCACCTGCTGTCGCTATCTCTGCACGCCACACGTCGCTCGCCTTGGAACTCGTGCGCCTACTGCTTCTCCTTTCTGCTTCGATTTCCATGCCAGATCAAAGAAGAAGAAGACGCCCGTTGTTGACCTGCTGCTTCTCCTTGTCTCTATGTGGGTGTGTGTCTTTGAATCTTGAATACCTGTGCTAGCTTGTAGTCTCAATCAGAACTCAAGAGAGAGAGAGAAAAGAGAACTCTCTCTTTAGTGTCTAGGGGAATTATTTTCTCTTTTTTTTTCTTTATGATTAGCAGCTGTCACCTCTTGAATTCTTCTCTCTCCCTTTGCTTTTATTTATAGAGAACGAAAGAGGCGTTAGGGTTTGCACTTTTTGCAGAATAGTCCATTCTCTTCATATATTTCCTTCCTTTTTAATCCAGAATTTTATTTCTTTCTCTTTTCTCCCTTTATTACCTTTTCTGCCAACCACGTGCTACTGCATACACAAAATAATAGCAGAAATTAGGATTTTTAAACAAAATAAAATTAATTAGTTTAAAATTAATTAAACTAACTACAAATCATATTAGCTTATAAAAATCCTTTTAAAATTATTTGTCGTACTTTTAACTCAACAAAACAATAAAAATTGATAAATCCATTATTTTACTTTGTTTGTTGATTTTTTCCACAAAACTTTACTTTTTGCATCAAAAATATTATTTCTTCAAAAATAATTAATTAGTTGAAATCCTATAGAAATAAGATGAATTATAGACAATATCAACGAAAATAAGCAATTTTAATTGGTAAATGAGTACAAATATTTGTATATAAAATAGACACATCAAATTCCCCCAAACTTAAGATTTTGCTTGTCCTCAAGCAAAAAGTAGAATCGTGAACAAGGGAATAATAATAGTAGACTCAACCCATCACACCAAGAGATCTTATCATGCAAGCATCAAAATGTCAATTAAAAATATAAACAATAGCAAATAAAGTAAAATCAAGCATACCCACTTTCTCCAGTGCAATTATTTATTCATAATTCCCAACCCAATCATATTTGTTATGCAATTAATGTAGTTATAGTATGTAACAACTCAATCTGTGATTATCACTTCTCACTACTACAAACCGAGTAGCAAACTAGAGTTTATTTTTTTATTTTTTTATTTTTTTATTTTTTTGCACCTTCTTTAAGTTGTCACTTGCCTTTTTACGCGAATGCAAATCATTTGTGATGAAATCACCCGATTACTTAACAAGCCACAAACTTAAAGTGCTTTGCATACTCATTTTTCAAGTTGCCGTTTTACGTAAAAGTAAACATTGGTGATAAATACCCCTAGTTACTAAGCAACTAAAAACATTGGAGTAAATTGACTTTATTCATATATATATATTTTTTCATTATTACTCTATTTACTTAAACTCTGTTTAGGACTAGATCGAAGGGGATAATCACAAGAAAAAGCATCACATTTGTCTTTAATGTATAATAGCATGACCCATACAATTTTGTAAGAAATTGTAAAATTCAATAATCCTAAAGTAAATAAGTATGCTTACTCTTGCTTTATTGAAGTTGCGTCGGAAGGGTGAAACGAATTATTTAATTAATTTTTTTAATGTTAGATGGAAAGTGAAGTTGCGTCGGTAAGAAAAAAAAATTTCAGAAAAGTGACAGACGGAAAGTGAAGTTCCGTCCTACGGTTTTTCGAATTTTGTAATATTTCTTATCAATTTTTAATTGAAAAAAAAAAATAATTAATGGACCCCCGGACAGAAAGTGAAGTTCCGTCCAAGGTAGGGAGGATTTCTTTTGGTTTTTAATTACATTTTATTAATTTTTTTGGTGAAGGACGGAAAGTGAAGTTGCGTCGGAGAATTAAAAAATATTTTTTTTTCGTTGGACGGAAAGTGAAGTTGCATCCTGTATAATATGCATTTCTCTCAAATCCACTCTCATTTATAGCAATCCACTGTCGCTATTTATGCATAAAATTCATAAATAGTAAATGACTGCAGCTGGTCGTTTGCTATAAAATACATTTTATGCATAAATAGCACACGACTGTGGATGCTCTAACAGTACTATTAAAGTATTGTAGGAACATAGTAAGCAAGAACATCCATAGTGGTGCATACTAAAATATAACAAAATAACAAAATAGAAATAACATTTCTTTAGTTTGTTGTAGCAGTGAAATAGTAAAAAATAGCAAAGTAGAAAGAAAGAAAGAAAGTGAAATAGTAAAAAATAGCAAAGTAGAAAGAAAGAAAGAAAATGAATGGACGAAATATTTCGTCCAATTATTTTAAAAAACTTTTTATATATATTTTTTGTCTTGAATAGTATTTTATTTTATTTTTGCATCGATGTTTCGTCGGAGAGAAAAAAAATTGACAGACTAAACATCGTTCGTCGCTTTTTGAAAGTTATTTAGTTCCCCCCCCCCCCCCCATAGTTTAGTGACTCATACAAAATCATATGAGTCAATCAATAATCCACAGAAAATTCAATAGTCTCAATCAATCATCTATGATAAATTATATGCAATCCAACCCATAGACTTCCAATATATATATATATATATATATATATATATATATATATATATATATATATATATATATATATATATATATATATATATATATATATATTGTGGAAGTTTATGGGTTGGATTGCATATAATTTTCCATAGATTATTGAACCCCCCGCCCCAAAAAAAAGTCTATGGGTTGGATTGCATATAATTTTTCATAGATTATTGAACCCCCCGCCCCCAAAAAAAAAACCCTCAGTTCGTTCCAGAGCTTTAAATTGCAAATATATATGTATATATATGGGGAAAGGGGGTATGAGCAACTTGCTCATTTAGTAAATAAGCAATTGATAATGTGGCATACATGTGATTGGAAAATCATTAAAAAGGTTAGTTGTCCAATGCATCACATGCAAGCCACATAATCAATTGCTCATTTACTAAATGAGCAAGTTGCTCATATCCCTTTTACCCTATATATAATACCGATTCGATAAGCTTATGAGCCATAACAGGATATAACCAATATGTTCAAGATCCCGGTATTCATGATGTAACTCTGTATAAAGCAAGTGTCCAATACAGGCCCGGCCCTGGGGCAGGGCCCAAAGGGCGACCGCCCTAGGCCCCCAAAATTTGGGGCCCATTTTTTTAGAACTTTTCAACAAAAAAAACATTTTAATTTATTATAAAAAAAAATACATAAAGATTCCAAGAGTCTCAAGTCTCAACTCTCTAACATAATAATTATGCATAGAGACTCCAGGAGTCTCAACACATTTTTACTTATTTTAAGTTTTTAACAGCATCAGTATGCTTCTGCCACTGCATTGAGTTCGCGTTCACAGTAGGTCATTGCAAGTGACCAACGGCCAACCTGGCTCCCTGGCCTCGATCCTCCTTCGCACCTTGATGGCAGGTTAGTTTCAATTGTTCGAGCAGTCTATGTTACGAATATTCCTCTCAATTGTCTCTGTTATTGACTGAGTGATTGGTTTTAGTTGGTTTGCCATGCTACCCATTAAAATGGTTACTGATATAACTATTGGAGCAATATATGCATTCATTCCCTTTATTTTCAGGATTTCTTCTTTAAAATTCACCTTAAGTGAAATCAGGTGATTTCAACTTCAACTAGAAGAAACCAATTGTTAAGGATAAAACCATATCAACTCTGTTTGAATCCCTACTATGTACTAATAATTTACCTGATAGAAAGTCATACTCTATAGCTACTTCAACTCCTAGTTAACTAGTAGTTACATATTCAGTATTTGAAATCATCACACTGATGAGACAATTAATATCATTGAAAAAATTAAGGGTAAATTACATAGAAGCACTTCAACTCCTAGTTAACTAGTAGTTACATATTCAGTATTTGAAATCATCACACTGATGAGACAATTAATATCATTGAAAAAATTAAGGGTAAATTACATAGAAGAAGTGCTTGCTAACAATGTGAATCAATGTTATTCTATAGTCTTGTTGGTGACTTTGGGTTCGACCCATTAGGCCTTGGTGAGGACCCAAAGAGCGTGGGATGGTACGTGCAGACTGAGCTGGTGCATTGCAGATTCGGAATGGCTGGAGTTGCTGGTATTCTGTACACAGATGTAAGCAACTAAGTTTCAGCCATGTCGAGCTCAAAACCAATTTCATCACATTCAATAATTTGGTATTCTACATAGTGAATACCAAATTGGTCTTCCGGTATTCCACTTTTGAAATAGAAATGCAGGTCACTTATGGTCAATTTGATGGTTCTTGCAGTTACTTCGCATTTCAGGAATCAGCAAACTTACAGTTTGGTACGAAGCAGGTGCTGTAAAGTTCGAGTTTGCCAGCACTGAAGCACTCTTCATAGGTCAACTGTTTCTCATGGGGTAAGAGAGTTTATATTATTTGTATGACATTTTTTTGAATCTTTGAACTATTTGTAAGCTTTCTTATCATTTAAGTATTTATATATGACTATATTTTTGTGGTTATTTTGAACATGCATGTAATCTAAGAAGGGGCTCATAATCTTTGTTCGCCCTGGGCCTCCAAATTGTCAGGACCGGCCCTGGTCCTATACAACATAATAATATAATTATATTGAAATATATACACTTGATACCTATAACATCAACAGAAGATACATGACATTTGAACCATTACTGAGCCATGATACTTCACTGATCAATGAAGTCAGGACGAAACTATGTTCTCATCGATGTAGTGGCCATGGCCAACCCCAAGGAGAGGAAAAATATCGCTCATATTTTTAATTTTTTTTTTAAAAGAAAATGTGGAATATGGCCATTATTTTTCATTAATTAGGAATTAACAAAATAAACTCAAATTACTGGGTCATACTACGAACTACGAACATAAAAAAAAACATGAAATAACATGACCCGTACAGACCACAAGAGATCCCTTCAATAAATCCTGGAGAGTGGGCCGACAAACCGATAGTCTTTACCACTATCGAGGAGGTTCCGTCGCTACAACTCCTCCAAAACTGAAATGGATCCCATCTTGGGCCCAATCACAGTGTTTGACCCATCATAATTATTTGTACGTAGTCCAGCTTCGTGCCCCGCTTCCACAGCAGGCGCACACCCACCTGAAGTGAATCAGACAAGATTTTGACAACCGCCGAACTCAGCCTTCTCCTCATTTCCTCCCACAATCGCGCAAACATTACACATATCCCAACCAAAACCACAGTCAAAGAGAGAGCCATGAAAATGATACCTTCGTCTCTCTCACGCTCTTGCTCACTCCAGTAATTTCTCAAATACATGAGACATACACCAACATAAAGTAGTGAGGAGCAATCACTCTCTCACTCTCTCTGAAGCAATACCCCTCAAATAAATCACAACTAATTGAAGCATCACCTTCTTCTCTCGCCACAACGGGCGGTGACGTTGTGGATGTCAGGTTCAATGATGAGAGCGTAGTAGCGATGCTGCCTCGAAGACTGTGGTCGTTGGGTGAAGGAAGCTCCACCATTTGCTAGTACCTCATCGTTCGTCGGTGCATCAATCAATAGAAGTCCCCGTCTGGGACTTGGTGAGCATGGCTCGACTACTTTCCACCGACGACATAGTCGCTGTCGTCTCGAGCGCCATACCAACAATGCTCGTCGACACCTCCGCGTCCGTTGTTGTGTCAATTGCCGCTCGACGCTCCTCCACTGAGGTGCTGTCTGAAGCGACTAGAAGAGAGTGCCTGCTTCGGCGGATCTGGAGCACGGCGATAGAGTCGATCGGATCTTGGTCTTCATCACCACATTTGGACGGCGGATCTGGGGAAGCATCGGTGGCGGCGTCTCAAGGGATGTTGTCGCGGCTGTCGTCGATGATAGAGCTGGTTTTGATGGGGAGGACAATGACCGAAGGAGATTAGGCTGGACTTGAGGGTTGGGGGGGCGACGGTTGAGAGGGGTTGGTGATGTGGCGATGAGTTTGGCGGCGACGAACCCTAGCCGCTGCCTCCAGAAACTCAAATATAGAGTTTTGCTATTGGGTATTTTCTTGGAAGGGACCGTAGCATTTACCTTTTTGAAAATTTTCTATTAAACAAAAATAGCGCTCATATTAAGCATCCCAAATCTGTGACACTATGACTTTATCCCATAAATATTTCACATTCCCAAATCACTTATATGGAGCACTACTCATGAATATTTCACATTCCCATGTGTTGTGTTGTTGACTTTTGCAGGGTAGTGTGAATTCTCTCCCTTCTTTACTCATTTTTTGTGTTTGAATGTGGGGGCCTAGTCTTCCCCAGCATAGAAAACAAGTCACCAAGTAGTATTTGGGCCCCTTTCTTTCAATTTTGCCATTTGAGATTACGCCTTCCATATATTGTCATTAATTTTGGGCGTCTCTAGGTGTAATCTCATCCAATAATGCTAACTCTACTTACAATTTTCATGGTGGTAATATAATTAAAAAGAGCAGCAGTAAAGTCCACCAACAAAAAACAATTAATGACAATGAAGTAATGTAGAGTACACAGATATCTATAACATCAACCGAAGATACATGACATTTGAACCATTAGTGAGCCATGATAGTTCACTGATCAGATCAATGAAGTCAGGACCGAACTATGTTCTCATTGATGTAGTGGCCATGGCCAAACCCAGGAGTGAAAATATAGCGCTCATGTTTTATTTTGTTTTTTTTGAAAAAAAATATGGAATATGATCTCTCTGTTTCATTAATTAGGTATTAACAAAATAAACTCACAAATACTGTGTCATACTACAAACAGGTAACAGAAAATATAATATGAAGTAACATGACCCGTACAGAGCATAAGAGATCCCTCCAATAAATTCTGGATGGTGGACCGACAAACCGATAGTTTCACCACTATCGAGGATGTCTCATTGCTGCATCTCCTCCAAAACTGAAATGGACCCCATTTTAGGCCCAATCACAGTGCTTAGCCTATCATAATTATTTGTACGTTAGTCTAGCTTCGTGCCCCACTTTCACAGTAGGCGCACACCCACCTGAAGCGAGTCTGGCAAGATTTGACAACCGCCAAACCCAGCATTCTCCTCATCTCTTCCCACAATCGCGCAAACATCACACATATCCCAACCAAAACCACAGTTAAAGGGAGAACCGTGAAAATGATACATTCTCTCCAATGATTTCTCACATACACGGACATACGCCAACATAGAATAGTGAAGAGCAATCACTCTCTCACTCTCTCACACTCTCTCTCAAGCAAAAAACTAAAATAAATCACAACTAATTGAAGCATCACCTTCTCCTCTCGCCATAATAGGTGGTAGCGCTGTGGATATCAGGTTCAATGATGAGGGCGTAGTAGCGGTGCTACCTCAAAGACTGTGGCCGTCGGGTGAAGGAAGCTCCACCATAGGTTGCTAGCACCTCATCGTTCGTCGGTGCATCGATCGATAGAAGTCCCCCTCTGGGACATGGTGAGCATGGGCTTAACTACTCTCCACCAGCGACATAGTCGCTGTCGTCTTGAGCTCCAGACCAACGAAGCTCGCCAACACCTCTGTGTTCGTCGTTGTGTCGATCGTCACTCAACGCTCCTCCATTGAGGCACTGTCTGAAGCAACGAGAAGTAAGTGCCTGCTTTAGCAGACCTGGGGCACAACGATGGAGCCGATCAGATCTTGTTCTTCATCACCGCATTCGATGGCGGAGGATTTGGGGCACGACGATGGAGGCAATGGCGGCAGATCTGGGAAAGCATCGATGGCGGCATCTTAAGGGACGCTACTGCAGCTGCCGTCAATGATTGAGCTGGCTTTGACGGGGAGGACGCTGACCGAAAGAGATTAGGTTGGAGTCGAGGGTTGGGGGGCGACGGTGGAGAAGGTGAGAGGGGTAGGTGACGTGGCAATGGGTTTGGCGGCAACGAACCCTAACCGCCATCCCAGAAACTCAGATCTAAGATTTTGTTGTTGGATGTATTTTTAGAGGGGAGTTTCTTCTCTATGTAGCTTTTGCATTTTTGCAAATTTTCTATTAAGCAAAAATGGCGCTCATATTAAGCATCCCAAGTCTGTGAAACTATGACTTCATCCCATAATCACTTCTATGGAGCACTACTCATATGAATATTTTCATATTCCCATGTGTTGTTGACTTTTGTGGGGTAGTGTGAATTCTCTATCTTCTTTTCCCATTTTTGTCTTTGACTGTGGGGGCCTCATCTTTCCCACGAGAGAGAACAAGTCACCAAGTATTTGGGACCCTTCTTTCAATTAATTTTGCCATTTGAGATTACGCCTCCGTATATTGTCATTAATTTTGGATCTCTAAGTGTAGTCTCATCCAATAATGCTAACTCTACTTACAATTTTCAAGGTGATAATACAATTAAAATGAGCAAGAGTAAAGTCCACAAACAAAAACAATTAATGACAATGAATTAATGTAGAGTACACATATATGTGCATGAAAGACATTTTTCCATTAATTTTTCTAGTGGTCATAAAATAAAAGAAGTTTCTCTCTATCCATGAATAAAAAATTAAATTTAGAAGTTTGGTGGTTAATGGGAATTAGCGAGAGATTTTCTCTCTATCAATCGGCACCAAAGAAGCAGGGAAGTAACTCGGGTTAAGGGAAAAGGGGTTTGAAATCAATTAACCAGGGTTACTGGTAGTTTTCCACGTATGATTGCTTCAAATTTTAAGCTGCCCTGAAGAGAATTCATTGGGAAGTTCCAAACTTCTAAGCTGCCGAAAAAAGAAATATCTGGGAAGTTCCAAACTCATGGCATTCGGACATGCACATGCAGGTTCATGTGCGTGCTAAGCTGAGCACTGTCCAAAAATTTCTTCTTCTTGTGTGAGAACTATTTGACCACTAGTTAAAGTCTCATTTGTTACAACATTTTGTTTACAAATATTCATTGTAATAAAACCAACTATGATTAAGAGATACAAAATTGGAAGAAAAAGATGGAGAAAACCAACAAATAAAAGAAAAGAAAAGAAATAACAAAATTACAAACCAAACAATTTGTGTCGAGGCTTGTGTACCACACAATCTCTTTAAAACAGATTTTGCCTTATTTGGGTACTGAAATTTGCATAGGTGTCTGTCTCTTAGGATGCAATGACAGAAAGATGATGCAAGCACCACATCACGCTCTCGAACTGGACACCATTTGAAATCTATCTCCGAACGACCGAAGATTGAATTGAAGCACAGAGCAGAGGGGATGGGGAGGGGAGAAGAGAAGAGTTTCTGGCGTGTTGATTTAGGGGAAAGGGAACCTCTATTTATAGGGTCAGGGTGAGAATCGTAATGGCAGAAAACTTCTCATTGACTGCATCCACTGTAACGGCAGACAACTCCTTCAATGCACCGATTGTAATAGCAGACAGAAGCTTGAATGCGAAATGTGAATAAATAGCAGAAAAAACTGTTTATGCATTTATTTCAGCCGTTACAGATCGGAAAAACAAAATTGTAGCAGAAATTGGCTCTGCACAAAGCGCACCTAAGCCGCATGTAATCCAGTTTGAGATTTGCAGCCCCCAACCCCCACCTACGCACGCGAATGAGATAGCCTATAGTATTTCTATCTTACAATCCCAAGAAAGATGTTCTTGTATATCCTCTTCTAATTCCTTTGATTTTTCCGATGTGGGACTAAAATCCCTCAACTCATTTTTAGAAATCACCTGTCTCACTTTGGGAGACAATTTTTTATTCACCCGATAATCGTTTTAAGCAAATAAATATACGATTTTGATCTACTCACGAAGAAGAAAACAAATCCATTAAGATCTCTCACTAATTTATAAAGGATCTTACTCAAAAAATTGCTCACAACTGGTTCGTAAATGGTGTATAAAATACTCATTTTCTAACATTCTCCACATGAATGAAATTGACGACTATATACACGACATACTGACACAACAGACTTGGTAATAAAATTCAGCAGTTGAAACCTGCATAGGATTGGTAGGTGATACCATCGGAACATTCGCTTATGAAAATATGTTTACTTTACTAGACGTGATGTCCTTGAACTGTTCTGTCATTTGTGTAAACAATAACATATCACACATAAGAATATTTCTAACGCATTTCAGTTCTCACTCTTATATTTGTTTTGGCCATGAACATATGCCTTGTTCTGCAAGAGTTTAACATAAATATTGCCCTACATTATTCCCTTGAAAGCGGCCATTCTTTCCCCTCACATAGGTAATATTTTAGTTAAGGGTGACATGCACTACTCTGCTCGGATTTTCGATGCATAAGAATCATTAAAAGCCTAGCTCAACCTCTTACCTTACAGGCATCACTGTTTCGTCATGGGAATGGACATGGAAAAATCTCCACAGTGATCCAACATGGTCTTTACAATTTAGTTGTTTCTTTGAATATAGATCTTGGGATCTCCAGTCAGTTAGGTTGGGTGTCCATTGTATCGACTTGTTCTTTCATGAGCTTTAGTCTCATTCCCTTTGGTGACTTATCAACCAACTCTTTGTTTAACCCTTTGTTAGCGGATCCACAATGTTATCCTTTGACTTTACATAGTCCACAGAGATAACCCTAGTAGAGAGTATTTTTATAATGATATTATGTATTTGACGAATATGTCTACATTTACCATTATACATATTTCTCTGTGCTCTACAAATTGCAGATTGACTATTCAAATGTATGCAGATTGGAGGCACAAGCTCTGTTCACCATGGAATATCCTTAAGAAAATGACGTAACCATTCAGCTTCTTTTCCACATTTGTCTAGTACAATAAATTCAGATTGCATCATGGATTTAGCGATCACTGTTTGTTTTGAGAATTTCCAAGGAACTGCTGCACCACCTAGTGTAAATACATTGCCATTGGTGGATTTTGAATTATCCCTACGTTTCCAGTTCGCATCACTATCTCTACGTATCCAGTTCGCATCACTATATCCTTCAAGTACAACTGGATATCTTGTATAATGCAGTCCATAGTTACATGTAAACATAAGTACTTCAGTGCTCTTGTAATCGCTTTCTAATGTTCACTTTCAGGATTACTCGTATATTTATTTAGTTTATTGACTGCATAGGCTATGTCTAGTCTTGTACAACTCATCAATTACATTAAACTGCCTATGATTGTAGAGTATTCTAATTGAGAAATACTCTCACATTTATTCTTAGATAAATGTAAGGTTATGTAACCCCCATTTTCGATAATAAGTATTTTCCGTATATTTTCTACAATTTGATTTTTTTTTATAAATATATTTTTTGCTAAATTTATTTCGGATATTTTATTAAAGTGTCTTCTAATCGAAAATTTTAATTATTTCGAATAATGGTATATTTTAATCCTACTTCTATTTCTGATTGATCGACCATTTACATTTGAGCCTAAAACAAATATATTATTATTATTGGATTATTTTAATGAGTTCGTCAAACCCGAATACTATTTTGATTATATAATTTTATTATGATTATTAATTGTTACTTCTGATTATTTAATTCATTTTCATATTTGATCTGATTTTTCCTGGCAAATTCCAATTTATTTTAAAGTCCAATTTATATTCTATTTGTTTGTATTATTTATTATTTATTTGGATTTAAATTTTCGTTCATGAACTATTTTCTCTTTTTGTTGGGCTATCTATCTTGTGGATTTCATTTTATTGGATTGTAGGTATTTTATTTGAACCCTATTGTCTTCAAACTCCTCTCTTATTGAACCTTAAAACCCTATTGTAGTTTGTTCTCAACCCAAACCCACTATTATTGGATCCTAACCCAATAACCCAAAAATCTACTTGTATTTTATAAATACAACCTAATACAAACCCTAAAAACCAAAAATACAATTTTCTAGCCGCATAATCTCTCTCCTCTCTCCTCTTTCTCTTTCCTCCCTGTTTCTCTCTCCCCGTCGTTTGAAATCCCGCCCAAGCTATGAAACCCACCTTTTCCGATCAACCCCCCTTCTTCTCCGGTGCCTTTTCGTCCTCCCTGACCTCCGGCGACCCTCTCCTCGATGCCCAACACACCAGAACCCCAACCCGATCACCCTGTCCCCCACTTCGTCGACCAATCCAATAGCGCCGTCCTGTCCTCGCCGTTCGCACCATCAACGATGCCTTTCCCCGTCGTGCCACTGCCTCGACGCCAGTGACCCGAGACCCTTGCTTTCGTGCCTCTCTCTCTCTTGTTGCTGTCTATTGTTGCCGAGTTCTCCTCTTGCTGCTGTTGCTTAGGGCTCTTTGCTTTTGCATGTATATTGCACGTGTTATTTGTATTAGTTCGTGGGTTCGTTGCTTCGGGATCCTTATCCCGTTATTCTTGGTATTTAATTTCTTCATCTAACCGGAAAGTCACCGTCCTCTTGAGTTGTTAATTGTATCAAATTCAAGTTTTGTTGAAACTCTTGCAAGTAGATCCCTTTGTTATCGTATTATACTTTGTTCGTCTCTTCGTTGGGTCTATTGAGGGTTTACATGAGCTAACCTCAATATTCTTGATGTCGTACCACTTTTGACTCTAAAGATTAGATCTTTCATGCATTCATGTAGAATTGATAATAGGGTTAACCGTATAATCATGACACAATTAATTATTGTAGAAACAACTACTAGGTTGATTGTTTGGTTAATTATTTGTTGCATGACCGATGATAATTTATTGTATGCATATGATTTTATTCTTATTTATCATTTTTTTGCATCCATCAAGTTGATTGCACAATTCATTGACTAAATAATCGTTGCCCATCATGTTAATTATTTATTTTCAAGAAAAATACCCTAAAATATGTATATTTCTTGCTGGCATGTATGTTGACTGCTGTTTTTGAACCAGTAAATGATCTTAAAATGAATAATTTTTTGAATGAGAATTGTAGCCTTATCTTTCTATTTTTCAGAATATCTTGAATTTTCAAATTTCAAGTTGTGTAGCAAAAGTTATGCCCATTTTACTACAGCTGTGTTTTTTACTTCTAGATTTTCAGATTCTTGTATCTTTCATGTTTAAATAGTAAAAAGGCTGATCAAATGATAAAATTTTACTCTGAAAATTTTTAGATTGTTATTTAACATGTTTAGGAGTCTAAAAAATATTTTTAATGAATTTATTATTTAGTTTTTACTATTTCTAAAATTATAATAACATGATGTCGAATTTCTGCCTAAACATGAAATCTGTAAAGAATGGTGTGATTGACCTAGCTACTGTTGTCGGATTTTGAACTTTAAATATGCGTTGGAAGCGTGTGGAATTCTAGTTTCTATAATTTCTGAAGAATTCAGTTTTTGAGTTCTGAAACAGCGGAAAGCTGCATTTTTGTACAGACTACTCTTGCTGTTCAGAATTTTATATTTCAGATTTTAATAGATTAATTATTCATATATCATAATATTGCATGAATTAAAGTGTGTATATTGCACTGCATGATCCTAATGTCCCATTGTCATCATTCTAATTGTCCAATTCAAGTTATCATCCTATTATTTCCCTATTGATACTATTGTTTATCTCATATCTCTTAATTGCATATTACATTGTTGCATTAATAAAATAATTAATAAGCCGGGGTTTAAGGGATTGATTGGAGTAGTTGATAATATAGTGAATGTACTCGGAGGAGGGGCCCGTGTTTCCCTAAATATTTTTTCGGCTATTGTTTTATCGTGTGATTGTGGATTACAGTCGTAACTCAATCTATCGTGTATTGTATCATTACCGAAGACCGTACCGTGCACCGAAAGGCGAATATTGATTATCGTTGCCGAGTGCATGATCTATATAATCTTCCACTTAGGTCTAAAATGATATTGATTATATGCATCGAACCTGTAGTATGGGATGCAGTAGTACATGCATTAGTTAGGATTAAAATGAATAATAGACTTAAGAATTGACACAACATCGACACTGCATATTGTTCCTCAATGTTCTTATTGACATCGATTATTGGCTAAGTGTTATTGTTATTGACCATTGATATTGTTACCGAATCTTGAATCATTGTTTATAGCCATTGTATCAACTATCATGATATTGATTATTGTTATTGTCCCATGTTATTGATTCCTATTGATCCGTTGAAATCATTGTTATACTGTTATTCCATTGTTTTCTGCTTTCTCTACTTACTGTCCATGACTTGCTCTAAGAACAAATTTTCTCCTCTTTTTAGATGAAATATTTACAGGTGTTGATGGAGAATTGCCTGATGGATTGAAAGAACAACATTGGTAAAGGAATTGATAGCATCGCCGCTTAATAAATTATTGTTTCATCATGGAGATTTAATTATTGAACTATTGTTATTTCATTGTATTGTGGGATTTTGACCCAATTATTGTTATTATTTGTTTCCAGATGTTGGTCTATTGTACTTGGATATTTTATATTGTTTCATTCCAAGTATTATTGTTCATAAGATTATTATTATTGCCTGCGCAATTGTTATGTATTGATTATATTATTGAGTTGATCGATTAAACAGCTAATGGGCGACGTTAGTCATTCGTTGGGCCAATGTCATGTGCTCGTATTCCGTATTTTTGGAAAGCAGGACGTGACAGGTTAGATCTATTGGAGATCTAACAATTTCATAATTATCTTTATCAAAATTTTCAAGAATATTGTCAATATAATGTGATTGGCTTAAAACAAACTCGTCTAATATTCTTGTGATTTTAATTCTCAATATAACATCATCTAGTCTCATGTCTTTCATGTTAAACATCGAGTTCAACATATTTTTAGAGATTTAATCATCTTAATATTGCTTTCAACAATAAGTATGTCATCTACATACAAGCATATTATGACATATCCACTTTCAATATCTTTGATATACACACATTTATCACATTCATTGATTTTGAAACCATTCGTCATCATGACATTATCAAATTTCTCATGTCATTGCTTTAGTGCTTATTTTAAACCATATAATGACTTCACTAGTTTACATACTTTCTTTTCTAGTCCTGAAGTTGAAAACCCGCAGGTTGTTCCACATAGATTTCATATAAATCTCCATTAAGAAAATCTGTTTTCACATCCATTTTATGTACTTCAAGATTGCGCAAGGCTGCTATTGCAGTACCATCCTAATAGAGTTTATTCTCGTCACAGGAGAATATATATCAAAGTAGTCCAGACCTTTTTGTTGTCTATAACATCTGATTAGAAGTCTTGTCTTATATTTATCAATTGATCCATCAGGTTTTATTTTTCTTTTGAAAATCTACTTGGAACCTAAATATTTACTACTTGGTGGAAGATTCACTAGTTCCTAGGTATGATTTTGCAAGAGAGAATTAATTTCGCTCTTAATTACTTCTTTACATAGAGGACCATCACTAGAGCTCACCGCTTCTTTGAAAGTTATAAAAGTCAAGAAATCTGGACTAAAAAATTTTTCTGTTCTTGTATTTTTACTACGTCTAGGTTCCTCTTCAACTTCTTCATCTTGGTTTTCACTATCTTCACTGATAGTCTCATGAGTTCATATAGAGGGACTTGGTTCTTCCTTAGACTTACATGAAAATACATCTTCAAAGAACGATGCATTTCATGACTCAATTATCATGTTTTTTGATATATCAGAGATATCAGGTTTGTACATCAAGAACCGATAAGCACTACTATTATGTGCATAGTCAATGAAAATGTAATCAACCGTATTTGGTCTTATTTTCATTTTCTTAGGTGGTGGTACTGCCAACTTGTCCCCACATTCACAAATAATTGTAGGATGAATTTCTTACTTTTCATAATTCATATGAAGTTTTCTTTTCTTTCTTTTTGGACACCTTATTCAAAAGTTAGTTAGCTGAAAGAATAGCTTCTCCCCACAAGTTTGGTGACAAATCAGAACTTATTAACCTTGCATTCATCATTTTCTTTAAAGTAAGATTTTTTTGCTCAGCAACAACGTTAGACTGAGGAGAATAAGGCGCTGTGGTTTTCTGTATAATCTTATGCTCATACTCTCCACCTGGGTCACTTCTTAGCGCCTTAATTTTCTTGTTAAGTTGATTCTCAACTTTATTTTTATAGAGAACAGATTTCTCTATTGCTTCGTCCTTGCTTTTAAGCAAATACACCTGACAATATTTTGTGCTATCATCGACAAAGGAAATAAAATATTTATTACCATCTCTTGTTTGTATTATTTTCAAATCACAAATATCAGTATGAATTAAATCAAGCGGTTCAGTGTTTCTTTCACCCCTTTTAAACGATGATCTTGTTAGTTTTGCTTCAACACATGTTTCATACTTATATTTGGAATCAATTTGGAATGTTGGTAAGTGATTCAAGGAAATTAGCCTACGCAAAGTATCACAATTAATATGTCTTAGTTTACCATGCCATAAATTTGGAAGACTCAAGTATATACGTGGAAGAGCTAGCATTATGGCTAAATTTGAAAGAAAAAAAAAACCTTGAACTATACCCTTCATGCAGAAAACCTCACTGAACTTTTTTATGTGCAAAAAATCACGCTCAAGTATAGTTGCAAAAAACACACTCTGACGGTGTGAGCTTTCTGCTAAAGTTGAGTGAGATTTTTAACAATAATGAGAAAGATGCATGATGTTTTCTGAACCAATTTGTAAAGATGAATGAGGTTATTTAATACAAACAGAAAAGTTAGATATAGTTTTTTGAAAATATACTTCAGGGGTTTTTTTTACAACCATACTTGAATGTGGTTTTCTGCGTAATATAAAGTTCAGTGAGGTTTTCTGCATAAAGGGGATAGTTCAAGCATTTTTTTTTTCTTCAAATTTAACCTAGCATTATTGATTTTCTTGAGCATGGTCATTACATTGAGTTTGAATATTCCACCACTCATGTATCCTCTACCAACATACATTCCACCACTCAATTTATTTAACTCAAACACTAAGCTAAATCTGTTATTATTGAGCAGAGAACTAGATACCATGTTCTTACGGATTTCAGGAACATATGGAACATTGTTCAGAGTCAGTTCCTTTCCAAAAGTCATCTTCACGATCACCTTTCCTTGGCCCTTGATTTCTGAAGTGGCCGACTTCTCCATAAACATTTTCTGCCCATTCTCTAATGGTTCGAAAGTAGAGAACATACTTCTGTTGGAGCATATATGTCGAGTATCATCAGTGTCAATGCACTATTTCTTGGGGCTTGAACCCATGAAGTTCACCTCCAAGACTACAACTAAGAGGTTGATATCAGAAATGTCTTGATCAATGCCTTCAACTACATTGACTTTTATGTTCCTGTTCCTTTTAGGTAGCCTATAATCAGTAGACTTCTGACCTAACTTGTCATAGTTGAAGCACTTTCCTTGAAACTTTAGCTTCTTGGAGATTCCACCCTTAGGCCCTAACTTGGACACCAACTTGAATATTTCTCCCTTAGACCCATTGAACTTCTCAGGGTTTTCTCCATGAAAGACTGAAACAGGGTAGGCGCTGACACTCGTGCCACACCAACAGTTGGAATTTGACTGTTTCAACAATCGTCAATTGGGCCGTTTTAGCCACAACAACATTCTCCGATGAAGTTGTCATTTTGAATCTGAAAACACACAACACGAGTGTCAATTTTTAGAATGAAAAGGAAAATAAAAAGAAGTGCCTCGAAAATCAAGGAAATAAAAAATCAAAGAAATAAAAATCTGTTTTAATTTTATTATAATATTTTGTTTACAAATATCGTTTGCAATAAAATCAAGTATGATTGAGAGGCACAAAACCAAATAAAAAGAAGATGGAGAAAACCAACAAATAAAAAGAAATGAAAATAAATAACAAAACTACAAACCAAACAATTTGTGTCGAGGCTTGTGTACCACACAATCTCCTTAAAATAGATTTTGCCTTGTCCGGGTGTTGAAATTTGCGTAGGTGTCTGTCTCCAGGATGCAACGACAGAAGAGCTGACGCAAGCACCATGTCATGCTCTCGAATTGGACATCGTTTGGAATGTATCACCGAACGATCGAAGAATGGATTGAAGCACAAAACAGATGGGGGGGGGGGGAGAGTTTATGGTGTGTTGATTCAGGAGAGAACCTCTATTTATAGGGCCATGGTGAGAATCTTAATGGCAGACAATTCATTGACTGCATCTACTGTAATGACAGATAATTTTTTTTCATGCCCCAACTGTAACGGCAGACAAAATCGTTTCTACATTTATTCCAGGGTTACAAATCGGTAGTAGAAACTGGCTCTCCACCGGGTGGGTTCACGTCGGTCTAACATTTGTGTCCGCAGGGTGTGCGGGCGCACACAAGCCGCATGTAATTCGGTCCAAGATTTTTCAGAAATCAACTACCTCACTTTGGGAGATAATTTCTCATTCATCCGATAGCCATTTTGAGCAAATAAACATATGATTATGATCTACTCACGAAGGTAAAAACAAATCCATCAAGATGTCTCACTAATTCATAGAGGATCTTACTAAAAAAGTTGCTCAAAGCTGGTTCGTAAAAGGTGTATAAAATACAAATTTTCTAACTTCATTTCTTCGAACCTTCATTTTTTCTAGTAATTCTTTTAATTAATTAATAAAATTTTGCTACATTTTTTCCTCTCAAACATACATTATCATTGAAAATTCCTGAAGGGGTGTTAGTCGAAGAGAATTTAAAAAATATGGTATGGTTTAACAATCAAGGTCATTTTAAAAGCAAATCAGAATGATTTCAAAAATCTTTATAATTCAAATACATACCTACTATGGTTATGTATGTATTTGAAATTAGTCAACTTGAATTTCACGTACCTTTTAGTATTATCGTTATATATGAATATCAAAATACATAATAATGAAAGTATAAAATTATACAAGTAAATATTGTTAAATTCATAATTATCAATAGTAGACACAGTGATGCATACTATATTCTATAATAAACTTTTCTTTCTTATGGGAATGGAAGCCCATCAAAATTAACTTTCTATTTTTTTTATATTTAAAATTCTTCTGGAAACCCATCAAAATTAAGATCTCTTCGATTTGCGACAACGGAGGGGATCTCAACTCTGATTCAGAGATCCATCGTGTTTTCCTTTCTTTCTATAAAAACCTTATTGGATCGCCCAAACAGCGGTCAATTTTTCTTGATTGGTACCACCTTTACGGTACTCAATCTCATGATCTTTCTTCCTTCGAAGCTCCGTTCTCCTTGGAAGAGATCAAATCGGCTGTTTTCGCTTTAAAGAGCGATTCAGTACCGGGGTCTGACGGTTTTCCTGCCTTCTTTTTCCAAAAATTCTGGCACTGGCTTAAAGATGACCTTCTCAACATGTTTAAAGAACTTCACCAAGGATGTTTTTCTTTCGACGGTAACAATTATGCGCACATCGTACTCATCCCCAAAATGGCGGGAGCGCATGTGTTGGCTAATTTCAGGCCTATCAGCTTGATCAACACTTCTTTCAAAATCATTATGAAAGTTCTCTCCGCCAGATTAAGTACGATCATTTCTCCCCTTATTGACTCTGCCCAATCGGGCTTCATCAAGGATCGCTTTATCCTTGATAGCGTTGCTTCGGCTCAGGAGATTATCTCCCATTGTCATAAATCTCACTCAGAAGGCATCTTACTCAAATTTGATTTCCAAAAAGCTTATGACAACGTCAGCTGAGACTTCCTGTTAGATATTCTCCTTTTCCGGGGCTTCAGTCCCAAATGGATCGCTTGGATTAAATCCAGTTTACTCTCTGGGACCTCTTCTATCCTTATCAATGGGTCGGAAGGTCACAAGTTTAAAATTAAAAGTGGCCTCCGACAGGGGGACCCCCTATCCTCCCTCTTATTTTCCCTTGTCGTTGACGTCTTCAGTAAGCTCCTTCGTAATGCTTGGAACTTGCAGATGACAGAGGGCCTAGGTAATTCCCACCTCTTTGAAGGTGTTCTTAATCTGCAATACGCCAACGACACTATTATTTTCACCAAACCGAACTCGCATTCTCTGCGTAACCTAAAACTTCTCCTTTATTGTTTTGAAATGGCGTCGGGCTTATCGATCAATTTTCAAACGTCTTCTGTACTTTGGTTGGGAGGTAACCCCAATTGCCAGATTGAAGTCTCCAATTTCTTTAACTGTCCTATTGCCTCTTTTCCCATCACTTAGGCATTCCCCTGCGATGGGGTAAATTGCAAAAATCGGATTGGTTTCCATTGGTAGATAAAATTGAAGCCAGACTCAATGTGTGGACTGGTAAATTGTTTTCCCGTGGTGGTAGATTAACCCTTCTAAACTCAGTTCTCTCTGCTATGCCTCTTTTCATGATGTCTTTCTATTATATCCCCTCCTGGGTGATCAAGAGGATTGATCAAATCAGAAGTAACTTTTTCTGAACTGGATCCTCCTCTTTTAAACCGGGTTCCCACCTTAGCAATTGGAAATTGGTTTGCACTTCCAAAGCGGAAGGGGGACTGGGTGTCTTGAACCTCAGGAACTATAACATCGCCCTTTTAGGTAAATGGCTCTGGAGGTTTCAAAAATTCGATCACCTACCTTGGATTCAGTGTACCAAGGGTTATTTACCCTATTTTTGCAATTGGTGGGAATTCCCGCCCTCTGTTAATCGTAATGCTTCTCCTTTCTGGAAAGGGGTCTGGAAAGCGGCCGCAGCCTTCCAATGTAGTATCTCCCGTATCTGTGCTGATGGGTCCAAGTCTAAATTTTGAACTGATCTCTGGATAGGCAACACTAAGCTATCCTCGGCGTACCCGTCTTTATTCTGATTGGTCTCCAATCCCTCAGCTTCAGTGGCTGAATCCTTCATTATGATTAATAATTGTAGGCAGTGGATCATCCCCTTCTCGGTAGAGCTTCCTCTTCCTCTAACCCCTATCTTAAACGATCTTATCTCTTCTCTGAATAACTACGTGTGGCGCCCGAAAGAAGACGTCGCTTGGCGTTGGAATTCGGCAGGGATCTTCTCGGTTAGATCCTTTTATATCTTCCTCAACTCTCCAGGCATCCAATTGCCATTTGCTCAATCCATTTGGGATACCTGCGCTCCCCTGAAGGTCAAGATCACTTCTTGGCTCGCTTTTAACAACAAATTAATCACAGTATAAATCCTTAACAAAAGAAATCTGGCATGGGGACAACTATGCCCCCTATGCACTGAGCAGTCGGAGGATGTTGATCATCCTTTTATTCGATGCTCCACCATCTTACCCTTGTGGAAAATTTGCATTCTAGCATGGGAAGCCCATGCTATCCCTCCTTTATTATCATCATGTTGGTCCTCTCCGCCTTTGAATTTTAAGTATCGCGGCGTGTGGAACCTTTATGTTCAAATTATTATTTGGATATCGTGGTCGAAAAGAAATAAGAGGCTGTTCCAACACAGCGCTTCTCCCACTTTCTCATTAATAGATGATTTTTTATTTCTGTTTAAGCACTGGTCTTCAATGTTAAAAACAGAAGCCAGAGATGCTCTCTTCGGTCACAGATTAGATGATTCTTTTCGTTGCCTTAGCATTCTTAATGCTTTATAATCTCCTCAATTCTTCATGTCTCTTCTTTGTTCTTTTCTCGCAGGATTGATCAGGACCTTGGCTCCTCCTACTGGGCTACTAGCTCTAGTGGCTGCTTTTGCTTTTGTCTTGCCTTCGGCTGAGTAGGGGTTTTTATTCTATTTCTTTTCTCTATCCTTCTTTCTGTGTGGCTCACAACATTTATGTAATTTTTGTTGTATTTCTGGGCTTGTCTCTGTCCGAGCGGCCTTATTTTTGGTTTGGAGCTCATTGTAGTCTTTTCTTGATGGATGTTTGGGCGGGCAGGCCTTCTATGCCTTCTACTTGGCTGTTTCGTTGTTATTAGGCGCTGTTGCCTGGCTGATTTTGTTACTGGGATTGTATTTGCTCTACTGTTCTATTTGGTTAGGTTTCGCTCGACTCTTTTTTTATCATGGATTTTGGAGTGGGTATTTTTGTTTTGTTGTATGTTGTGATTGATTGCTTGTTGGGTGTTTGGTCTATCTCTTTGGCTTCTCAGTGAGCTTGCTCGATGGTTATGGTTACTGGCTTGTTATCTTTCTCCCTGCCTTCTTTGGGGAGTTAGTGTTTTACTTCTGGTGGTGTTTCACCCTTTTGTTTAGTCGGGTTCTCCCCTTCGCGCTGAGGTGCTTGGAGTTTTGTTTTGGTAGGGTTTTTTTTGGCGTTGGCTTGCAGTTGCCAACGTCCCGCTCCCTTTCAGGTGCCGTTTCTTCTGGCCCCGCTCTGGTCCGCATTGTTGCCTGCCATCGGTGTGGACTATCGAGGGCAGTTTGCTCTGAGGGTTTCTCCTTAGTTTGGAAGCCTCGTTTGCCGCAATGTTGCTCTGAAGCATCGCTCGTCAGAGGAGTGGGCCTTCTTTTATGGTTCTCCGTCGCGGTTGTGATTTGGTTTCGGCGTTGTCGCTGTTTAGGTCCTCCTTGTTAGGGGATTCTTTTCGTTTGGCACTTATGCTCTGTATAGCGATTATTGTTTTTTTTGGTTTTACGGCTCGTAAAGCTGGTTGTATACTCTTTTCATTAATATATTTTTTGTGAAGGCTGGAGTCGTAAGACTATCCGATTGATCAAAAAAAAAACTTTCTATTTTTTTTATTTAAAATTCTTCTGGAATAAAGCCGTAGCTTAAAAATTAGTACAAAATACTATAAAACACTTATAATGCACAAGATATTCCAAATGAATGATTGATATAAAATTAACTTAAAATATATGGCTAAGATTATGGCCTGATGTTGCTGCTGATTTTGGTGTGGGAGCAAACAGATGAATTTGTGGATTCTTGAAGAAAACAATAAAGCAAACATGTTGATCTGTTGACCTTCACCAATGTGTTGACTGGTTTCTTGCCGCTGCCGTTGACCTGCAAAAAGTACGAGACACCGGGGTTGATCCCGGCGACACACCCTCCGACGTTCTTGTCAGTAATCTGAATGATTAAGAAAGAGCTTTAATTGGAAAAGTCTTGATTACCTTGTTATGGTGGGGTGAGAGGAGTTTTTATAGTCGCCTTAGGGATCCGTTTCGAGATAAGAACATATCTCTACTTTCCGGTGTGAATGGATAGAAGCGGTTAAGATCACTTCTTAGGGATAATTATGAATCTGAATTCTTCTTTATCCTTATGAACTGGTTTGTAACGGGTTGGAACACGTATCCAGTAAGACAGATCTGTTTATGGGTTATTGGGTTTTGAAGAAAGACCAGTTCCCATTTCAGACCCGTTTGTAGGTGAAATTACCGTTTTATCCCTGAGCTCTAAGATTCGTATCCGATTTGAATGGTCCCGATTTGATCCCATTTTTAGCCATATCACGAGCCCCCCACTCCTGAAGATTGGGTTTAACAGCCTTTGAGGAGTAGTTTGTTGTTCAAATGGCGTACAGAATTTTATCGGAGTTCTCGGGGGAGTTCGATCTGGCTTGGGGTATAACGATGTTATTCTGAGCTTGTAAAATGCCCTAAATTATTCTCAGATTTTTTGGATTTTTTTTTATTTTTCCAGATTTTTCTGAATTTTTTCGAATTTTTTATTTAATTTTTGAATTAAATAATTAATTATCGAAAATTTAAATAATTATTCTAATTTAATAATTATTATTTTCAAAATTTAAAAATTATTTTCTAAATTAATAATTATTTTTAGAATTTTTAATAATTTTTTTCCGATTTTAAATATTTTTTTGGATATTTTAAATAATTAATTCGATTAATTAAATAAATAAATACCTGGCAACATGGCGGATCATGTGCGTTGATCACGATCAAGTGAGCGCGCATGGGAGGAGGTCATTTTTTCTCCAATGTGAGCTCTGGTGGCAAGAATTGTCGGCAAGAGTTGCTGAAGTCCACGACGACGCCATATGGCAAAGTCAACAGCTCCTGTTGACTTTTTTTTCTTTTCTTCCTCTTCCCGCCTCTGCTTCGTTTCTTCGCCTTCGTCTACCTTCGACATCGACTCCTTCTCCTTCCACGAGCTTAGACGCGGACTCCGCCCTTCGATGTTCGCCAAGCTCGTCGAATAAGGAGGTTCATGAAGGAAAGCTCGACAGTGGACTTGTCGAGTGGCTTCGTTGAGGAGGGAGTTCGGCGAAGCTTGGAGCTTTGGCCTAGAGGTGGTCGGCGAACGTCCAAGCTCGACATTAGAGGTTGGCGAGCGGCTTGGTGACGACTGAGCTCGAGGAGTGGGTCTCGTTGACGGCATTGGGTGAGTAGGAGAGGAGCTCGATGCTCACTGTAGGTGGAGCTCGGCGAACGGTCGATGAGAAGATGGCGAACGTGGCGACAGTTGGCGAACGAAGGAGACGTTCGGCTTGGAGCTTCGCTCGAGGGGGAGCTCGATGCTTTGGAGGTTGACGAGGCCATCGGGAAGCTTGGTCGCTAGCTCAACAGATGAGGGAGTGGCAATCGTGGCGAAGGAGATGCTCGACGAATGAGGGAGAGTTTGGTCTATCTTGATGGTGATGAGATGTAGGTTGGCGAGCTTGCCGAATGTGTTGCTCAACGAAGAGGGGCTCGAACTTGGCCATGGAGCTCAGCAGTGGAGGGGAGCTTTTTTCTCATGTTTGGGCTCCGGCGATGAAAACGCTCGAATTTTGACGGCGAGCTTCGCGACTTTAGCAGCGGAGGACCTCAACTGTGATGGCAAAGAGCTCATCGGTGCTCGACGGCGACGGTGTGGAGCTCGAAGATGGAGCTCTCCGTAGGGGAGGAGAGGAGCTCGAGCGATGGGCTCGACGAAGGTGGAAGCATGGCGAAAATGACAGTGAAGCTGAGCGTGGAGCTCGATTGAGATGAAGCTCATTAATGGGCAATTTCGGCGAGGAGGAGAGCTTGGCACCGCAGAGTTCGTCGACGAGTTCTCGTGAAGGAGATGGTTGACGAGGAGCTCGATGGGTCGAGAGTTGAGCTCGATAGTGGCGGTGGCGAGCTCAAAGCTTGGGTTTGGAGCTCAGCTTCTTGAGCTCGTTGAGGTAGAGGAGAGCTCGGTTGCAGAGGTCAGGTTGGAGACGGGGTTCGAAGCTTGTGAGTTCGGCGAGAGAGAAGTTAAAGTGTTGTTTTTTTTTCTTTCAGTTTTTTTGTGCCAAGAGTCAGAGGAGAAGAAGGTGCTATGCGTATGGGGTTTCGGGTTTGGTCCCTAACGGGTTCGGACCCGACCCTATCGCATATATATATATATATATATATATATATATATATATATATATATATATATATATATTGTGTTGTTTGTTTGGTTGCTTGCATCTGAGCTGTCGATTGTGATTGAGCACGAATTTTGAGGTTAAAATTTTCTCTCATTTGAGCTCCGGTGGCAAGAACGCTCGGATTTCATTTCCGAACCAGGAGTGGGCTTCTGCAACTTGACACGTGGCAGTCAACGGTTGACCGTTGACTCAGTCAACGTTAACCGTTGACATTTTTTTGATAAATTTTTCTCTCATTACATGATCGGTGGCAAGAACGCTCGGATTGCATTTCGAACCAGGAGAGGGCTTCGGCAACTTGACACGTGGCGATCAACAGTTGACCGTTGACTCGGTCAATGTTGACCGTTGACTTTCTCTTTTTGCTCCAATCACCACTGTTGATCTTGATTTGAGAGCAGATCTTGAGGCCGATTCTTTCTCCAACTTGAGCTTCGGTGGAAAGAATGCTCGGCGAGGTGTGCTGAAGTCCACGTGAGCTGTTTTTCTCATGTTTGAGCGTCGGTAGCAAGAACACTGGGCGAGGTGTGCCGAAGTCCAAGTGAGATGTTTTTCTCACGTTTGAGGGTCAGTGGCAAGAACGCTCGGCGAGGTGTACCGAAGTCCAAGTGAGATGTTTTTCTCACGTTTAAGCGTCGGTGGCAAGAACGCTCGGCGAGGTGTGCCGAAGTCCAGGAGAGTTCTTCTCGCACTTGTATTATAACCGATGTTTCCATTGCTACGGAGGTCGGATCGGGGCGTATGACCCCTTGTTTCGAAGCTATCTCGAAGATCTGCAAGTTCTCTTCAAAGATGAGTTGGAGAATCCTCCTTCTTCAAGGTCAAGATAGTCTCGCAACATCTTCGTCTTCACGAAGTTGAGAAGAGCTTTGCATGGCTCTAGGGGAAGTCCGTTCTTAAAGGACAAGTTTGAGGAGTAACTCTCAGGGAGAGTTTTAGCTCCAAACTCGTTGAGAAGAGGTCCACTCTGGAAGTGAGCAGAGCGAAAAGCTTGGCTCTAGAAGAGAGCCATTTGGGAAGACAAGTTTGAAGAGCAACTCTAGGAGAGAGTTTTAGCTCTGAACTCGTTGAGAAGAGGTCCACTCTGGGAGTGAGCGGAGCGAAGAACTTGGCTCTAGGAGAGAGCCATCTGGAGAGACAAGTTTGAGGAGCAATTCTAGGGGAGAGTTTTAGCTCCGAACTCGTTGAGAAGAGGTCGCTCTGGGAGTGAGCAGAGCGAAGAGCTTGGCTCTAGGAGAGAGCCATTTGGGGAGACAAGTTTGAGGAGCAACTCTAGGGGAGAGTTTTAGCTCCGAACTCATTGAGAAGAGGTCCGCTCTGGGAGTGAGCGGAGCGAAGAGCTTGGCTCTAGGAGTGAGCCATTTGGGGAGACAAGTTTGAGGAGCAACTCTAGAGGAGAGTTTTAGCTCCGAACTCGTTGAGAAGAGGTCCGCTCTGGGAGTGAGCGGAGCAAAGAGCTTGGCTCTAGGAGAGAGCCATTTGGGAGACGAGTTTGAGGAGCAACTCTAGGGGAGGGTTTTGGCTCCGAACTCGTTGAGAAGAGGTCCGCTCTGGGAGTGAGCGGAGCGAAGAGCTTGGCTCTAGGAGAGAGCCATTTGGGAGATGAGTTTGAGGAGCAACTCTATGGGAGAGTTTTGAACTCCGAACTCGTTGAGAAGAGGTCCGCTCTAGGAGTGAGCGGAGCGAAGAGCTTGGCTCTAGGAGAGAGCTATTTGGGGAGACAAGTTTAAGGAGCAACCCTAGGGGAGAGTTTTAGCTCCTAACTCGTTGAGAATAGGTCCGCTCTAGGAGTGAGCGGAGCGAAGAGCTCGACTCTAGGAGAGAGCCATTTGGGAGACAAGTTTGAGGAGCAACTCTAGGGGAGAGTTGAGCTCCGAACTTGTTGTTTAAGTGAGAGAATCAACGATTGTGGGAGCAGTTCCGAATGGCGAACCACTTCTTACTCGCTTATGAGCAAGTAGTCGAAGCGGAGTCGAGCCAAGTATTGGACTCCGAACTCGTCTTTTAAAAGAGAGAATCAACGGTTGTGGGAGCAATTCCGAATGGCGAACTACTTCTTACTCGCTTATAAGCAAGTAGTCGAAGCGGAGTCGAGCCAAGTGTTGGACTCCGAACTCGTCGTTTAAAAGAGAGAATCAACGGTTGTAGGAGCAGTTCCGAATGACGAACCACTTCTAAATCGCTTATGAGCAAGTAGTCGAAGCGGAGTCGAGCCATGTGTTGGACTCCGAACTCGTCGTTTAAAAGAGAGAATCAACAGTTGTGGGAGCAATTCCGAATGGCGACCACTTCTTACTCGCTTATGAGCAAGTAGTCGAAGCAGAGCCGAGCCAAGTGTTGGACTCCAAACTCGTCGTTTAAAAGAGAGAATCGGCGGTTGTGGGAGCAGTTCTGAATGGCGAACTACTTCTTACTCGCTTATGAGCAAGTAGTCGAAGCGGAGTCGAGCCAAGTTTTGGACTCCAAACAAGTTGTTAGAGGGGGTTAACGAGTTGTAGAAGCAATTCCAAATGGTGAGCTGCCCCGCCCTTGCTTGTTTGCAAGCGGCTAAAGCAACGTCGAACCAAGTGTTGGACTCCAAACTCGTTTTTTGAGCTTAGTAAGTTGTGGGAGTAGCCATGTAGGAGAAGCTGGACTCTGAACTCACCATTTAACGAGTCGTAGATGTGACTCGGAGAGAGAGATGAAGCAAGAGCAATAATTTTCAATGAAAAAATGCCAAGTTTTATTGAGATAAACTAAGTGGCCGCTTAATAGGGCGAGCCATTATTACATGCTATTGGCCGGGTTACAAGCGTCGGCTTTATTGAAAACCAAGATACTACTTCTACGATAAGGTGAAAGGCCTCTTGGGAGGAGCTGGGTTCTCCCTCCATTGGACCTCCTTTGATGAGGTGGAAGACGGCCCCAGGTTCTGAGTCTTGAAGCTCGGTGGGCCTCTCTGTTCGTTTGTAGGCTCCTCAGAGGGGAGGCACGGCTCCATCTTTTTGGACGAACTTGGTCAGGTGTCCCCACTGTATGAGTTCTAAGATCTCCTCCTTGAGAGCCCGACAATCATTCGTGTCGTGGCCGTGGTCCCTGTAAAAGCGGCACCACTTATCCTTGTTCCTCTTCTTGCCAGGGGTATTCATTCTACGGAGAGCGAGGAGTAGCCCTTCCTTGTCCACCTCTATAAATACTTCTGATATATTAGCAATGAGGAGGATGAACTTCTCAAAACTAGGATCTAGGCGGCGTTGGCCATTGTCGTCCCTCTGGAGCTTCTGGGACCCTTCTTCGCTCGTATTCTTCTGTTTGTTCCCGGAAGATGATTCCTCAAGAGTGGGGGGGTTGAGAGCCTCTTCCAATCATATGTACTTCTCCACCCTAAGTAGGAGTTCTGAGAAGTCCTGAGGAGGCTTCTTGGTAAGGGATGCCTTGAGGCGAGCGTTAGTGACGTTGCGCTCGAAGGCGGCAGAGGCTACTGATGGTTAAGGGAGGGAATGGACCGGGCTACGGCAGTGAAGCATCGAACGTAATCCCTTATGTGTTCACCCTTTCTTTGGTTGAGGGTCACCAAAGATACACTTGTTTTCTCGGCTCGACGACTACTCACGAAATGAGTAAGGAAGAGCCATTCGAACTGATTGAATGAGAAGATGGAGGCCGGGGCGAGTCGAAAGTACCATTCTCTCGCAGACCCCTTCAGCGTGGCAAGAAAGATCTTGCAGAGGAGGACGTCTGAAGCATGGTGGATCAACATGAGAGTTTTGAAACTCTCTATGTGATCCGCGAGGTCCGACTCCCCGGTATACGACTCGAAGTGAGGCAGCTTGAAGTTTTCTGGGACGGGGCTTCTATGATAGTGCGAGAGAATGGAGGCCTGCTCGGGCAGAGGTTTATCGCCCGTTGCTCTTCTTCCCTGTCAATTCGGCCGAGGCGCCTCTCTATTTCGTGGAGACGGTGGTAGACCGAGTCTTCTCTTCGATCATATCTTGCCGAGCCCCGGGACTCATCTTCGTACAAGGGTGGACTGAGGCTACAGCGATGGTAGCTTAGAGATAGATGAGGACTGGGAGTGTAAAGGCAACTTGGGGCAGGTTCAGGACTAGGTGCCCATTGCTTGTGTTGGGAGCGGCGTTGGGGGCCCACAGAACGGCCTCTTGAAAATCTTGGAGCTCCGCCCTTGTGACTGGTGCCTCTCCAGCTTGGCGGTCCCTATGTGTGGCTCAGCTTACTGGAGAATGAGTTCTCCACTGATGACGCTGAGGGGACTCTCTTTGCCTCCTCGGGGGATGGAATCTTCTGGTCCTCGATCGGCAGGGGGTCCGGACTCTTGAGACCCCTGGGTGCTCAAGTTGATGGACTCCCCTAAGGGCTTGCCATCCATTCAAGCGAGTTCAGAGGTCGACCTCCTTTTGGCGGTTGGTAATCACTTGGCGGAGATCCCGCTCGAGAGGACTTTGAGAAGCCATAAAGCCAACTGGAGGATTGTGGACCGCAACATGGTCCTGAGGAGGATGTTGCTTCGGACGACTCCGATGAGAGCCCCCCTGGGCAGCCCCTCGAGACCCTAGAGGGGCCTGTTGAAAAGGAGCACCTTGAGCTGCAGGAGGGGGAGGAGGAAGAGAAGTGGTTCTTCGGTTGGAGACCGCTGCCTTTCCCTTCTCTTTTGGATGCATGGCTTGAAACTAGTCTCGCTGATGAAGTTAGGTCAGGTTGCTTTTCCGCTTCCCACAGACGGCGCCAAACTGTTGCTGCTGATTTTTGTGTGGGAGCAAACAGATGAATTTGTGGATTCTTAGAGAAAATAATAAAGCAAACCTGTTGACCTTCACCAATGTGTTGACTGGTTTCTTGCCGCTGCCGTTGACCTGCAAAAAGTGCGAGACACCGGGGTTGATCCCGGCGACGCACCCTCCAACGCTCTTGTCAGTAATCTGAATGATTAAGAAAGTGATTTGATTGGAAAAGTCTTGATTACCTTGTTATAGTGGGGGGAGAAGGGTTTTTATAGTCTCCTTAGGGATCCGTTTTGAGATAAGAACATATCTCTACTTCGCGGTGTGAATGGATAGAAGCGGTTAAGATCACTTCTTAGGGATAATTTTGAATCTGAATTCTTTTTTATCCTTCTGAACTGGTTTGTAATGGGTTGGATAATGGGTTGGAACCCGTACCCAGTAAGACAGATCCGTTTATGGGTTATTGGGCTTTGAAGAAAGACTCAGTTCCCCATTTCAGACCCATTTATAGGTGAAATTACCGTTTTACCCATGAGCTTTAAGATTCGTGTCCGATTTGAACGGTCCCGATTTAATCCTATTTTTAGCCATATCACCTGAGAATTTTTGTTACAACCTCTTGCAATATAAGATTGATATTCTTAAATATTTTGAATTCAGATGACAATATGATAAATTTAAATTTAAATTTTGAATGAGGTAGTTCATCTAATAATCTTACATAGTGTAGAAGGTAATTTTTTTATTTCTTTTTGACGAGCAGTAAATTGAGTTGGTTGAAACATTAAAAAAATGTTTCCAAAAAAAAAACCCCAAAAGAAATGCACCCTATTATGACTCTTAATCAATAATAGTTTTTATGAAAGATTTTATAGTATTTCATTAATTAGTTGATGAAAAAATAAAGGGCAAAAGAACATAAGGAGAGAGGAGTAGAATAGTTATATGAAATGAAGGAAATGAGGAATGAGATGAAGTCTCACCAAGATTTAAGAAATATAATAAACTTTTTGGTTTTAGAGAAAGAGTTTTGAACTTATTTATAAAAAGTGTAACTTTGAAAATAAGAAAATTAGGATTTCACCTAGAACACCTTGATTTGAAAATCATCTCCGACTAACACCTAACTTTGAAAACACTTCGATTTTAAAACTGCGTTTTTTAAAATCCTCTCCGACTAACACCTGCTAATAATTGACTACAATTTATGCTTGCGGAGTAATATGCAAGTGTAAATAGTTTGACCCTCTTTGTTAGAATTCAGCAAACTTATTTCTCCTCGTACATATATCATGCATCCTCCTGAATTTTTACTAATTGCACAGGCAAATTTTCGAGTTTCCGCCCAACTTCCTAAATCTTCCTTCTCCTAATCAGTCTCTTAGTCTGCACTACCAAATTAAATCCTCGAATTAATCACTGCAAGCCACTTTCAACTGCATCCATTTCGGAAGTGATTAAGTATGCGCTGATTTAAAATTTGAATACGAACTGAAGGCAATCAACTATCAAGTTTTCATATATACTAATTTTTTCTTAGTATTGTTGGAAATAGTTTTTGAATTTTTCCGGGCCGGATTCCGGTGGGCTCTGGCCACTAGCGGCGCCGGAAGTTGATTGAATTACGTTCCTCTCGTCGAGTACTATTCCGTAATGTACTCACTTGCCAAAAACGGTTTCCGTCTGAATGAAAAATGTAGGTCCAAAGTTGGGTACTCCAAATTTACTAACTTGGGCAGTTGGAATGGATAGTTCCAGATCGAAGATGGGAAAGATTTTCTCTAGTATATAAGCTAAAGAAATGGATTAAAGGGCATAACACTGGGGTTACCACTAACGTGTAGTAGAGAGAGGACCTAAACAAAATAACAAACACACACGCGTGCCCGACCCCGGCTACAGCTTGGTTTGGTCTGGCTCAGGCCTAGGCCTAGGCTTTTTGTTGCCCCACTCCAAAAATTTTTCCCCAGTTACTATTGAGGCTTTTCAAATTCTGTAACTGGTACCGTTACGTTTTTAAACCATTACTCTATTGTTACAGAATAATGGACCATTACTCTACTGTTACAGAGTAATGGACCCTTCAGTTACTCCCCTTCTCCTATAAGACCAGTACTTTTTGTCTGCCCGTATAGAGAGTTATTCAAAATTCTGAATCTCCTTCTTCTTCTTCTTCCTCTGAGTCACAGCCTGAGAGTACAACACAGCTACCGGTTCGCTGGCATCTCTGAACCTAGGGTGTTGCTCTTCAGGGAAAGGTAATACAGTTGTATCCTGGGAGGCAGTTCGTCAACCACCGTTACACTACGGGGCAAATTTTTCTTTAAGGACAGAGATCTTTATCTCGACTCTGTATTGAAGTGTTTGGTTTGTTCTTTTATTTTCTGTAATTGTACTTCTACATAAATATTGTTAGCATTTTCCTATTTTATGAAATTCGAGTTCTAACAATCTTAAAGCAAAATTTTTCCTCTATTCTATCAGTTTTTTTGAAGATTATTTATAGGTACTATTATCGTTTCAAAAAAATAAAATAACTAACAGTTCTATTTCAACTGTTTCAGAACATAAAAAACACACAAAACGATAATTTTAGTGGACTTATCAGTGAACAAATACCAGTGACCCAAAATGTGACTGCACAATCGGTTGCGGCACAAACGGTCATTCTGCCCATACATATAACTGTGGGAGAAAAACCAGAGAAGTTCAATGGAACTGAATTCAAGAAGTGGCAAGGGAAGATGCAGTTCTATCTGACCACCTTAAAGCTGGATAAGTTTCTCACTGAAACTGTCCCTATGCTAGCACCTATGGATGCGCACTCCGTTGCTGTGGTTGATGCATGGACTCAGGGTGATTATCTCTGCAGAAATTACATCCTGGATGACTTGGTAGACCCACTATACAATGTCTGCTGTGTCTTCAAGACTTCCAAACTTCTGTGGGAGTCTTTGGAGAAGAAGTACAAAACAGAAGACGTCGGCTCCAAGAAGTTTGTAGTTGGCAAATTTCTGGACTATAAGATGGTTGACTCCAAGACAGTTGTGAGTCAAATTCAGGAACTGCAGGTGATAATGCACGAAATTGCTGCAGAGAATATAACGCTGTGTGAACCATTCTAGGTTGCAGTGTTCATCGAGAAGGTTCCACCTGGATGGAAGGACTTCAAGAACTACCTCAAGCACAAGAGAAATGAGATATCTCTTGAAGACTTCATTGTCAGGTTGCGGATCGAAGAGGAGAATCGCAAGGCTGACAGGTACTATGGAAATCAGTTTATAGAAAAGGTAAACATGGTGGAGCACGAACAGAAGGGCAAAAAAAGAAAGTTCTTGCCACAGGCATCAAACAAAAAACCTGCAGCAAAGAGATTTGCTGAAAAATGCCACAAGTGTGATAAGCTGGGCCACAAAATTTCTGACTGCCGCAGCAAGGACAACAACAATGTTGGAATTGGACAGGCAAAAGGGAATGAAAAATCCCATGCACACATAGCTGAGAACTTGTCCACCGGTCTCTCTGACTTGGAACTCTGTACTGTTGTATCAGAGGTAAATCTGGTGGGGAGCAATCCTCATGAGTGGTGGTACGATACTGGGGCCACCAAGCACATCTACTCGGACAAAGAGATGTTCATCTCATACCAGAAGTGCAACAAGGATGAACAACTTTTCATGGGTAATTCTTCCACCTCCAAGATAGAAGGAATAGGGAATATAGTGCTGAAGATGACTTCATGTAAGGAACTAACACTCACCAATGTGTTGCACGTTCAAGATATCAGAAAGAATCTAGTATCGAGATCTTTGCTAAGCAAGAATGGATTTGTGATTGTTCTTTCTTCTAATAATTTTGTACTTTCTAAGAATGTGGTGTACTTAGGAAAAGGGTAAGCGAAGGATGGACTGTTCAAATTCAATGTAATGATAGTCATCCCAAAATCTATTGTTCCTGCTATTCCCAAAGATAATGAAATTACTCCTGTTGTTTATGTTGTTGAGTCTTTTTCTATTTGGCATGAAAGACTAGGTCATGTTAGTTTCAATTCTATGTGTAAATTAATTAACATGAATTTACTACCAAAATTTAAGGTAGACAACTGTGCAAAATGTGAAGTTTGCACAGAGGCCAAACTCACTAAAACTCCATCACGTTCTGTTGAAAGAAACACAGAAACTCTAGGTCTAATGCACACGGATCTATGTGATTTAAAATACGTGCAGACCAGAGACGACAAAAAGTACATTGTGGCATTCATAGACGATTGCACAAAATTCTGTTATGTATACTTGTTACATAGCAAAAATGAGGCTTTGGATAAATTTAAGAAATATAAGCTTGAGGTTGAGAATCAACTTGGCAAAATAATTAAAATCGTTAGGTTTGATAGAGGAGGGGAAATATGATGCACCATTTAATATGTTCTGCTCTGAACATGAATAGTTCATCAGACAACTGCTCTTACTCATCTGAATCAAACAGTACTGCCGAGTGCAAGAACCGAACTCTAAAGGAGATGATGAATGCCTTGTTGTTAAATTCTGGGTTACCCTAAAATATGTGAGGGAAAGCGTTGCTGACTGCCAACTACATTCTCAATAAAATACCTCACAAGAAAACTGGCAAGACACCATACGAACTGTGGAAAGGTAATGTAACTTTGTATAAATACCTCAAAGTATGCAGGTGTCTAGCAAAAGTGGCAGTACTTAATCCAAAACAGGTCACAATAGGACCTAAGACTATTGATTGCATATTCATAGGCTATGCACACAACAGTAGTGCATATCGGTTCTTGGTATATAAATTGGATATACCAGACATCCATGTGAATACAATAATAGGAATCAAGAAATGCTTCCTTCTTTGAACACGTGTTTCCGTGCAAGGATGCTACGTATCCCAAACGTACACATGAACAAGGAAATGCAAGCACTTCGATTGATGAACTAGGACATGATAATAATGAGCCTAAACGAAGTAAATGGGCTAGAATATCAAAGTCATTTGGTCTTGACTTTGTAATGACCTTTCTGTTAGAGAATGAGCCCAGAACATTCAAGGAAGCCATGTCTACGCTTGATGCTCTTATATGGGACGAAGCAATAAAAAGTAAAATAGACTCCATTATGCAAAATCATATATAGGAGTTGGTCGATTTGCCTTCTGGGTGTAAAACTTTAGGAAGCAAATGGATTTTCAAGCAAAAATTAAAACCAGCTGGTTCAATAGAGAAATATAAAGCGAGACTTGTGGTACAAGGATTTAGGCAAAAGGAAGGCCTAGACTTCTTTGATACTTATTTTCCGGTCACAAGAATAACTTTCATAAGAATGCTGATAGCTATTGCAGCTCTACGTAACCTCGAAATACAACAAATGGATGTCAAAACCGCATTTCTAAATAGGAGATTTAGAAGAAGAAATATACATGAAATAACCTAAGGGTTACGTAGTTCCTGAACAGGAAAACAAAGTGTGCAGGCTTGTAAAATCCTTGTACGGACTGAAACAAGCTCCTAAGCAGTGGCATGCAAAATTTGACAATGTTATGATGTCAAATGGTTTCAAAATAAATGAATGTGATAAGTGTATCTACATTAAAGATACTCCAAATGGATACATTCTGGTATGTCTGTATGTAAATGACATGCTCATTATTAGTAGCAATAATGATATTATCAAACAAACTAAGAACATGCTTAGTCGCAAGTTTGATATGAAAGATTTGAGAGTTGCAGACGTCATATTAAGAATCAAAGTTTTCAGAACATCTGAAGGAATTACTTTGTCTCAAACTCATTACGCTGAGAAAGTACTTGAAAGATTGAAGAATTACTCCAATGGGACTGCCAAAAGTCCTGTAGATCCCAGTCTTCACTTGTTCAAAAATACGGGTGACAGCATATCACAATTGGAATATGCACGTGTAATCGGTAGTCTGATATACTTAACAAATTGTACAAGATCGGACCTGGCACATTCAGTAAATGTATTGAGCCGCTACACAAGTAATCCAGGACGAAGTCTCTGGAAAGGAATAACTAGAGTATTGAACTACTTGCGACATACTCAGAGTTATGGGCAGCATTACACCAGATATCCAGCAGTACTAGAAGGCTACAGTGATGCCAACTGGATATCGGACTCCAAGAACTTGAAATCCACAAGTGGGTATGTCTCCACTCTTGGTGGTGTAGCTGTGTCATGGAAATACTCTAAACAAACGTTATTGGCCAGATCTACCATGGAATCTGAGTTTATTGTTTTATACAAAGCGGCAGAGGAAGCAGAGTAGCTTCGAAACTTTTTAGAGGATATTTCCATATGGGAAAGTCAGTGCCTGCTATATGTGTACACAGTGACAGCCAATCGGCTATAACAAGGACACTGAGTTGTATGTACAATGGTAAGTCTCGTCATATCAGAAGGCAAGACAAAATCATTAGACAACTGCTCTCTAATGGAATAATCTCTATAGAGTATATAAAATTGGCCGACAACCTAGCGGATCCATTTACTAAAGGTTTGTCATGAAAGCAAGTTGTGAGATCATCAAGAGGAATGAGTTTAAAGTCTATGACGAAAGAGGATACTTGATGGAAACCCTACCTAGGAATTGGAGATCCTAAGATCTAGGTTCAAGGGGACAATTAAATCTTGTTGAATCGACGAGAGCACTGAGAGATTAAAATCTCATGCCCACTCTTAGGATGATAAAACGGTGCTGTCTGCAAAGAGTTAGGATAAGCTTGACTTTTAATTATTTCCATAGCTTTGAAATAAAAGTAGGGTATGGCAAGATACTCTTTATGGGCAATCACTTTGTGAGTGTGAAATGAGGCCATTTCTAGGAGAATGTAGAGAGGCTACATTCTCCAAATTCACTCACGATTAACCAGGGTTGTTCAAGGCCAAAATGAACACAACAAGAGAACCTAATTCTGTGAGAAGATGAAACTGTGTGATAGTTATTGTCTAGGTTCACATCAAAACCCGGGTAGTTCAAGACATCATGTTCACTACCTGGTCAAGTGAATCCGATGGCTACTCACTAAGGGTGGTGCAAAGTTAAAAAATTACTACCATTCCTGATGCAGTGATTTTCCGATTGTACTCTCAAAGTCTTGTCTGTCATGTCTTTTTCTGTCATGTCTTTTCTGTCGTGTCTGGATTACATAGTCTGGTCATTTCCATTCATGTGGAGGATTGTCGAAAATAGTTTTTGAATTTTTTAGGGCCGGATTTCGGTGGGCTCCGGCCACCGGCGGTGCCAGAAGTTGATTGGATTACGTTCCTCTCGTCGAGTACTATTCCGTAATGTACCCACTTGCAAAAAATGGTTTCCGTATGAATGAGAAATGTAGGTCCAAAGTTAGGTACACGAAATGTACTAATTTGGGCATTTGGAATGGATAGTCCAACATCGGAAGATGGGAAAAATTTTCTCTAGTATATAAGCTAAATAAATGGAGTAAAGGGCATAGCCCTGGGGATACCACTAACGTGTAGTGGAGAGGGGACCTAGCCAAAAAAACACACACGTGCGCGTGCGCGTGCCTGACTTGGCTCAGCTCAATTTGGCTTGGTTTGGTCTGGTCTGGTTTGGCTTGGCTTGGCTTGGCTCTGGCCTAAATTTTTTTTTTGCCCCGATCCAAAAATTTTCCCCAATTACTGTTGAGGCTTTTCAAATTTTGTAACTGGTAGCGTTACTCTGTAACAACAGAGTAATGGCTCACGAGTTATGTTTTTTAACCATTACTCTATTGTTACAAAGTAATGGACCATTACTCTGCTGTTACAGAGTAATGGACCCTTTAGTTACTTTCCTTCTCCTATAAGACCAGTACTTTTTGTTTGCCAGTACAGAGAGTTATTCAAAATTCCGAATCTCCTTCTTCTTCTTCTTCCTCTGAGTCACAGTCTAAGAGTACAACATAGCTACCAGTTCGCTGACATCTCTGAAGGTAGGGTGCTGCTCTTCAGAAAAAGGTAATACAGTTGTATCCTGTGAGTCAATTCGTCAACCACCGTCACACTACTGGGCGAATTTTGTTTTAAGGATAGAGATCTTAATCTCGACTCTGTATTGAAGTGTTTGGTTTGTTCTTTTATTTTCTGTAATTATACTTTTTCACAAATATTGTTAGCATTTTCCTATGTATTATGTAATCCTAGTTTAACAAGTATAACATAATATAGGTTCAATTTTATCTCCTTAGAGCATCTCCAACCACGTTAGCTATTTTGGCTAAATAAAATAGCCAAAATGGACAACAAATGGATAATTTGGCTAGCGAAAAAAGTATCCACTCCAATCATGTTATCTATTTTGAATAACCATTAATAATTTAAAGTCCAAAATTAAATAAAATAAAAATACAAAACCAAAGCTATTACGACCACACTTTGCATACATTAGTATTAGCATGTTATAACCAGCAACATCACATTCATACTGATTTCTCACAATTGCACACATGAACCGACGACCCAACTCTCAACTTCTTCATCTCATAACAAACACGAAGAACAATAGTAATCATCACAGTGTAACGCCCCGGAGGAATATAAGCATATGACTATATGAGCAATCATCAAGGAAACATGTACTCTTTTACACTTCTTTTCAAGAGTACAAACGTAAAACACTTGCACCAAAAATTCTAAAGAGATATTAACATGATATAATGGAAGTATTGAACTACATGGTCAAATTTAAAAGCAGACTCAGCAAAAGAGAAATACAGAGATCGATGAGTATTTTTCACCTTAAATCATCCTTGGCAGCTCTTAAATACATCAAGCAATCCACAACAATTCCACAACGATGCACAGCGCTCTAATAGAGTCGAAGAAGCATCACCATCCTGCACACAAAACCCATCCAATTCCAAGCCTATTACAACAATCCATCAATAACAAAAAAACAATCAAACTCAAAAGGGACAACAAATATCCATAAAACCTCCCAAATTCACACACCTCAGTCATGTCAACTGTAGTCATCTCAATCATCGTCCCTATATTCGGCACCCCTTCACCTGCTTCTTCAACATCGTCACTCTCACAGACAAGAGAACTAGTCGGAACCGAATCTTGAGCCTCCTCACCAGCTTCTAACAGCTGCTCACTCACCGGATACATTGACTCCTCTCCACTCAACTTCTTCTCCTCCACAATCTCACCAACACACTCATCTTCCCCCAAATTGCTCCTACCCACTTCCTCTTTCCCCTCCACAAACTCGACACCCAAATCTTTAACTTCATAGATGGGCACCTCAAGAGTCTCAACTACAATTTCCTTTTCCTTTTCAACCAAATGGGCATCATCATTAACTTCAGAGCTAGCAACCTCTTCTTCTGTATGTAACTCCTTGTCATTATTGGGTCTATCCATCTCAGACCCTTGTGTCAATTCCTTGTCTAGATTTTTTAGTCAGAATCAAATTGACTAAAAAACAACTAAGCTTCGACGACGACAGGGCTTGGGCTTCGATGAGGGCTACGATGACCACAGAGCTGCTTCGTTGAGGGCTTCGACGAAGACAGAGCTTCGACGATGAGGGCTTCGTGATTTCGATTTGCTCACGATTTTGGAGGAGGGCTTCGACGGGAGTAATATGGCGAGCAGATCCCGCTCGCCAGATTTGGCGAGCGGATCGCGAGCGGAAATCAGATCGCTAGGATAGCGACTGATTTGGCGAGTCCGTTGGAGAGAATTTTTGGAGATTTAGTCGCTATTTTGACTAATTGGGAGGAATAGCGATCAACATTGGAGATGATCTTAGTCATTAGCATTTTCAGGTAGAATGGGAGTCATTTTTTATTCTAATTTTACTTTTTTTATTAAAAGAAAAATGACAACTTACTTTTCCTGCTGGCTACTAATTGCAGTCAAAGTAGTATCTGTTTTCTTCTAGTTTTACGTTCAAAAAAGTTGTAGTTTATATAGTTAATCTGTTTATAATTTACTTAATATAGTATTTGTTGAGTCAATTAATCAGTTAAGGTTGAGTATGCACTTAGCTTGCGGCTGTGCCTACTAGATTGTGTCAACATTTCTGGCTATGAATTAATCTTGACAGAAAAAATAAAACATCCAATAAAAGGTTGAAGAATGTAGGCTGCAGCAAATTTAGCTAGATATACTATATGTTTTCCCAATATTAAAGGTGGAAACTTGACAAGCCCAAAACGTAAATACGGCACACACTCGTACTCATAAAAGCATCTGTTGACAAGCCCAAAACGTAAATACGGCACACACTCGTACTCATAAAAGCATCTGTAGTCGCTGGCTATTTAGTCAAAATATCTAAAATTTGGTTCGAAGTGTGCTGTAGTCGTTGGCTATTTTGCAAAATTTTGACTTTTGGTGAACATTAGTGAGCTATATTTGGCAGACAATTGGCTAAATGGATAAAATAGCCCAACGAAACATAATTTCTCGCCTGCTAATCGGACGGTGTATGATATATCGTCTGAAAGATTATTTTATTTTAAAAAAACGGACGTTGTATGATTTATTGTCTGAAAGATTATTTTATTAAAAAAACGGATGGTAAATTATTCACCGTCCAAAATATTTATAAAAAAAAAAGGGACGGGATTTCCCGTCCGAAATTCTTTTTGAATTTTTTTTTTGGGACGGTAGATAATTTACCATCCCTTAAATTAAAAAAAAAAAATCTATAAAATTTCCAAAAAGGGACATGCTGACCTGATGTCCAAAAATTTTTAACTGAAATGGACAGACGGGATATTATTTCCTGTCTGTTCATTTATTCATTAAAAAAAAAACCCAACAAGAGATCTTTTCCAGTTCCTTTAAAAAAAAAATTATGGACGGCAAATGATTTACCGTTTGACAATTTAAAAGGAAAATTATTTTTGGGATGATACATGATTTTTCGTCGGTCAAAGGATAATCCAAAATTTGGCTAAAACGACTATAACTGAACCCCTCGTTTGCTACTTGTTATATTCCAAATATAAATAAATTTGGCTATAAACAACTGCAGATGCTCTAAACGGTTTGCTGGAGATGGAATGTAGTGTAACCAAGTATGAAATTATTTTAGTTAGAAGCTATCAGAGTAAGCTAATTTTTTAATAGTTTAACAAAGCCTATTAAGATGATATAACCCAAGTATACAAAACAATTATAATGAAGAAGAGTAGGCCACTGAGCTAGAATTGTAGCTCAGATAGTTAAAAAAAATTGAGATATATAAAGGAATATTTCAAGTTTATAACTAGACTACAGCATAGCTTTATTATAATAATAATAATAATAATAATAATAATAATAATAATTTGACGAGTATACAGGTAGTTAACCTATCACAGTCAGGAGGTTTAAATCCAAACGCTTTTCTCTTTTATTAGTACAAATACGAAAAATAAAGAGCTACATGCTAGATCAGAGAAAAAAGATAAGTAGAAATTAAAGAAACTATTATAGGTCTTTTGATTATTATTAATTTTTTTTTTTTTTTTTTGGCTTTTTGTGGGCAACAATTAGTAAATAAAAATGATCTCAATTGCATCCAAAACGTTGTAATAAAATTAGAAAAAAGTAAGTTTAAATTTTTTTTTCGAAAAAAAAAACCCAACTAAATCAACTGTGGATATTTGTTGAACTGTTGCTCTTATTGACTCGTTGACAACAAGTCACCTGAAATTGGGAGCTTGAGCAGGCTCACGATAACAAGAAAGAATTCTCTTGACAATGGGACCAGAAATAAAGTTGTCTTGTCAACTAGCTACCACTCTTAATTTGGTCTTCTTCAATTTTATTTTTTATTACAAAAAGAAGCCTTTACAAAGAGAAGCCATCTATCATTGAAGGGCACGGATTAATCATATTTAGCATGTGTTTAGTTGGTACTCAATTATTCTATTTTTCATGAGGAACGAAGTAGCTTAATTTTCCAATTTTAATTTAGAAAACAAGAGTAGCTATCTACATCTGTACCTCTCTCTTTTTGGTACTATTTTCTGATATAAAACATACCGATAACTTCCGTAACAACAAAGAACAAAAAGATCCACTCAAAAAAAAAACAAACAAACAACAAAAAGCACGGTGTATATTAAAAAAAAGCACAACAACGACAAGAAAGCACAACCAGATCCAAGCCCCCATCGTGAGATTCTTCCACCAAACCACCAATCAAATCCTTGATTAGTACAATAAAAATAACAATTAATTCTGCCAATCAAACTGTAACAGATGTACGTAATAGACACACAGAAATAGCTAGCACACAAGAAACTAACCACGTACTCACTAATAATCCCCAAACCCACTCACCGTATATATATATGATTATGAAATATCCTTACTGAAACAACTCCTTAAAGATCCCGACTTTAATAGCACCTCTCTTCGGGTACGGATTCCCCTTCCCACTTCGCCGGAATTTGGCCGGAGCTTGACCGGACTCCGGCAAAAAATCAGTGGATGTTGTAGAATTGGAGGCGATCCAGTCCATGAAGCTAGTGAAGATCCTCTTCTTGATCTGGCCCCTCCTGGGGTATGGATTCCCCCCCGTCTCTTTCTTACGGTTTTCGATGACCACAACGAGAACCTTCAACTGGATGGAGTCGTGGAACTCCGATTCAGAAAGAGAGGCGTAGGAAGGGATCAAGAACATCTTTCCGGCATTCATTTTCGACTCGAATATAATTAGAGAAATTAATGTTTACTGGAAGAGGATGTAAGAGAATGAGCTCAGAAAATGGGTGAACTAGTCAGTTTTGACACAGGCTGAATGCTTTGAGTTGGGCTCGTATTTATAGGTGATTGGAATTTGCACTTGTTACCCTTAGTAATGTAAGCAATCTGAATTTGTAATTGTGTAAGGGCTTATTTGTATATTAATGGATTAGCTGTTAGTTTCTAGTGCTGTTGCTAAAACATACATTGAACTTCCCACTTTCATGGAAGCTGCCACGTACGACGGATGCACCATTTTGATATTAGTTTTAAATTTATTTTTATAGTATATACTTATCAATTGTTTTTATTTTTTATTTTTTTAAAGAAAAATTCAAGCCACGAATTGGTGGATTTTATGTTCCCGCAAGAGGTCAAATAGTGGTTTTGTAATTGGTCAATGGAATACATACGAGAATAATTGTGATGATAATTGAGATCTTTTTCTTAATGGTGAAGTACTATACAAAATTTTTAGTGAGTGCACCTTCAAAACCACCTTTGTGGGTTCTCATTTTATTTGGAAGTGACCATATAGTATAAAACTTTTCCCCCAGCGGTATATCTCTACTATTTTAATGGGAGAGTTTGTTACAAGATCAACTTATTTTGTAGCCAAATAAATCCGTGCAAATCACGTTGAGATCAAATACAGTAAAAGAACAACTCAGCAGGCCGGGAAGAAACCGTACCAGCAGGGACGAGTATTTGTCTTGACTGAAGCAGACGCTGATGAGGTGGATCACGTCATCACTGGTACGGGGGAGAATGTTTAGGAATATTTTCTGTTGTCTCTTTTTCCTATTAATTAGTGAACTGTTATATGACGAGTGTGTGTTATGTAACAGGAAAACTTATTTCAAATAGAAAGAAAGCTGTTGTTTTGTTCGATACTGGGTCCTCTCATACTTTTGTATCACCTAAATTTGCCAAAATTCTGGGTGTCGAACCGAAGATATTTCCAGGCAAGGTTTTAGCAGTAGCTACTCCGTCAGGGGAGACTCTAACCACTGATCGGTACTGTGCTGACTGCGAGATCGTGATTGAAGATCGAATTTTCGGGATCGATCCGATCGAGCTGAATATTTTGGGAGTCGATGTTATCATTGGCATTGATTGGATGTCGGTGTACAGTGCAAACATCAGGTACAAGACCAAGACAGTAACAGTGAAGGCTCCAGGTGGACCTGAAGTCATTTTCCAAGAGAAGATGAGGTGTTCAGATTTGGTTGCTGCTATCAGCCAGAAGAAAGGGATTCCTGCAGAGGTGCAGCAGATTCCTGTAGTTCGGGATTATCCGACTGTGTTCTTGGAAGATTTACCTGGGTTACCCCCGCATCGTGATGTGGAGTTCAGCATCACTATTTAGCCAGGGAGTGCACCTATTTTCTAGGCACCGTATAGGATGGCGCCTATGGAACAAGATGAGATCAAACGGCAGATTGAGGAACTGTTGGAGAAGGAATTTATTCAACCGAGTGCGTCACCTTGGGGAGCACCGGTGGTAAAGAAAAAGGATGGTTCGATGAGGATGTGCATCGATTACCGAGAGCTGAATAAGGTCACTGGTCAGAATAAATATTCGATTCCACAAATTGATGACTTGTTCGATCGTCTACAAGGAGCAGCTGTTTTTTCCAAAATAGATTTTCGATCAGGATACTATTAAGTTCGAGTGAAAGCTGAAGATGTGCATAAGACTGCATTTAGAACTCGACACGGGCATTATGAATTCTTAGTTATGCCGTTTGGAGTGACGAATACGCCTGCAATCTTCATGGACATGATGAACAGAGTTCTGAGGCCGTTCATCGATTCTTTTATCGTGGTGTTTATCGACGATATTCTCGTGTACTCCAAGTCGGAGAAGGAGCACACGGAGCATCTGGCAGCAGTTTTGAGAAAAAGCTTCAAGAGCAGGAGTTTATGCCAAGTTGTCCAAGTGTGATTTCTGAAAATTTGAAGTGGCATTCCTAGGTCACATCCTTTCTAAGGAGGGAGTGGCAACTGATCCTCAGAAGATAGAGGCAGTGAGAGATTGGGCAAGACTTGCTACAGTGAAGGAAATCAGGAGTTTTCTTGAGCTAACTGGATATTACAGGAGATTCATCCAGGGCTATGCTCAGATAGCCATGCCGCTCACTGGTTTGACTAAGAAGAATGTGAAATTCAAGTGGATCGAACAGTGCGAGGCAAGCTTTCAGGAGTTGAAAGAGAGGCCGACTACTACACCTATTTTGGCTTTGCCTAGAGCAGGTATTGAGTATGAGGTCTACAACGATGCTTCACATCGTGGGCTTAGGTGTGTCTTAATGCAAGAAGGAAAAGTGATTGGGGGTCTAGGTAACTAAGACCGCATGAGAAGAATTACCCGACTTATGATCGAGAGTTGGCTGCGATTATCTTCATCTTAAAGCAATGGAGACATTATGTGTATGGTGAGAAGCTGACCATGTACACAGACCATAAAGCTTGAAGTACATCTATCAACAGAAGGATTTGAACCTGAGGCAAAGGAGATGGCTGGAGGTACTTAAGGACATTCGTCCAGAGATTAAGTATCACCCTGGGAAGGCTAATGTTGTTGTTGATGCACTAAGCCGCAAGAGCAGTCTGGCGAGTTTGATTATAACTCAAAGACAGTTAGCAGAGGAGTTGGATCAGACTGGAATTGAAGTTGTTCTGCAAGGCATGGGATCATCTTTTGCTCAGTTGAGGCTTCAACCGATGCTGAATGGAAGGATTATTGCAAGTCAGAAGGAATATGCAGAGATTCGGAAGATGATGGAGCAGGTTGGTGCTAGCAAGTTGCCCGGATTCCAGATCAGGGATGAAGTGTTGTGGTTTGGAGAGAGGCTGTGTGTTCCGGATCAGTCGGACTTGAAAGAAAGTATTCTTCAGGAGGCACATGCTACTCTTTTGTCAGTACATCCCGGAAGTACCAAGATGTATAAGGACATTAAACATCATTTCTGGTGGTCAGGTTTGAAGCGGGATGTAGCTGAATTTGTGTCGAGGTATAAGATTTGTCAACAAATCAAAGCCAAGAATCAGAAACCTGGAGGTCTATTGCAACCGTTACCTATTTCGGAATGGAAGTGGGATAACATCAGTATGGATTTCATCATGGGTTTGCCTAAGAGTCCTAAAGGCAATGATGCGATTTGGGTCATAGTCGATCAATTAACCAAGTCCGCTCACTTCTTGGCGATGAAACTCACTGCTTCGATGGACAAATTGGTTGAGATGTATGTTGGTGAGATCGTCAGGCTTCATGGTGTTCTGCTAAACATTGTGTCTGATCGAGATGCGCGGTTTACTTCGCATTTCTGGAGGAATCTTCAGACAGCTTTGGGTACCATGACAGATTTCAGCACTGCTTTTCATCCCCAGACCGATGGGCAGACCGAGAGAGTCAACCGTATTCTTGAGGATATGCTTCGGTATTGTGTACTAGACTTTGGGGGTAGTTGGGAAAGGCATTTACCTTTGGTGTAGTTTGCCTACAACAACAGTTTTCAGACTAGCATTGGGATGGTGCCGTACGAAGCTTTGTATGGCAGGAAGTGCAGGATGGCTGTCTGTTGGTTCGAAGTTGGGGAGCGTCAGATGTTTGGGCCTGAGATTGTGCAGCAGATCTCTGAAAAGATTGATCTGATCAGGAAGAGGTTGATAGATGCTCAGAGTAAGCAGAAGATCTATGCAGACAACCGGAGAAGGGACCTGGAGTTTGAGGTTGGTGACTTTGTCGTTATGAAGGTATCACCTAGCAAAGGCGTGATCCGATTCGGCGATGGTGGAAAGTTAGCCCCGAGGTTCATAGGCCCGTATAAGATATTGAAAATGATCGGAAAAACTGCTTACCGGCTTGAGTTACCGGAAGAGTTGTCTCAGGTGCAAATGTCTTTCATGTGTCTTTGCTAAGAGATTACATTCCAGATCCAAGTCATCATTTGCCCGAAGTGCCAGAGCGTTTGCAGTTGGATTTGAGTTACATTGAGATTCCAGCTGAGATTGTTGATCGTCGGGAGAAAGTCTTGAGGAATAAGACGAGACCGATGGTCAAGGTAGTCTGGAGAAACCAGTTGGTTGAAGAGGCTACTTGGAAATCTGAGGAGAGGATTATGAAGGATCATCCTGAGCTTTTTGCTTGACTGTATTTTCTTATTGTGTTTTGTTTTCTCATTCTTTAATTGTAGTTCCGGGGAAGAAACTATTCTAAGGAAGGAGTGTTGTAATACCCTAAACTTTCATTCTAATAAAAATATTGATTTTCACGTGTTTTGCACGAGCAAATTTCATGTGTATATTATTTATTTATTTTATTTATAAAATTTCATTTTTAGTATGAACAATTATTTTTCCTTTATTTTTTTTCTAAAAGCATATTTCTAAAGCCTAAACATTATTTTTAATTCGAGCCCACTTTAATAATTCTTTATTTTTTCTTTTGGCCCACAAGTCTAAGCCCACTAATTGTGAAGCCCACAAATTTAATAAATCAATTAAATGGTCACACTTGTCATGTAGAGACAAATGGTGAACATTTTGATTAATTAAATTGTATAAATTTCTAAATAGGGGTACTAGGTGGCACGTGCAATGCACATAGTGTGCAATGCACACTAGTTGGAGGCCGGGTATGGGCTTGGATGATGGGGAGTATGGGTGAGTGTGCATGGGTAGTTACTTTGTGTGTGGGTGGTTGCTACAACTTCCTCTCCTATCCTAGCCATTCATCCTATAACTATCCAATAAATCCTAGCCCTCCAATCTATTCTAAAATTAGTATAAATACCCCCCTTCATACTTGTATTCTACACTAAAGCAAATATTGAAAGAAGACATTATACAGGAGATATATATATTAGTGTGTGAGTGTGAGTGTATGTGTGTATCCCATTGGAGGCCGGCCATCATATCACTTGGAGCTCTCGGTTTTTGGCAAGGGAGCAAGGAAAGGAGTTCGTTGCACCGCTATCTAGGAGGAGGAGGCACTCGCTCGCATTCTAGGAGGCTCTAGGAGATTTCTTATTGGTTTTCTTCAAAAGGAGGGTGTTTCTCATGACTTCTATAGTAGGAATTATGTTAGGAATAAATTGATTGTGATATTATAAAGTAATTAGTTGAGATGAAATACATATTATTCCTATTTAAAGTAGAATTGATAAACTAGCAAATGTGTGTAATTGTGATGATTAGATTTATTTAGAAATGTATGTTCTCCCTCTTTATAGCTTTAGAATGCATGTTAGTTGTGCTAAATTGCAATTATGTGAAATTCACTAGTAAGAAATTGAACCATGCTTATTGATTAAAAATGCTAAAGTAGAATAGTGTGTTAAAGATGAATTGATAGAAATGATTGTTAATTGATGTGATGTAATTCCCCATTGCTATACATATCAGGTGAAAATTTTGAATAAATGAAAAAGAATGCCCTTTTGCATACGAATAATCGAATGTATCATGTGTAGATTAATTAATAAAATGAAAGTTTTTACTCACTTATAAAGTTGATTTTTGTGCTCTAAAAATATCATGGTTATCCATGTGTAAGCAACATCATTGTAGTAAGTTTTGTGTGAGAAATCATCCTTATTTATGAACAATTATGTAATAGTTTTCAAATGTCGAAATAGTTTTCATAAAATGCAAACTAAGGCTAAATACATGTTTTAAAAGAGGAAAAAGTTCCTTTAAATATATTGGTTATTGTTAAATTAAATGTATTTTTATTCTGGACAGTTATGTTTCAAAAAGAGAAGAAAAAGAACAAAAAAAACATTTTTTGAGAAATTGAAAAAAAAAAGTAGCATAGTCGACCAATCATGTTGAAACAGTAGACTGGTCTGAGAAAATGAAAAATATATAGTTCGAATCTTTTACAGAACAGTCGACCGACTATTGTAACAGTCGACTGCCCTGATTATTTTATATTTCGAATTTAAAAATCATCGCAGAACAGCCGACTGGCCATATGTGACAGTCGACTTCTCTGATTTTTTTTTTTTTCGAGCTGTAGAACCTCACAGAACTGCCAACTGGCCATAGTTAACAGTCGATTGCCCTGAAATGTGAAACTTAAATTGTTTTAATTATTAACTTAAATTGTTTTTCTTAATGTGGAGAAGTTCGAATGGATTGTTTAAGAAGTTTAAAATGAGACTTTAGCAGTGAGAAATTTGAAAAGTGTGAAGTGTGAAACTAAGTGAAATTGTGAACTGTGGAATTAGTATGGATTAAAATAGAATTATGTGGGTTTATAAACTAGCGAATGTGACGTGTTGTATTTTTATCGTTATACATGATATTTTACTTGAGAAATTGAAAATAGTTGATATGATGAGTTATGAAGAATATCATGAATATGAATACATGAACACTATGCTTATGAAATGTGAATTGTGATTAATTATTAAAAGATCTTATGAGTATGAAAAGCTCGATATTGTAATTATGAGTTGAAATTGAGAATTAGGGTATAGCCAAGCCTTATACCGGCAATGAAAGAATTGTGAAATGATATGTGAAATGAGAAGACCAAGGTTAGGTCATGTGAATTAAATGAATAAGACCGGTATAGTGGGAGTGCTACATTCTAAGAGTTGATTTTTATTCATGATTCAATTAAACTAAGGATTAGATACATAGTGAAGATGTGATGAAAGTAAGAGAAAAATATTGAGTATGAGGGCCATTGGATTGGCGGCGTGAGTGTATTCACAAGATGTCCCATGATGCGTCATGATAGGGCGTAGATACTGCTCCAGAGTACCATCCCGGTGGCGACGCTCGTGGGGTGTTTGACGACTGCGGGTGGTGTCATGTCTATGGTAGGAGCTGAATTACCACAGGATGCCTGCATGATGAGCCATGTGTCAGTGCGTTGGGATTCCCTCCAGGGCGCCTAGACATGAGTTCGTAGGTCAGAAAACATATAGGATACTTATCGTAGTTACAGTAGTGGATTAAGTCATGGAGAGGGATTGAACCCTACAAGATGAAGAACGGTTAAGGGCTTGCCCTCGGACCTATGTAGTATGGACTGCATAGACTCTGAACAAGTGTGCACTAGTGTCATATAATACAAATAATTGAATTAAGGACTAAGTGCACATTCACAACACGACATCAATAGGATAGTCCCTTTAGCTTTGTTTGTGACAAGTTTGTGGTTTGTTAAGAAATGAGAATCGTTATACTGTTTCCGGCATAGAGAGAATGGCCATGTATAATATTTCGTCAGTTGAATGAACTGACGCACCCACAGTTTTATATACAGGGTAAAAATGCTTGACAATTGAAGTATACATGCTACGCAAGACTATTTTAAATGTTGTTTCATGTAAATTTATTGTAATATTGCTTCAGCTGTGATAATGTACAAGTGTAATGTAACTCTGATAAAAGAAAAGTTTTTATTTCCTTGTAAAATTGTACGAAAGAAGTGTAAAGATCCTGTGGAACTCGAATTCAGTTGTATTTTGAAATTCGGGGTGTTACATCAAGTCTATCAAACTACTCTAAATCTATAAATACAATGTAAACATCTTCTAGAACGATAAGATTCTATTGAGTGTCGAATAGAAGAAGAGAGTACTTCATCTGAGAGGGTGAGAGAGTTTCTCCATTGTAAGCAGCAACCAAGTTCCAGTTAGGCTTGAGAGAGGTTCATGGTGAGAATTATAATATTCTTGTATCTTTTCTAGTTGAAATAATATCTCAAGTTTTTCCTCCCCCAAATTAAGACAAAAGCCCCTACCAGGACAATTCTTATGTGCTTTGTGTGATCTGTATGATCTAGTTTTGCTTGGTGTTTTGTGTTGATTGTGTCGAAGACTCAATAAGATCCTTAGTTTTTCTAACAATCTGTTAGCAGATGAAGTAACATTTAGAGAAGCACTTACATAGTTCATAAGATTAACAACTATCACAAAGATAGAAAGCAAATTCCAATATATCAAAAAATGTATGTCATAATGCTGTTGCAGAATGCCTGTTCTGAGAAAACACACATTTTACAAACAGAATAGCTAAAATGTTAGGCGTACAATGAGGAGATGAGGAGCTCCTAAATCTATCATCTATTATGGGAGGATACTAGTTTCTATGCAAATGCAGTTTACTGAATAGTTCTTTGTTATTTAGTGAACAAAAACGTTCAGTAAAGTAGTGGGATTAAAAAGTACTAGAAATTCAGGTTGGCAGAGAACGAAAAGGCGCTTGGTGCACTTGGTCTTTTCTCATTGTATCTTCGGGAACCCAATTGCACATCATAGCTTAACAACAACATGACAATCCTACAACTAAAACACGCTATGTTGATTCATATATTACTCTGATCCTACAAGTCAATGCAATTTTGACAATCTACAATGCTGACACAAAATCTAATATGTATCAAAACAAATTTGTACAAAGATCAAATGTAACATAGTAACATTAAAACCGTGGATAGCAACATAATTTAAGGCAAATAGCGTAATCAAGAATTTCTTTTTGTAAACACATGCATCAACTTTTGACAAATAACATGGAAGAAAAATGGCAGGTGGACATGCATGATACATTCTCAACCAAAGATATCAAATAAGCAGTTAAATCCTAAAAATGATTGTTCATACGAACAAGGTTAACAAAGAGAATACTAGAAAATCAAGTAAAACTTATACCAGTAAAATAAAATGCTATTATAATCAATCAAGCGAATGTTTCAAGAAACCACCATGCTACAAATCAAATTTGTATTCTGATATGTAAATCTGGAAGTAAATGCCACAAATGGTACACTCTAAAGTAGAGACTTGATGATCACATTTATATACCAATTAAAACTTATGGAATTTGGAACCTAAATTGGATATAAGTATGGCATTAGAGTGTCTATTCCTTAATGCGACACATCCACAAATGAACTTACCCTCACAAACAGATGTAACCCATGTTCTAATTAATTTCATCATCTAATCCTCAATTTTCACATTAATCCTTATTCCCCACCCACTATTCATGGCAAAAATCATTAGATCCTCCACAAATTCATAACAAAGTATGGTACATGAATTCAAAATTTGCAACCACTTTCATTATGGGTTCTTTTAAAACAAACACTAAACCAAAAAATTTGAACAAATTGAAGAACCGGATGAAGAAGAAGGAGGGGGAGAAGAAGAAGACGGAACCTAATGAATAAGAAAGGAGCTGATGAAGAAGAAACCTGATGAAGAAGAAGAAATGAGCTGCCTTTGAGGTAAGAGGAGCAAATCCACTAATAACAAATTGAAGAAATTTCATGGAGGAATTAATAGCGGGAATAGATGGAGCCGTTGGGAGTCCCCTTGATCTTCGGTGGAAAGAGAGGAAGGAGGTTTGGCGAGCTTCCCTTGCATTTTGAAGTTCGCCAGATCTAGCGAGCGGATCGCAAGCGGATCTCACATCGCCAGATCCGCGATCTGTTTGGCGAGGCCGTTAGAGAGAATTTTTTTTGATATTCTGGCAATTTTAGATAATTTGGAAATATGCCTAGCATGGTTGGAGATGGTCTTAGGTTGTAGCTCTGCTCCTGTTCTCATTTGATTTGGAAGTGACTATATATAAAACTTCAATAATAACATTAACCCACATAAGAATTTGTTGATTATGATTTCTTTTTTCTTTTATTTTCCTGTTATTTTTATTTTTTTTTGAGCTTTCACTTAACAACTTTAATATTTGTTTTTTGATTGTCCAATTTTAATTTGCCTTCTTGGAGACTAGCTAGTCACAATCTCGAATCATAAAATTTTACTTCTCATATTTACGATTTAAAAATCACTGATTCAGAATTTGATTATGTTTGCTGAATTGCTGTAAAACCTCATCTTATATTTCTGTCAAAAAACAGAAAGAACAAAAAAAATCCTACCCTTGTTTGTAGATCCAAATTAAGCCACCTCAAAACCAAACCATGAGTTTATGTACAAGCTAGCGACAAAGCATCCAAAAGAAATTATCTTATAAAATGAAATAAATCCATAAATTGTAACTAATTATTGATCTATATTTATTCTGTCAGAACAATAGAGACAAAATTCAGACACAAACTTTTGACATTTTCCAGCCATCCATCGATATATATAAAAAAAGATGTGCATATAATAATTTAATGTTTCTAGTAATGTAAAGTTAAAAAAAAGATTGTTATTTATAGATTTTACTTGGCATTTACCATAAATAGGTTGATATGATGAAGGAGAGGATGTTGACAGATACTAACATCCAATTAAAGGTTGAAGAATGTATGCATTAGATAGCTTTTGCAAATTTTAAATGTCGGAATAGGAAATGCCCAAAAACATACCAAAAAAAGGGAATCAGTTGGAATCTTGTACATACAAGGAATGAAGTTATAGTTAATTAGGAATAAGTAGACAAAGCTTTTCCTTAGATAATTTAGCAAAGCGAAATACACAAGGACTATTATAATGGAGTAGACTAAACACATGTATTGCTCTACAATTAATCTATCACGGGTAATTTACATCTGTAATGGTTGACCTCGAACTTGAGATCTTCTTTATATTACTAGTTATGGACGGATTACATGGCTTTGTTTGTATACAAATGACAATTCCAGCTTTCCTAGTGTAAATTAGAGATTAGAGATATAATTGAATGTGGTTACTTTATGCACACTCCTTGGATTTACAAAACATATTCCTCTTAATTACACCAAAATTCATATATACTCTCACAGATTTTTTAGATACATAATTCATCTCTCTTATTGACCCGTACTCAATGTTTTAAAAAGCGCTAGGCGGTAGTCGGGCGGCCGATGGGGGCCTAGCGCCTAGACCATGTAATCGGGGATTAAGCGGCTAGGCGCTAGGCCGTTTTTTAAATTTATTTATTAATTAATTAATTTATTTATTTATCGATCTTTTGGGTTTATTTTGTTGTTACCTCTTTATTATATAGGCCTCTTTATTAGTTATTATTTATTCAGTATTAATCAATACAAGTACACTATGGAGTTTTTTTGCCTACATATATAGGCCACTTTTTGAAAATATTTGTGTTTTTGGCCACTTCCCAACTATTAGCGCTTTTGGGGTACTTCGTGCCACGTCAGCAGCGGCCACTATTCCCAATAGCGGCCTCTTCATTTTCGAGGTCACTAATGGGAATAGAGATCCCTATGTTTTATTTTATTTTTTTTGAATTTTTTGTTTGTCATCGCTATTCCCACTAGCGACCTTAGTATATATGAGGCGCTAATGAGATTAACGACATTTAATGAGCTGCATTCTAACACTTAGTAAAATCTAGAAAACTTTTGGTCTCAGAAAAATGATAATCAATTTATTTTTAAAACTAAGGTCACTATTTGGAATAGAGACCTTTATTGTACTAAGGTCGCTATTCAGAATAGAGGTCATAGTTGTATGACTATTTTTGTAAATTTTACAAAGAATAAGCAGATTGTGTTTCCTACTGAGGTCGCTATTGGGAATAACGACCTTAGTATCGCTATTCCTAATAGCGACCTCAGTTTTAAATTTTTGAGAATAGCTCTTTGGGAATCGCTGAGTGTCTCAATACATTCATTCGATGTCATTAATCCCATCAACGACCTCATATTACTAAGGTCGCTAATGGGAATAGCAACAACAAACAAAAAATTCAAAAACATTTAAAACATAGGCCGCTATTCCCATTAGCGACATTCAAAATGAATCGGTTGCTAATGAGAATAGCGGCCGCTGCTGACGTGGCACAAGTTAGCCCACGAGCACTAATAGTTTCGAAGCTGGTCCATAATCGCAAATATTTTCAAAAGTGGCCTATGACGGCAAAACATTCTAGACTATGATTGTAATCAATTACATTTTTAACATGTGATTAGAACTTGAGACAGACGAGGTTGCTACATGCTTTTCCATTCTTGTTCTTGATTCACAAAATAATACTAGCTTATTCATCTTTAGTAACTTCCCCTAACCTAGCTAAATCTCATTTTTGAAAATCTAAGGGTGTGTTTGGATAGTTGTTTTGAACCCTTTTTTTCATTTTCTAAAACCAAAAAAGCATTTGGTTACCCTCTTTTCGAAGCGATTTTTTGCTTCTCTTTTCAGAAAAATTCAAAGGGGTCATTTCTTAACCCTTCCTCTCTCTTTTTTGATATACTATTATTATAATATATATACTATTATTATAATATATATTATTATTTCATATATACTATTTTATATATACTATTATATTATTATATTATTATTATTATATATTACAATTACATATTATCATATAATTTATTATTATTATTTTAAATTATTTAATATATTATTATAATATATTATTATTACATATATATTATTATAATTATTATATGTTATTATATATATGTATATAATTAAATATGTTTATTATAATAAATTATTTCATATTATTATATAATATACAATTATTATCATATATTATTATTTTATATACACTATTTTATATATACTATTATTATTATTATATTATTATATATATTATTATTTTATTTATACTATTTTATATACATTATTATTATATTATATTATTATTATATATATTATTATATATATTATTATTATTATATATTACTATTATATATTATTATATATATTAATATATAAGATATTACTATTATATATCATTACAAATATTATTATATAATATACTATTATTATAATATACTGTTATATATATATTTATAATATATAATTGTTACATATATATTACTATTATTATTAATATTAATATTAATATTAATATTATATTATTATTATTATTGTTATTATATATATTATTATATATATTATTATTTTATTTACACTATTTTATATATAAAGTTATTATATAATATTATTATTATATATATTATATTTTATATATACTATTTTATATATACTATTTGATATATACTATTTTATATGTACTATTATTATATTATATTATTATTATATACACTATTATTATATTATATTATTATTAGATATATATTATATTATATTACTAACTTATATATGCTATTTTATATATAATATTATTTTATATATACTATTTTAGATATACTGTTATAATAATCTATTCTTATTATTATATAAATTATTATTATTATATATTACTATTATATACTATTATATATATTTTATTATATAATTTATTATTATAATAATAAATTGTTTAACATATAATTTGAATATATTATTGTTACATATATATTATAATAATTATTATATATTATTATATATATGTATATTATTAAACATGTTTATTATAATAAATTATTTTATATTATTATATAATATACAATTACTAGTTCTGCCCGTTGACACCTGCCTACGGCACGTATTCGGAACAGTGCACCTTGTTTGATCATAAAAAATAGTTTTGGGGGTCCATGAAATTAATTGAAGTATCAAACATAGAGCAAAAAATATATTATATGTTTTTTTTGATTTTTTTGAATTATTTTTAAAGTTTTTAAAATTTTAAAATTTTAAATTTCTTAATATTTTAATTTTTTGTAATATATTTAAAAAAATTTAATATTTTAATATTTTAAAAAATTTTATTTTCTTAATTTTTTAATATTATAGAGAAGAGGGAGGGAGAGGGAGAACAAAAAATTAAATAAATATAGAAGTTGATTTGGGTGGGAGATTTGAATTTAAGTTTTGGGGAGAACTTTTGGGGGAAAAATATGTTTTGTAAGATTAGATCTGAGCCTTTGATTTTTTCGGGGATTGAAGGAGAGCCACTTGATAGCTTTCTTTGTGTTTTATTATGTAGATTATAATATATTATTATTTTATATATACTATATTTAATATATTATTATTATATTATTATATTATTATTATTATTATATTATTGTTAAATATATTATCATTATATATATTATTATTTTATTTATACTATTTTATATATAAGATTATTATGTTATATTTTTATTATATATGTTATTATTTTGTATATACTATTATTATATATATTATTATTATACATTATTGTTACATATATTATTATTATACATTATTGTTACATATATTATTATTATTATTATTATTATTATTATTATTATTATTATTATTATTATTATTATTATTATTATTATTATTATTATTATTATTATTATTATTATTATTATTATTTTTTAATATATATATATATATATATATATATATATATATATATATATATATATATATATATATATATATATATATATATATATATATATATATATATATATATATATATATATATACACACTATTATTATAATATATACTATTATTTCATATATACAATATTATATATACTATTATAATATTCTATTATTATTATAATATATAATATTATTATTATATATTACTATTATATATTATTATATATATTATTATATAATTTATCATTAATGTAATAAATTGTTTAATATATAATTATAACAGATTATTATTACATATGTATATTATTATAATTATTATATGTTGTTATACATATGTATATAATTAAATATGTTTATTATTTAAATTATTTCATATTATTATATAATATACAATTATAATAATATATTATTATTTTATATATACTATTCTATATATATTATTATTATATATACTATTATTATATTATATTATAATTATATAAGCTATTATTATATTATATTAATATTATATATATATTATATTATATTATTATTTTATATATTCTATTTTATATATACGATTATTTCTTATATACTATTTTATATATACTATTATAATAATCTATTATTATTATAATATATATTATTATTATTGTATATAACTATTATATATTATTATATATATTATTATATAATTTAATATTATTATAATAAATTGTTTAATTTATAATTTGAATATATTATTATTACATATATATTATTATAAATATTATATATTATTATATATATGTATATTATTAAATATGTTTATTATAATAAAATATTTTATATTATTATATATCAGTATATATGTATTTGTATACAACATTTATGTATCAGAGTATATATACTATATACAGTATATACATACAACCAAACCCGTACATACATAACACTCTCATTTTCAAAAAACTGTTTTAAAAAAAATTTACTTACCAAACAGCTTTTACACTCATTTTCTGAAAATTTTCTGAAAATGAGAGTGTAAAAGCTGTTTGGTAATAATTTTTTACGAAAACAGTTTTTTGAAAATGAGAGTAAAATGTATGTATAGGTTTGTATCTATGTATATACTGTATACAGTATATATACTCTGATACATACATGTTGTATACATATACAAACATACTGATATATAATAATATAAAATATTTTATTATAATAAACATATTTAATAATATACATATATATAATAATATAAAATAATTATAATAATATATATCTAATAATAATATATTCAAATTATATATTAAAAATTTACTATAATAATAACAAATTATATAATAATAATAATATATATTATAATAATAATAGATTATTATAATAGTATATATAAAACAGAATATATGAAATAATATTATATATAAAATAGTATATATAAAATAATAATATAATATAATAATGTAATATAATATATACATAATAATATTATAATTTAATAATAGTATATATAAAATAGTATATATAAAATAGTATATATAAAATAATAATATATATAATAATAATGTAATATAATAATAGTATGTATAAAATAGTATATATAAAATAATAATATATTGTAATAATTGTATATTATATAATAATATAAAATAATTTATTATGATAAACATATTTAATAATATACATATATATATATATTAATATATAATAATTATATTAATATATATGTAATAATAATCTATTAAAATTATATATTAAACAATTTATTACAATAATAATAAATTATATAATAATATATATAATAGTAATATATAATAATAATAATATATATTATAATATTAATAGATTATTATAATAGTATATATAAAATAGTATATATGAAAAAATAATATATATTATAATAATAGTATATATATATATATATATATATATATATATATATATATATATATATATATATATAGTAAAACACAAAGAAAGCTATCAGGTGGCTCACATTCAATCTCTCTCAAAATCAATGGACCAGATCTACTCTCACAAAACATATTTTCCCGCTCAAATTTCAAACCCCACAAATTCAAAAAACCAACACACTCTCTCTCTTTCTCAATTCTCAAAGTCGCTCTCTCTCTCCGCCTCCCATCTCTCTCTCTCTCTCTCACCATACGCCTCTCTCTTCCCGCTCTCTCTCTCTCCCCTCTCTCTCTCTATCTCCAGCCACCAAAACCCCCTTCACCTCCAAACGATGCCGACGCTACCTCCCCAGTCGATCCCGACGCTCTCTCTATATCTCTTTCTCAAAACCTAAATCGATTCCAAATTCCCTCCCCAGTCGATCCCGACGCTCTCTCTATATCTCTTTCTCAATACCCAAATCGATTCCAAATTCCCAATCCCGATCTCCATCTCCATCCTTTCTTATCTCGAACCTTCTTCATCCATGGCCGCCGCCGCCCTAAACCCTTCAGATGAAGGGTTCCAACTCCGATCGCAAAGCGAAAGAGGGATTTTCGACTGGTGATCGACTGGTGATCGACTGGTGAGTTCATTAATTTTTGAAACATTCATCAAGAACAAAGAGGGATTTTCGATCTTCCTCTTCCACCATAGTTTGGGAATCACGACTGGGGATGCTCTAAGCGACCACAAATCCAAGCCCTTAAAACCAACTTTCTCTCGATCTCCAACTTCAAATGCAGAACGAAAGAGCTGAGCTTTCACTTCGTTCGATTCGCTCTTCCCCAATCTCCCTCTCATCCTCTCCAAATTAGGGTTTCCATTTCGACCACTCAAATGCCTGTTCAAAGTTAGTTCAGTGCTTCCAAATCACTAGGGTTTTAGGAATTTTGTTTGAGATGGCCAGGGTTTCAGTATTTATCGGATGAATTTTGGTTTTTTTTCTCTTTTTTAAAATACCATATTTATCGTACATTTTGTCTTGAAATTGATGTAATTATTTGTGTGGACGTCTATTTCTATTATACTTACATTTGATGTATTGTAATTCTTTGTGCAGTTCCACACTTTCTTATAAGACTGTAATTTTGGCCGGCACCGGTGATCGCAGAACTTTTGCTGCAGGATTACGATTTACCATGTACCTCTTTTGCCAATATATGTCAAAGTTCATCATATGCTAGATTTATATGTATCATGCTTTGTGTTAAGGATCTTCTATTGGCCATGGTAACCGACACAATTCGCAATCTTTCAATTTACAATGATATAAAGTTTTATTACACAAACAGGGTCAAAATGAGAAAAGACAATTAAAATTTTGTGACCACACTTTGCCAACTCTCCGAAAATCTTTTGTTAGTGGTGTGGTGAATTGAGAAAATGGCTGACTGAAGAAGTGATGGGATTGGAACTTGGAAGAAGATGATAGATTTCATTTAGTAAGTACATTTAAACAAGATTTTAAGTGTCGGTTCTTATGTTGTGTCAGCTTGGCATTTTTTCATGTTGGATTTCGGCAAAATTTTGGGGATATTAGATAAATGTCTGAGTGTAGTGTTGGATAAAATTATATTTCCTAGAGTGATGTATTATGTATATAACCTATACATACTTTGTGTATCACAACAATATGTGTGACTTAAGCAATACTGCTTACAATGCAAATTTGTGGTCGCTGGTGCGCAAACATAATGAAAGATGCAAGATGGTATATCAGTATCAGAATTTAAACACAAAAATGTAAAACTGTGCAAATGAAACATATTTACCTAATATTGGTATTGGGTAATTTTAGGCAATATTTCGAACCCGAAATTTTAAGCGAAGAACCTTCAGTGTTATGGTAGAAACTCGAATACTATGTATGAACAGTTTGATGCTATATATTCAAACCTTATTTTACTAATGATTTTTTTTTACAATGTATAGAAAATAGATTATTTAGTATAAAGTCTATACTATTTAGTTTAGACAGTTAACAACTTAAATATATGTATGACAAATATAGAAGTTTTATTCCTGAGCAAAGAAACGTTAATATAATAAAGAATATAAATTAATTACATTTCTTGAAAAATAGCTAGGTTTTTGGAGAATTGGATTAGTCAATATTGAAAATTTTAAGGGCAATAACACTAAAAAACTGAAACAATTTAACGAATATTTGTTAAAGAGGTATAGTGAATGACTTTTGATCTTAGCATATATATAGTGTATAAATTTATATGCAGTTCACACAACTAAATAACTCCAAATAAATTTATATGCAGTTCCAAATACATGTCGTAGGAGGTGGATTGGGGGTTTTTGCCTGTAAGATCTTTGCTGATTTTTAATGTATTGGGGGTTATGTAGGAGGTGGGTTGGGGGTTAATTTTGGTGTTGGTTTGATTTGGATTTGGTTTTGGATTTAGTTGTTAATAGATAGATGGTGTTAATGCAGTTACCTGAGTCGATTGAGCTTTTTGACCAAAATGACCCACTTTTTTTATCAATTTCAAGTACAAAATTATTTTCGATGTATAGAACGAGACGATCACAGCTCACACACAAAAAAAGATCACAATGAATGCTCTAGAATTTGCCTTTTAAGGTTAAAAGAAAGTTGTATGTTTTCTCAAGATAGTGAAAGCTCTTCTAATGAGAACAAAAGATTAATGAAGTATTTAACTATTTATAGAGTGAAAATTTTTAGCCAAATCAATGTGCCTTTGAAGGGTCCATTTGGATTCTCCGAGAGGATTTCAAACGAGACTCCAAAAATAAGGAAGTGTTTTGAAAAAAAATTTGAGTAGAGAATCTAGAATATCTTTTCAAAACACATTTACTATATCTGTGGATTTTGTAAACGCTAAATAAAAAGATCCAATAATTAAATGAATATGAACTCAGAATTCTTGGATTACTTATTGCATTCATTTACACAAGAAGAAAATTGAGAATTAGAAACACCCAAAAAAGAACAGTTATTAGTACAACAAAAAATACACCTTATATTACATAATTCAGGATATCTAAATTAAACCCTTGCTTATTTTCTTTATTCAGAGAGAATCTATTTATGCCAACTTCATTAGATGAGTTATTACAACATAACACAGTTTTGAATTGATGATAAAGAAGAAGACAAAATCATGAATAATAATTGGACAGAAAGTACAGTGTGCATATGAAAAAAAAATCTAGAGGAAGTAAGACAAGCTATAATCCATGTTTTAAATTAGTAGGGAGTAGCATGGACCAGACCTCACATGGGATGCAAAAGTCACATGAGAGGTATAAAATGCATGTGAACAAAATAGTGAGACCAGAACAGCTATCTATTTACTTGAACGTAAGCCCATCTTTTCTCTTCTCATTTTACGATATGTAGATTGAAAAATGAAGTATGGTTTCCACGAATATGCAAGACTCTATCTAACTCCTGAAGTGTTTAATATGTGTTTAATACAGTTAGTTCATATTTTTGTTTTTCTTAAAATAGTTGGGGTGAAGTCATTAAAACTTTAATTGAGACCCAAAATTAATATACCGTTAATTTATTGAAATTTGACAAATTTACTGAGACATAATGCATGTATTATGCAATATTTGATAAATTTGTCATTACCCGAGTAGAGGTACATGTACATTGTTTCTTCAAAATTGGTGGAGTGGAATAGACATTGCGGATTCTGGGTTGAGATTAGATTATTAGGAGTGTGTTGAATTATATACCAAGGTTGATGTTGAATTCAGTGTGGTGCTTGCGTAGTTTTGTATTTAGCATGAGTCTGATATAATGTCTTTATAAAAGTTCTAGAAGCAGAGAGGTGCGAGATTTTTGGTTTCAATTGAAGTTGTCTTCTAATTCTTTTTAAGCCTCTCTTATGTTCTTGATCTTCTTTTTTATTATGTGCACTTAAATACCAACATTATGGTGTTAAATTGTTTACTAACATGAGCTGATTTTACCTTGAAAGCAAGTTTGGCCTCCTCGATGTTATTTTCTTTATAAAAGTATTGACTTTAATCACATATGATATAAAAATTGCCCATCATTAAAATCGTTAGTTAATCTCAAACAATTTTTTTATAGGTAGAAGGTAGCAACAGCAGCAATGCAAGATTGAACGAACAAGTGGAAGAAGCAAGCCGGCAATTGAGGTATGCATACACTTTTCAGTAATTAATGAATTGTACAAGTTCATCATAGATATGTTAAATGAAACATAAAGTATTTCTCTATTTCAGAAAGATGAAGGGTGAGGATCTTCAAGGATTAACACTAGAAGAGCTACAGAACCTTTGAAAGGACTCTTGATACTGGATTAAGGTGTGTTTTAGAAAGGAAGGCATGTTGTATGACCAACACTTACACTATCTTATTAAGGCGTGTTTTAAAAAGGAAGTGTTCAATCAAATTCAGCTTATCAAATTTGCATGATTAGGTTTAATGGTGATATATAGATAAACAATCAGGAAAATATTTCTTTGTTTTTTGATTAAAAGTAATATTTAAACAGCAAAATATAATTAAAACTGTAAAGAAGGATGTCCCTTTTGAGATTATAAACAGACTTCACAAACCACCAACTATTATTGTTGTGATTTATCATCAACCAATCCATACAATGTTAGATGCAACCGTGCGGCTACTTAAACTGATAATCTGCACATGCAAGCACACCGTACGTTTTTCCTTAAGCTCCCAGTCTTTACAAATTACTTCCAGTGGCATAAATTTAAAGTTTGAGGATACAGTATCTGGCTAATTAGACAGATTAAATGATTCTATTAGTGAACAGTTTAAGATACTATATATTTTGTATTCTGTGATACATTCCAGCTAAATCATGTCAGCAACACTAGCTGCTGATGAGTGTATATTCTTTTGCAAACACTAACAAGACTAACAAGTAACAACATATCAAATTAACCAAATTTTATTGACATAATGTGTCAATCTTTCACAAATCATGCATCCATACTGATGTTCATAGCATAATTAAATTTGAAAGTACTCCATGTATTAAGTACTTCCTTTTGTAGGTCAATTTTGACACACCCTGCTTCCTGATCTCTCAGGGACAAAAGGTAGTTAGAAGTACCCACTTTAAGGTAGAAATAATACAAAGAAATTTGAGGATCCTCGGTTAAGAAACAAGGAACTGTTCCGAAAAATAGTCCAGTTGTATGATCTTGAAAATCTTTGTCTGCAAATGACACAACTCCAACTCTCCCTATCCCATTGTACTATTAAAAACCCATATCCATTTTGATGATCTTTGATGATCTTGATATTAGAGAATTTTACTATTGAATACCTATATCCACTTTTAGGAATAATTAGTGTTATGACCTAATTAATTATAGTATATAGGGCAGGCCACACGTGGTAGGAGAAGAGAAGCCAGATAGGATTACTAATGCTTCCCTTTGTTAAATTACGACAATATAATATTAGAGAGGGAAAGCTGGGATCCATTTTCAAAATTTCAGCAATATTCCCCCCCCCCCCCCCCCTCCTCTCTTAGTTGGATTTATAATTATTTGACTCATTTTGTTGTATAGGATAAAATAGATAAAGAGGCCAGGGATTGAATGATGATAGCTTCATATATATAATTAAGGATTGGAATAAGGTTGTTTTCTTATTTGAACAAGTATAACACAATAGCACAACTTCAATGGATTTCCAAGAGGAGCTATAAACAACAATTATAATGTTCATTCTATCGTTTCCAACATGGCAAAAACATAGATTTCTGACTATAATGCATAATCATTTCCTTTTCTTTTTTGCTAACCTTACCCTACATTATTTGATAACCAGAATCACATATGTTTAATTGGTCCATCAAATGAAAGGCTATGTTTGATTTTGGTTCAGATTCAAAGGTTAGTTTCAACCTACTTAGCAAATGTCTTTCAGTATGAGTGCTAATTCTGAGGATAAAGTACGACTTCAAAGTCCAAGTGTATGTGATACATATTACTCTTCAAGATCATCATTCTTACAAAAACTAACGAATAGTAGTCATATCGTTCCTACTTTTCCAACATCAATTAAATTATTCATGACACAAAATTGAACCGAGAGAATTATCAGTACTAAAATTCAATTAGATGCATTATGTCATTTTCTATGTACAAATACAAATCTTTAAATAGAGAAATGGTACATGATACAACTAAGTATACAAGGAAGGCGGCATCTTCAGATATTGAGGCATAGGCTATTACAAATTTTGAGGCATAGGCTATCTGTGCATTTACTGTTCCAATATACAGAACATTTAAAACATTGACAAATCACAGATTGACCAGATGCTACTGTAGAGAATTGTATAAAAGAATCAGTACCACTAATATACCAATTATAACTGGCAAAGCAGTCACCACTGATATACCAATTGTATAAAAGCATTGTAACCCTGCACACAATTCACACAGTGATATTTCATAGGAATCAGATATTCTGCATGTATAAGATGTTTTTGCCAGAACAAAATGAGATGATTTAGACAAATCATTGGTGTAAAGATATTGATGGACGGGAAAAGGGAAAATAAATAAGTAATTGGTAAAAGAGAACTTTACCACAGCATGGGGAACTTCCATCTCATCATCGTCATCTTCGTCTTCAAAATCAACTGCTGAATCCCATTCAATATTTAGTCTCTTTGCAGCTTCTAGGGGATCGATTCCAGTGTCAGTAGCTGATTTTTGGGGTTTACCCTTTGGTGCTGCAAGCTGAGTAGGTATTATTTGAGGAGCATTACTACCTAAAAGTTTAATTCATACCTACACAAATAACAACAACAACAACAAATAAACAATAATAACAATAAGCCCCATTCAATCCTTAGATACAGTTGTGTTGGTAATTACCACCTTGGCTCTGAAGCTTTGTTTGATCAAAGTGAAGAAATGCAAATAACAGGTAACGTGTTACTGCCAAAAATTGAATAAGAACTACTTTAATTGAATCAAGGGTGAATATGTGAGGATCTCTTTCCAGGTGAGAGTGACAGAGTGGTCAATGTTTAACATTTAAAAAAAAACACTATTTCATAAAGGATAAACTACGAGAGCCATTTCAGGTTTGCCCGAAAATCATTCAACCACCTTCAATTAAAAAGTCCACTATAAGGCCACGGTTCCTGAACTGTTACTTCCAAGCAATATAACAACTCATCTGAAGATAATAGTTATATAGATATATTAGATATATGAGCACTGGTAATGCATAGGTCAAAAGCAGGGCCGGCCCTGAGTTCCTGGGGCCCAAGGCGAAAGACCCAAATAATTATTTTAATTTTGGGGCTCCTATTTACAATTTTTTTACGCGCAAAATACATGCTTATCAAGAGTTGAAAAGTCTAGCGAATAGAAATTTGGGGCCCTAAAATTCAGATAACACCAGATCAGAAGAAGGGTTGAAAAGTCTAGCGAGACAATTCAAGAGTGAGTTATCTGCAATATCCTTTACCTCAGATTACATTAAGATTCATGCTGGTCATTTTTTTATTCGCAATAGGAACATTTATGATTTATAACAGAGGTATACAGATACTAACAAACTAATGAAAGGAATGAGTAAAATCAATATTTTTGAGCTCATGTTTAATGTTAAGTCAAGCACTTAAAGTACATGTAATATGGATTAAGAGTGTTGCAGAGCAAACTCCACTTCTGAAGAGAGTAACACGATTAGACCTCGGACTATAAAATAATTATACACTCCTTACAAGAATATTATAGAAAGGAACAAAAATATACCTCAGGATCAGGCCACTCCATCATCTCAGCAAGCAACTTAAGCACTAGACAATCTTTTGGAATATTGCCTTCATTCACCTACCAAATATACAGATGAACAAAAATAAGCATGTTTTGGAGTATACATGATTTAATGTTTTGAACTAAAGTTTCCTGGCATTCTCTGTTAAGTTCAACTGCATGTCACTGATATTTCATTAGGAATGTCAAAAAGAAATAGGAAGGTTCTATGGCAATCAAAAATGATAATTTGAAGAATAATACTAAGATTTCACCTACTTCACATGCAGAGCTCCAATTAGTAAATTGTTAAAATTTTAGAGATTTCATCCAATCCTACATGATAGATTTACCTTACCAAAACTTATTTTCATTATTGTTTTACTTTTGAACTTTAATAGAACTGGGAAGCAGCTGACATGAACCTCAAATTTATAAATGCAACTACATTGATGAATTGGGGTTGCAATAAGGTAAATTTATATTTACTATAACTACACTCTATGTTAACTGTTAATTGCTGCTAATTTAATGCTTCTTTTTTTCCCAAATTGTCGTCCACATTCAAAACCGTCATGTACATATTGACAGTTTAACTTTTTGTAGGATGATGAGGAACATGTTTGGTTGAAGCCATTGTTCTGTTTGAAAGGTAATGGTTTCAAAACTCTTACTATTGTTTTAATTGTTTATTGTAAACTCTTACTATTTGATTCAAAACTCTAACTATTTTTTTAGGCTCACTGTTTGGTCCTATTTTTGAAGACTTCAACCATTGTGTTCTCCTACAATCATGTAATTTTTTTTTCATTCAGTTGGTTGGTGTTTAGTATGGTGGAGGATGTAATAGTTGTAATATTTAGCATTTTTTTAGATGATGTAAGTAACTGTATATAATAATGATATAATATAGTTATGTTAATACCCGTACCCGCAATTTTGTGGAGTATTGGGTTCTGTGTTTGGTTTTTTAAATGTTTTTCGAAGGTTTTTCAAAAAAATTATTACATTTTCAAAAGAATTTTTGGTTTTTATTTTGTATCTTGCATTATATTCTGATATTTTCCCCCAGAGCCATATATATATGTTGCCTGTGTGATGTTGCTCGGTTGAGCCTGGGGAGGATTGATATTTATTGCGTGTGATGCTATATATTTAATTGTTAGCAGAATTCCGTAAGGAATTTCTGTAAAAGGGCTAATATTTTAGGGGAGGTTCTGTCAAAATTTTTTAAAATCTATTATGTTTTCCTAATACTTGAGATTGTAAAATTGTGAACATTTTGTAGGTTCAGTGAAGATTTTGTAGGTGGTACACTGGAAGCTTGAAGCTTTCTGGATTGAAGCTTGAAGATTTTATAGATTTTGTAGCTTGAAGATGAAGATTTTGTAGGTTCAGTGAAGATGAAGATTTTGTAGCTTGAAGCTTGAAGATTTTGTAGGTTCAGTGAAGGCTTGAAGCTTGAAGATTTTGTAGGTGGTACACTTGAAGCTTGAAGATTTTGTAGGTGGTACATTTTGTAGAATTGTGAAATTGTGAACTTTTAAGAGATTGTGAGAATTAGTTGAATGGATTGTATGTGTGAACTTTTAACAGATGACATTACCTCTAATTGAACAAGTATCATACATGTGCACAAAATTGAAACAGCAAGTTAGTCCAAACATAATAGACTGAGTGGGGAAATTAGTCCAAACAGCAAGTTAGTCCAAACAGCAAGTTAGACTGAGTGGGGAAATTGAAAAGGGTAAACGGAAAATAATTTCCAAACCGATCCACTTTCGAAAGTATTTACAAAACAGGTCCGCTTTTGAAAATATTTACCCAAGTTAGTCCATAAGTAAAAAGAAAGTAATTTTCAAACAGATCCACTTTCGAAAATATTTACCAAACAGGTCCACTTTCGAAAATATTTACCAATGTAACCCAACCCGTGCGTTGCACGGGTTGGGTTACTGACTATGACTAAGGGGTTCTTCCATTATAGTATTAGAGATGACATTTTGGATGACATTACCTCTTGGATGAGTATGCACTTAAAAGTTTTGAATGACATTTTAAAGACATTACCCTGTTGGATTTCCTCTTAAAAGTTTAGTTGATACCTTCTTAAAAGTTTGTGGGAAAGTTTAGTATACATTTTAGTGCGTACTCATCATTTTAAAGACCATCTAATTGAATGACATTACATCTTAAAAGTTTTGTTGTATTTCCCAGAGCCTAATATATATTTTCCAGGGCCAAAAGAATAATATTTCATTAGATATTCCATCGAAATTTTAACTAAATATTTTAAAGAAAGTTAAGACGTCGTGATAACATGCGGTATGAAACATTTTAAAGACGTCGTATTAGAAAAAAATCTTAACTTCACCCACCTTTTTTGTTTACACCCACCTTTTTTGTTTTAATGTTTTTAGAAATTTATATGCAGTCCCGAATACGTGCCGTAGGCACGTCCCACGGGCAATCCTAGTATGCATACATACATACATACATACATACATACATACATACATACATACATACATACATATACATACATACATACATACATACATACATACATACATACATACATACATACATATATATATATATATATATATATATATATATATATATATATATATATATATATATATGTATGTCTGTATATATATGTGTATATATGTATGTGTATATATGTGTATATATATGTGTATATATGTATATATATATGTATACACACACACACACACACACACACACACACACACACACACACACACACATATATATATATATATATATATAGGGAAAGCTTCGGTTGTGCACTCCTCTAGTGCACACGGTGTGTGCACTAGGCCTTCGGCCGTTCATATCGATGATCCGAACCGTTCACATTGATCTACACATCTAAATTAGTCAAAATATGTAAAATCAAATTATTTGAAATTTATTTGCCCATCCATCATGTGATTATAAAAACAATGATTTTCAACCATACAATTTGTAACACTTCAATGGATGGGTAAATGAATTTTAAATAATTTGATTTTACATATTTAGACTAATTTAGATGTGTAGATCAATGTGAACAGTTCGGATCGTCGCAAGGGCGGATCTGGGCCGAAGCAGCCCAAGCGGCTGCTTTGGGCCCCCAGATCTTATAGGGCCCCTTAAAAAAAAAATTGCTGTTAAGTT